>JAAGEH010000701.1:5828-32398 GCA_011751065.1 Lasiurus cinereus | reverse complement strand
AATCAGTTCTTATCACAAAGTTAGAGGATCCCAGGCTTATGAGGGAGATACAGGCACAGGTGAAAATCTACCCATAATCCTGAGAAGTAAAGACGTTGGTGGAATCACCCAGCATGAGGTCAGCTGTCCGGTTACTTAGATGCAATGTGGGAGGACGTCCCTTGTACGTTCAGAGGCTGAGCTGCTGGGCAGGGTCTCAGTAGAAGCCAGAGTATCCGTATCCCCCACAGCAGCATGGACGCCAGCAACCATATCTTCTGTAGCTACAGCCATAGCCCAGGCCGCCCCAGCCCCAGCCGGAGCCATAGCCATAGCCCAGGCCACCCAGGCCGCCCCAGCCGTAGCCGAGGCCTCCGTAGTAGCTGCCGTAGTAGCTCATGGTGTCAGGGGGAGTGTGTTTCTGTTCCAGACGAGATCCTGAGAGTGAGTGCCAGCGAGTGGGGAGGGAGCTTATATACCTGAGCCAGCAGGTGCTGAGTCCCGTGACCGTTCCTGGCTTTCATTCCAAGAGATCCAGATCCCTGAGGCAGCTCGTTAATCTGGGTGCTGGCAACAGAGACGCTCATATTTAGGAAAATTTGGAGCCGGCACAGCTGCCTGGTTATAGCCCCCAGAACCCGTGACAGCGTGTGTTTCTGAGGAGAAGCACCTCTGCCTCCACGTCACAGAACGGAAACTCACTGAACTCAACTCTCCATTCCAAGCACGTGGCCTCCGTCATGGAAGGGGCGTGTTCTCGTGACGTGCTGTTTCATTGCTATTAGCACATCATTCTTTGGACGGTCCTATCTCACTTCCATCTCAGTTCAAATACTCGGATCCAATAAGATTCTTATACCCGTGGAGCTCCTAACTGTCACATATACTTCTCCCACGTTGACCACGCAATGGGGAAACCATGTGGGTTTTACGTATCTTCCTGCAAAACACTCGTTTGGTTTCTCAACACAATGAATTGCCTCTCAGAACCTGAGTGTCTGACCACCACCACACACTCACCCGTGTCACCCCAGGCTGAGCACACGTCCACACAGGTCTCTTTCAACATAACCCTCTTTTCCAAACGGACACGTGTTATCGGAGACACAGGTGATCTGTCTCTGCTCTGCAGCTGCTTTCACTTCCTTTCTCTGTTCTTCCTGGAACCCACACACCGTCTTTCCGTCCAGCCTCTCTTACGTCGTCATTCTGCTCTCAGTCCCACACACACGCACGAGCCACGTCTTTCTCTCTGACCCAGTTCTCCCATCACATCTTCATCCCTCCTCTCAGGTTCATAATTCTTGTCTGATTTTTCTTCCTGATATGTATTTTATTCTCTTTTTAATTTGTTTTTATTGATTTCAGAGTGAAAGGAGGAGGGAGAGAGATAGACACATCAATTATTGGTGAAAAATCATTAACTGGCTGCCTCCTGCCCATCATTTACTGTAGATCAAGCCTGCAACCCGGGCATGTGCCCTGACCAGGAATGAAACTGAACTGTGACCTCCTGGTTCCTGGAACAGAGCTCAACCACTGAAAGAAACCGGCAGGTTGTGTCCATATATTTTTCACAAGTTCTCTGCATCCTGCCCGTTATCTTTGTTATCTTCTGTTCACCAATCAGCAAATACTTTTACTTTATCTTTTATTTCAGAAGAGTTGGCTTGCAATCTTACATTGGTTTTATGAGTCACAATACAATGACTCAGCATGTTTATCCCTCACCATAGCCGCCCTAGTCATAACCTGGCAATCACTTGTCACTGTGCCAACTGGTCACAGCATTACCGACTCTGTACTCCTTTCCCTTTCACTCAACCACCAACATTCTCAATAAGATGTCCCCATTCTTCTGGGTTTTAAATTAAAAATATTTCTGAACTCTTAAGATTATACAATATTTTAATCAGAGTCTCTGAAGCATCGGCCTAACTTACACTTTTGATTCCTATCTGAATGCATTCACAGTTTTTCAAACACAGCATATTTGCTGAGTGGCTGAAAGATTAAGTTCTGTCTGCCACAGCTGTAGGGAGCATCTCACAGTATAGACCCCAGCACACACATTTGACCAAATTATATCAATTCAATGAAATATCTTCATCTTACATTATTTGCTCATGACATTATTTAATTCTATGAGAATATTGGTATTTCAGTCCATCTGACTTTTAATTTCATCCAATATTTGTCTCCTGTTGCCAAATTTTTATCAGGGGAAATTTGGTTCTTTCAGAAATATAGATTATTAAGAAAACTCTTTGGTTCCAGCCTCAGATAATAATCATTCAGTCAGGGAATATTATCTCAATTCACTAAGGTTCTGCTTCCCAGATTATGTCAATAGTTTGGCTCAAATAAACTCACAAAAACTCAAAAAAAAATAAAATAAATAATACTAATTCTTTCATAATTATGTCTTTTTGTTTCTTTCCCTGATGGGAGTGAAGTCAATGCCTCTGTGTGGTGACGGTGGTGAGGAAGGATGCCAGTGAGACACTGTGAGAGCAGGACAAAGGGAACAGACATGTTAGTTAAAAATGCTTGGAATTGCGTTCTCTAGTTTGGCTCAGTGGAGAGAGGATTTGACTGTGGACTGAAGGGTCTCGGGTTGGATTCTGGCCAAAGGCTATGTCCAGGTTGTAGGCTCTATCACCAGAAGAGGGAATGCAGGAGGCAACCAATCAATGAATAATTCTCTCTAATCGTTGATGTTTCTATTGCCCTCTCGCTCCTCCTTGCTCTCTGAAATTAAAAGAGATTAAAAACAGAAACCAATATTGAATGAATGGAAGGATTGAATTGGGAAATGTTAGTAGAGTTCAATAAAATCCATCTGTTGATAAATAACTAGATAGACACATTAAATATTCATTGCTACTTGTGTTGACCTAATTCTCAAAGTTTTAAGAATAAAACCAAGAGATTAAAGGATTTAAATTACTGGTCCTTTCCAACCATTTTTCCATTTCAGTATAGACTTATTAATTTTTCTATCTATTTCCTGCCTTTGCATGCTTGTGAGTATGTGAAGGAAAAGAAAGATTGTTAGCCAGGAAGGTCGCTACCCCCTTGGAGAGTGGAGTGGATGTGCCCAGAACCACATCCCCATAATTGTGTTTCATGAAGAAAACAAAACCATTCTTTGTGTTCAAGGTCAATGCTTTATTGGAAAGTGAACAGATAATACAAAGAGTTCTTATCACAAAGGTAGAGGATCCTAGGCTTATCAGGAAGATGCAGGCTAAGTTGAAAATCTACACAAATTCTGAAAAGCTATAGACATTGCTGCAAATAATTCAGTTACTTAGATCCAATGTGGGAGGACGTCCCTTGTAAGTTCAGATGCTGAGCTGCTGGACAGGGTCTCAGTAGAAGCCAGAGTATCCATATCCTCCACAGCAGCACGGACCCCAGCAGCCACAGCCGTACCTTCTGTAGCCACAGCCACAGCCCAGGCCGCCCCAGCCCCAGCCGGAGCCATAGCCATAGCCCAGGCCACCCAGGCCACCCCAGCCATAGCCGAGGCCTCCGTAGTAGCTGCCATAGTAGCACATGGTGTCAGGGGGAGTGTGTTTCTGTTCAAGAGGAGATCCTGAGAGTGAGTGCCAGCCAGTGGGGAGGGAGCTTATATACCTGAGCCAGCAGGTGCTGAGTCTCGTGACCATTCCTGGGTTTCATTCCAAGAGATCCATGGCCTGAGGCAGCTCATTAATCTGGGTGCTGACGCCAGAGATGCTCATATTTAGGGAAATTTAAAGCCGGCACAGCTGCCTGGTTAGAGCCCCTGGAACCCATGACAGCATGTGTTTCTTAGGAGAAGAACCTCTGCCTGCACATCACAGAACAGAAACTCACTGAAGACCACTCTCCATTCGAAGCACGTGGCCTTCATCATGGTGGGGGCGTGTTCTCATGACGTGCTGTGTCATCGCAATTGGCAAGTCATGCTTTGGACGGTCCTATCTCACTTTCATCTCAGTTGAGATACTGGGATCCGATTATGATTCTTACACCCGTGAAGTTCCTTAACTGTCACATATACTTCTCCCACGTTGAACATTCAATGAGGAAACCATGTTGGTTTTCCATATCTTCCTGCAAAACACCCATTTGGTTTCTCAACACAGTGAAGTGTCTTTCAGAAGCTGAGGGTCTGACCACCACCTCACACTCACCGGTGTCACCCCAGGCTGAGCACCCGTCCACATAGGTCTCTTTAAACATCACCCTCTTTTCTAAACAGACACGTGTTATGGGAGACACAGGTGATCTGTCTCTGCTGTGCAGCTGCTTTTCATTTCCTTTCTCTGTTCTTCCTGGAACCCACACACCGTCTGTCCGTCCAGCCTCTCTTACGTCGTCATTCTGCTCTCGGTCCCACACACGCGCACGAGCCACGTCTTCCTTTCTGATCCAGTTCTCCCATCAGATCTTCATCCGTTCTCTCAGGTTTTTAATTCTAACCTGATTTTTCTTCCTTATATGTATTTTATTCTTTTTTTATTTGCTTTTATTGATTTCAGAGTAAAAGGAGGAGGGAGAGAAATAGACACATCAATTATTGGAGAAAAACCATAAATCATCTGCCTCCAGCAGCACACATACTGGAGATCTAGCCTGCAACCTGGCCATGTGACCAAGAATCTAACTGAACCATAAATTATTGGTCAATGGTTAACCACTGAGTCCTACCGGTCAGTTTTACCTGTATATTCTCTACCAATACTCTGTGTCCCTCCCCTTATATTCTGTTCACCAATCAGTAATCACTTTCAATTTATGTTTATTTCAGAAGAGTTGGTATGCAATCTTACATTGTTTATATTAGTCACAACATAATAACTCAGCATGTTTATTCCTCACCATGGCTGCCCCAGTCATGATGTGGCAATCACCTGTCACTCTGTAAACTGGTCATAGCATTACCCACTCTGTGTCCCTTTCCCTTTCACTCAACCCTTAACATTTTCAATAAGATGTTCCTGTTCTTTAGGGTTTTAAATTAAAAAACTTGTGAACTCTAAGAGTACCTAATACTCAATACCCGGTGCATAGATTCATACACTGGTGGGGTCCCTCCACCTGGCCTGTGCCCTCTTGCAATCTGGGACCCTCTAGGGATGTCTGAGACTTGGTTTCAGCAGAATCCCCTCAGGCCCAATACAATCAGCAGGGAGCTGGTTCTGTGTGTTGAGAGTCTGCCCCCTGTTGGTCAATGGGTATCATAGCGACCAATCAATGGGTCATTCAGTATTTCAGTAGATTAGGCTTAGATAGATAGATAGATAGATAGATAGATAGATAGATAGATAGATAGATAGATTTTACTCAGAGGCTCCTGCAATCTTGATGCCTGGAAATACTGCAAAAAAAATACATAATCATGGCAGGAAGGATGTCACCTAGGGAAAAAAGCAGAAATATCATAGAGGTTAGCCGACAGCCTTCTGTGAATGTCCTCAGCTCATAGTGAAACCGGAGTGTGAGCCCAAGGTTCACACTCCTGGAGTGTGCCCACACCTGGGGCTTCGTCTTTGCCATTGTGTGGGTATCACATGACTTATTATATAACCTGGGCTTTGTTTCATAGGTGGTGCTGGGATTTTTGTGCTGTTTTGAGATTTATAAGTGTCAGAGGCAAGCTGACCCTTCTGGAAAAGGGGAATCTGATGATATTATTTGATTCTAGGAAAACATTGGTATTTCAGTCCATCCGTTCTTTTATTTCATCAGAAATATATGCCCCGTGTTGCCCCTTTATGATGAGGAGAAAGTCAGATCTTGCAGAAATTTAGATGTTTAAGAAAACTCATTGGTTTCAGCTGCACCTCAATAACAATTTGTTCATCATTACGTCTTGTTGTTTCTTTACCTGATGGGAGTGAAGCTAATGCCTCGGGTGGTGACGGTGGTGAGGAAGGATGCCAGTGAGACACCGTGAGTGCAGAGGAAAGGGAACAGACATGTTTAGTGGAAAATGCTTTGAGTTGCCCTTTCTACTTTGGCTCAGTGGAGAGAGGATGAGTCTGTGGACTAAAAGTTCCCAAGTTTGATTCTGGCCAAGGGCACGTGCCTAGGTTGCAGGCTCAATCAGCAGAGGGGGACATGCAGGAGGCAACCAGTCAGTGAATGATTCTCTCTCATCGTTGTTGATTCTATCTCTCTCTGGCTCCTCCTTGCTCTCTGAAATTAAAAGAAACATTAAAAACAGAAACCAATTTGGAATGAATAGAAGGATTGAATTGGGAAATGTTACTTAAATAAAATCCATGTGTTGATAAATAAATAGGTATTTTAAATATTCATTATTATTTGTGTGGACTTAAGTCTGAATACTTTCTGAATAAAATCAAGAGATTAAAAGATTTAAATCACTATATCTTTCCAAACATTTTTTTTCCCTTTCAGTGTAGACTTACTAATCTTTACACCCTTTTCCTGACTCTCTGCGTGCTTGTGAGTGTGTGAAGGAAAAGAAAGATTGTTAGCCAGGAAGGTCGCATCCCCAGTGCAGAGTGGAGTGGATGTGCCAAGAACCACGTCCTCTTAATGGCGTTTCATGAACAAAACAAAACCATTCTTTGTGTTCAAGTTCAATGCTTTATTGGAAGGTGAACAGACAGTCCAATGATTTCCAACAGAAAAGGCGGAGGATCTCAGGCTTATGAGGGAGATGCAGACACAGTTGAAAATCTAGCCATAATTCTAAGAAGTAAAACCTTTTGTGGAATAATCCATCCAGCATGAGGTCAGCTGTCCGGTCACTTAGATCCAATGTGGGAGGACGTCCCTTGTACGTTCAGAGGCTGAGCTGCTGGGCAGGGTCTCAGTAGAAGCCAGAGTATCCATATCCCCCACAGCAGGGACGCCAGCAGCCACAGCCGTACCTTCTGTAGCCACAGCCACAGCCGGAGCCATAGCCATAGCCCAGGCCACCCAGGCCGCCCCAGCCGTAGCCGAGGCCTCCGTAGTAGCTGCCGTAGTAGCACATGGTGTCAGGGGAGTGTGTTTCTGTTCCAGACGAGGTCCTGAGAGTGAGTGCCAGCGAGTGGGGAGGGAGCTTATATACCTGAGCCAGCAGGTGCTGAGTCCCGTGACCATTCCTGGGTTTCATTCCAAGAGATCCAGCACCCTGAGGCAGCTCGTTAATCTGGGTGCGGATGCCAGAGATGCTCGTATTTAGGGAAATTTGGAGCCGGCACAGCTGCCTGGTTAGAGCCCCCGGAACCCATGACAGTGTATGTTTATAAGGAGAATCACCTCCGCCTCCACGTCACAGAATAGAAACTCACTGATCACAACTCTCCATTCCAAGCACGTGTCCTCCGTCATGGAGGTGGAGTGTTCTCATTACACGTTGTGTCATTTCTATTTGCACGTCATTCTTTGGACGGTCCTATCTCACTTCCATCTCAGTTTAAATACTCAGATCCAGTTATGATCTTACATGCATGAAGTTCCTAAACGGTCACATGTATTACTCCCACATTGAACACACAATGAGGAAACCATGTTGGTTTTACATATCTTCCAGCAAAACACCCATTTGGTTTCTCAACACAGGGAAGTGCCTTTCAGAACCTTAGGGTCTGACCACCACCGCACACTCACCCATATCTGCCAGGATGAGCACCCATCCACACAGGTCTCTTTAAACATCGCCCTCTTTTCCGAACATACACGTGTTATCAGAGACACAGGTGATCTGTCTCTGCTCTGCAGTGCTTTTATTTCCTTTCTTTGTTCTTCTTGGAACCCACACACCGTCTGTCCGTCTAGCCTCTCTTACATCGTCGTTCTGCTCTCAGTCCCACACACGCGCACGAGCCAGGTCGTCCTCACTGACCCGGTTCTCCAATCTGTGCCTCATCCCTCCTCTCAGGTTTTTAATTCTAGCCTGATTTTTCTTCCTTATATGTATTTTATTCTTTTTTTAATTTGCCTTTATTGATTTCAGAGTAAAAGGAGGAGGGAGAGAATTAGATACATCAATTATTGGAGAAAAACCATAAATCATCTGCCTCCAGAAGCACACATACTGGAAATCTAGCCTGCAACCCGGGCATGTGACCCAGAATTAAACTGAACCATAAATTATTGGTCAATGATTAACCACTGAGATCTACCATCCAGTTGTATCCATATATTCTCTACCAATACTCTGAGTCCCGCCCCTTTTTTTCTGTTCCCCAATCAGGAAACACTTTCTTTTTATGTTTTCTTTCAAAAGAGTTGGCATGCAATCTTACATTGGTTATATTAGTCACAACTTAATGACTCAGCATGTTTATCCCTCACCATGGCTGCCCCAGTCATGATGTAGCAATCACCTGTCACTCTGTAAACTGGTCACAGCATTACCGACTCTGTGCCCCTTTCCCTTTCACTCAACCCCCAACATTTTCAATAAGATGTTCCTGTTCTTCAGGATTTTAAATTAAAAAGGCTTCTGGACCCTTAAGAGTACCTAATACTCAAGGCCTGGTGCACAGATTCATACACTGGTGGGGTTCCTCTGCCTGGCCTGTGCCTTCTTGCAATCTGGGACCCTCTAGGGATGTCTGAGATCTGGTTTCAGCAGGATTCCCTCAGGCCCAATCCAATCAGCAGGAAGCTGGTCCCGGCTGTTGAGGGTCTGTTCCCTGTTGGTCAGTGCATATCATAGTGACCAATCAAGGGGTCATTCAGTATTTCAGTAGATAAGGCTTTTATAGATAGATAGATAGATAGATAGATAGATAGATAGATAGATAGATAGATTTTAATCAGAGTCTCCCTGCAATCGTGATGCCTGGAAATACTGCAAAAAAAATAAGAAAAATAGAAGGGAGGATGTGACTGGAACAAAAACAGAAATATCATGGAGGTTGGCCGACAGCCTTCTGGGAATTTCCTCAGCTGGTAAGGAACCCCAAGTGGGAGTCCATGGTTCAAGGTGAAGCCCTCCTGGAGTGTGCCCACGCCTGGGAGTTAGTCTTCACCATTGTGTGGGCATCACGTGACCTATCATGAATCCTGGGCTTTGTTTCGTAGGTGGTGCTGGTATTTTTGTGATGTTTTGAGGTTTATAAGTATCAGAGGCAAGCTGACCCTTCTGGAAGAGGGGAATCTGATGATATTATTTGATTCAAGAAACCATTGGTATTTCAGTCCATCCGTTCTTTTATTTCATCAAAAATATATGCCCCGTGTTGACCCTTTATTATGAGCAGAAATTCAGATCTTGCAGAAATTTAAATGTTTAAGGAAGTTCGTTGGTTTCAGGTTTAGCTCAATCACAATTGGTTCACAGTTACATCTTATTGTTTCTTGCCCTGATGGGAATAAAGCTAATGCCTCGGTGTGGTGGCAATGGTGAGAAAGGATGCCAGTGAGACACAGTGAGAGCAGCGGAAAGGAAACAGACACCTTCAGTTAAAAATGCTTTGAGTTGCCCTCTCTAGTTTGACTCAGTGGGTAGAGCTTGAGTCTGTGGACTGAAGGGTCCCGGGTTGGATTCCAGTCAAGGGCACATGCTCAGGTTGCAGGCTCAAACATCAGAGGGGGGCATGCAGGAGGTAACCAGTCCATGAATGATTCTCTCTCATCCTTGATGTTTCTATCTCCCTCTCACACTTTCTTGCTCTCTGAAATTAAAAGAAAGATTAAAATCAGAAACCAATATTAAAGGAATAAAACGACTTAATTGGGAAATGTTAGTTGAGTTCAATAAAATCCACCTGTTGGTAAAGATATATATAGATATGTTCAATATTCATTGCTATTTGATGTTGACTTAAGTCTGAATATTTTATGAATAAAATAAAGAGATGGAAAGATTTAAATCACTGGTCCTTTCCAACCATTTTTCCATTTCGGTATAGACTTATTAATCTTTATATCCATTTCCTGCCTCTCTGCATGCTTGTGAGTGTGTGAAGGAAAAGTAAGATTGTTAGCCAGGAACATCCCTTCCCCCTTGGACAGTAGAGTGGATGCGCCCAGAACTACGTCCCCAAAATTGTGTTTCATGAACAAAACAAAATCAAATTTGTGTCCAAGTTCAATGGTTTATTGGAAGGTGAACAGACATTGCATTAGTTTTGAGAGCAAAGGTAGAGGATCTAGGCTTATGAGGGAGATGCAGTAATACTTGAAAATCTAGCCATAATTCTAACGAGTAAAAACTTTGGTGGAATAACCCAGCATGAGGTCAGCTGTCCGGTCACTTAGATCCAATGTGGGAGGACGTCCCTTGTACGTCCAGAGGCTGAGCTGCTGGAAAGGGTCTCAGTAGAAGCCAGAGTATCCATATCCCCCACAGCAGCACGGACGCCAGCAGCCACAGCCGTACCTCCTGTAGCCACAGCCATAGCCCAGGCCACCAAGCCCGCCCCAGCCGTAGCCGAGGCCTCCGTAGTACCTGCCGTAGTAGCACATGGTGTCAGGGGAGTGTGTTTTTGTTCCAGACGAGATCCTGAGAGTGAGTGCCAGCGAGCGAGGAGGGAGCTTATATACCTGAGCCAGCAGGTGCTGAGTCCCTTGACCATTCCTGGGTTTCATTCCAAGAGATCCATGGCCTGAGGCAGCTCATTAATCTGGGTGCTGGCAACAGAGATGCTCATATTTAGGAAAATTTGGAGCCGGCACAGCTGCCTGGTTAGAGCCCCTGGAACCATGACAGCGTGTGTTTCTGAGGAGAACCACCTCTGCCTCCTCGTCACAGAACAGACACTCACTGATCACAACTCTCCATTCCAAGCGCGTGGCCTCCGTCATAGGGTGCAGTGTTCTCATTACACGTTGTGTCATTGCAATTTGCACGTCATTCTTTGGACGGTCCTATCTCACTTTCATCTCAGTTCAAATACTCGGATCCGATTTAAGATCTTACTCCCATGAAGTTCCTTAACTGTCACATGTGTTTCTCCCACGTTGAACAAGCGATGAGGAAACCACGTTGGTTTTGCATATCTTCCTGCAAAACACCCATTCGGATTCTCAACACAGTGAAGTGTCTTTCAGAAGCTGACGGTCTGACCACCACCACACACTCACCCGTGTCACCCCAGGCTGAGCACCCGTCCACACAGGTCTCTTTAAACATCACCCTCTTTTCCGAACCGACACGTGTTATGGGAGACACAGGTGATCTGTCTCTGCTCTGCAGCTGCTTTTCATTTCCTTTCTCTGTTCTTCCTGGAACCCACAAACGGTCTGTCCATCCAGCCTCTCTTACGTCGTCATTCTGCTCTCAGTCCCACAGATTCACATGAACCAGGTCTTCCTCTCTGACCCAGTTCTCCCATTGGTGCTTCATCCCTCCTCTCAGGTTTTTAATTCCAGCCTCATTTTTCTTCCTTTATGTATTTTATTCTTTTTAAATTTACTCTTATTGATTTCAGAAGAAAAGGAGGAGGGAGAGAGAAACATCAATGATGAGAGAAAAATCATAAATCAGCTACCTCCAGCAGCACACATACTAGGGATCTAGCTTGCAACCTGGCCATGTGACCAGGAATCTAACTGCACCATAAATTATTGGTTTCAAATGTCAATGGTTAACCACTCAGACCTACTGGCCAGTTGTATCCATATATTTTTACCAATACTCTATGTCCTGCCCCTTAATTTCTGTTCACCAATCAGCAAACACTTTTACTGTATCTTTTATATCAGAAGAGTTGGCATGCAATCTTACATTGCTTATATTAGTCACCACGTAATGACTCAGCATGTTTATCCCTCAAAATGGCTGCCCTAGTCATGACCTGGCAATCACCTGTCACTGTGCCAACTGATCACAGCATTACTGACTCTGTGCCCCTTTCCCTTTCACTCAGCCCTTAACATTTTCAATAAGATGTTCTGTTCTTCAGGGTTTTAAATTAAAAAGGCTTCCGGACCCTTAAGAGTACCTAATACTCAAGGCCTGGTGCACAGATTCATACACTGGTGGGGTCCCTCCGCCTGGCCTGTGCCCTCTTGCAATCTGGGACCCTCTAGGGATGTCTGAGATCTGGTTTCAGCAGGATCCCCTCAGGCCCAATCCAATCAGCAGGGAGCTGGTTCTGTGTGTTGAGAGTCTGTCCCCTGTTGGTCAGTGGGTATCATAGCGACTAATCAACGGGTCATTCAGTATTTCAGTAGATTAGGCTTTGATAGATAGATAGATAGATAGATAGATAGATAGATAGATAGATGATAGATAGATAGATAGATAGATAGATAGATAGATAGATTTTAATCAGTGTCTCCCTGCAATCGTGATGCCTGGAAAAACTGCAAAAACTGATAAAAATGAAAGGGAGGATGTGACTGGAACAAAAACAGAAATATCATGGAGGTTAGCCAACAGCCTTCTGTGAATGTCCTCAACTCACAATGAATCCCAAGTGTGAGTCCACGGTTCAAGGTGAAGCCCTCCTGAAGTGTGCCCATGCCTGGCGCTTGGTCTTTGCCATTGTGTGGGCGTCCCATGACTTATCATGTACCCTGGGCTTTGTTTCGTAGGTGGTGCTGGGATTTTTGTGCAGTTTTGAGGTTTATAAGTGTCAGAGGCAAGCTCCTCAGCTGGGGCTTGACCCTTCTGGAAAAGGGGAATCTGATGATATTATTTGATTCCAGGAAAACATTGGTATTTCAGTCCATCCGTTCTTTTATTTCATCAGAAATATATGCCCCGTGTTGCCCCTTTATTATGAGGAGAAATTCAGATCTTGGTGAAATTTAGATGTTTAAGAAGCTCATTGGTTTCAGCTTCAGCTCAATTACAATTGGTTCACAATTACGTCTTGTTGTTTTTTTCCCTGATGGGCATAAAACTAATGCTTCCGTGTGGTGACGGTGGTGAGGAAGGATGCCAGGGAGACCCGTGGGAGCAGAGGAAAGGGAACAGACACCTTCAATTAAAAATGCTTGGAGTTACGCTCACAGGTTTGGCTCAGTGAATAGAGGAAGGGCCTGTGGACTAAAAGTTCCCAAGTTTGATTCCCGGCCAAGGGCACATGACCAGGTTGCAGGCTCTATCATGGAGGGGGTCATGGAGGAGGCAACCAGTGAGTGAATGATTCTCTCTCATCCTTGATGATTCTATCTCCCTCTCCCTCCTCATTGCTCCCTGACATTAAAAGAAACATTAAAAACAGAAACCAATATTGAATGAATGGAAGGATTGAATGGGGAAAGGTTAGGTGAATTAAATAAGATTGATATTTTGGTAAATAGATAGATATGTTCAACATTCATTACTTTTTGTTGTTGACTTAAGCCTGAATATTTTACAAATAAAATCAAGAGATGGAAAGATTTAAACCACTGGTCCTTCCCAAACATTTTTCCAGTTCGGGGTAGACTTATTAATCTTTATATCCATTTCCTGCCTCTCTGCATGCTTGTGAATGTGTGAAGGAAAAGTAAGATTTTTAGCCAGGAAGGTCGCTTCCCCCTTGTACCCAGAACCACGTCCTCATAATGGCATTTCATGAACAAAACAAAACCATTTTTTGTGTCCAACTTCAATGTTTTATTGGAAGTTGAACAGACAGTTCAATCTGTTCTGACAGAAAAGGCAGAGGATCCCCGGCTTATGAGGGAAATGCAGGCATAGATGAAAATCTACCCATAATCCTCAGAAGTACAGACGTTGGTGGAATCAGCCAGCATGAGGTCAGGTGTCCGGTTACTTAGCTCCAACGTGGTAGGTTGTCCCTTGTACGTTCAGAGGCTGAGCTGCTGGGCAGGGTCTCAGTAGAAGCCAGAGTATCCGTATCCCCCACAGCAGCACGGACGCCAGCAGCCACAGCAATACCTTCTGTAGCCACAGCCACAGCCCAGGCCACCCCAGCCACAGCCGGAGCCATAGCCATAGCCCAGGCCACCAAGGCCGCCCCAGCCGTAGCCGAGGCCTCCGTAGTAGCTGCCGTAGTAGCACATGGTGTCAGGGGAGTGTGTTTCTGTTCCAGACGAGATCCTGAGAGTGAGTGCCAGCGAGTGGGGAGGGAGCTTATATACCTGAGCCAGCAGGTGCTGAGTCCCGTGACTATTCCTGGGTTTCATTCCAAGAGATCCAGCGCCCTGAGGCAGCTCGTTAATCTGGTGCTGACGCCAGAGATGCTCATATTTATGAAAATTTGGAGCCGGCACAGCTGCCTGGTTAGAGCCCCTGGAACCCATGACAGCGTGTGTTTCTGAGGAAAAGCACCTCTTCCTCCACGTCACAGAATAGAAACTCACTGATCACAACTCTCCATCCAAGCGCGTGGCCTCCGTCATAGGGTGGATTGTTCTCATTACACATTGTGTCATTGCTATTGGCAAGTCATTCTTTGGACGGTCCTATATCATGTTCATCTCACCTCAAATACTCGGATCTGATTTAGGATTCTTACACCCATGAAGTTCCTTAATTGTCAAATGTATTTCTCCCACATTGAACACGCAGTGAGAATACCATGTTGGTTTTACATATCTTCCTGCAAAACACCCATTTGTTTTCTCAACACAGTGAAGTGCCTTTCAGAATCTGAGGGTCTGACCACCACCACACACTCACCCGTGTCACCCCAGGCTGAGCACCCGTCCACACAGGTCTCTTTAAACATCACCCTCTTTTCCAAATAGACACGTGTTATCGGAGACACAGGTGATCTGTCTCTGCTCTGCAGCTGCTTTTCATTTCCTTCCTCTGTTCTTCCTGGAACCCACACACCATCTGTCCGTCCAGCCTCTCTTACGTCGTCATTCTGCTCTCAGTCCCACACACGCGCACGAGCCAGGTCTTCCTCTCTCACCCAGTTCTCCCATCGGTGCTTCATCCCTCCTGTCAGGTTTTTAGTTCTTGTCTGTGTTTTCTTCTTTTGATGTATTTTATTCTTTTTTTAATTTACTTTTACTGATTTCAGAGGAAAAGGAGGAGGGAGAGAGATAGACACATCAATTATTGGAGAAAAACCATTAATCAGCTGCCTCCTGCCCATCACTTACTGAAGATCAAACCTGCAACCCGGGCGTTTGTCCTGACAAGGAATCAAACTGAACCATTACCTCCTGGGTCATAGATCAGTGCTCAACCACTGAGACATACCGGCCGGTTGTGTCCATATATTTTTCACCAGTTCTCTGTGGCCTGCCCTTATTTTCTGTTGACCAATCAGCAAACATTTTTACTATATATTTTATTTCAGAAGAGTTGGCATGCAATCTTACATTGGTTATATTGGTTATAACACAATGACTCAGCATGTTTATCTCTTACAATGGCCAACCCAGTAATGACCTGACAATCAGCTGTCACTGTGCCAACTGGTCACAATATTACCGACTCGATACCCCTTAACAAACACACACAACTCCCTACATTTTCAATAAGATGTTCCTATTCTTCAGGGTTTTAAATTAAAAAGACTTCTGAACTCTTAAGATTATACAATATTCTAATCAGAGTCTCTACAGGATACATTTTAGATTCCCATCTGAATGCATTCACAGTTTTTCAAACACAGCATATTCGCTGAGTGGCTGAAAGATTAAGTTCTGTCTGCCACAGCTGTAAGGAGTATCTCACAGTATAGACCCCAGCATACACATTTGACCAAATTATACCAATTCAATCAAATATCTTCATCTTACATTATTCTCTCATGACATCATTTAATTATACGAGAACATTGGTATTTCAGTCCATCTGACTTTTTATTTCATCCAATATATTTGCCCCCTGTTGCCAAATTTTTATCAGGAAAATTCAGATCTTCCGGAAATATAGATTATTGAGAAAATTCTTTGGTTCCAGCTTCAGAAAATAATCATTCATTCAGGGAACATTCTCTCAATTCATTGAGGCTCAGCTTCCCAGCATATGTCGACAGTTTGGCTCAAATAAACTCACAAAAATTCAAAAAAATAAAATAAAAAATAAAAAAATAATAATTCATTCATAATTATGTCTTTTTTTTCTTTCCCTGATGGGAGTGAAGCTAATGCGTCACTGTGGTGACAATGGTGAGGAATGATGCGAGTGAGACACAGTGAGAGCAGAAAAAAGGGAACAGACACGTTCAGTTAAAAATGCTTTGAGATGCCCTCTCTAATTTGTCTCAGTGGATGGAGGATGGGTCTGTGGACTGAAGGGTCCTGAATTGGATTCCTGTCAAGAGAACATGCCCAGTTTGCAGGCTCAATCACCATAGGGGGGCATGCAGGAGGCAACCAATTAATGAATGATTCTCATCATTGATTATTCTATCGCCCTCTCCCTCCTCCTTCCTCTCTGAAATTAAAAGAAACATTAAAATCATAAACAAATGTTGAATGAATGAAAGGATTGAATTGGAAAATATTAGTTGAATTAAATAAAATCCACCTGTTGGTAAAGAGATAGATATGTTCAATATTCACTATTATTTTTTCTGACATAAGCCTGAATATTTTATGAGTAAAATCTAGAGATGGCAAGATTTAAATCACTGGTTCTTTGCAACTATTTTTCCATTTCGGTGTAGACATATTCCTGCCTCTCTGCATGCTTGTGAGTGTGTGAAGGAAAAGAACAATTGTTATCCAGGAAGGTGGCTTCCCCTTTAGACAGTGGAGTGTATGCACCCAGAACCAGGTCCCCATAATTGTTTCATGAACAAAACCAAACCATTCTCTTTGTCCAAGTTCAATACTTTATTGTAAGGTGCACAGACAGTATAATCAGCAAAAGGTGGTTGATCCCAGGCTTATGATGAAGATGCAGGCACAGTTGAAAATCTACCCATAATCCTCAGAAGTAAAGACTTTTGTGGAATAATCCAGCATGAGGTCAGCTGTCCAGTTACTTAGATCCAATGTGGGAGGAAGTCCCTTGTAGGTTCAGAGGCTGAGCTGCTGGGCAGGGTCTCAGTAGAAGCCAGAGTATCCGTATCCCCCACAGCAGCATGGACGCCAGCAGCCACAGCCATACCTTCTGTAGCCACAGCCACAGCCCAGGCCACCAAGGCCGCCCCAACCCCAGCCGGAGCCATAGCCATAGCCCAGGCCACCCAGGCCGCCCCAGCCGTAGCCGAGGCCTCCGTAGTAGCTGCCGTAGTAGCTCATGGTGTCAGGGAGAGTGTGTTTCTGTTCAAGATGAGATCCTGAGAGTGAGTGCCAGCGAGTGGGGAGGGAGCTTATATACCTGAGCCAGCAGGTGCTGAGTCCCGTGACTATTCCTGGGTTTCATTCCAAGAGATCCATGGCCTGAGGCAGCTCGTTAATCTGGGTGCTGACGCCAGAGATGCTCATATTTATGAAAATTTGGAGCCGCCACAGCTGCCTGGTTAGAGCCCCCGGAATCCATGACAGCGTGTGTTTCTAAAGAGAAGCACCTCTGCCTCCACGTCACTGAACAGAAACTCATTGAACACAACTCTCCATTCCAAGCGTATGGCCTTCATCATGGAGGGGGCGTGTTCACATGACGTGCTGTGTCATTGCGATTTACATGTCATTCTTTGGACGGTCCTATCTCACTTCCATCTCAGTTCAAATACTCAGATCTGATTATGATTCTTACACACATGAAGTTTCTTAAATGTCACATGTGTTTCTCCCACGTTGAACACGCAATGAGGAAACCAGGTTGCTTTTAAAAACCTTCCTGCAAAACACTCCTTTGGTTTCTCAACACAGTAAAGTGTCTTTCAGAAGCTGAGGGTCTGTCCACCACCTCAGACTCACCCGTGTCACCCCAGGCTGAGCACCCATCCACACAGGTCTCTTTAAACATCGCCCTCTTTTCCAAACAGACACGTGTTATCGGAGACACAGGTGATCTGTCTCTGCTGTGCAGCTGCTTTCATTCCCTTTCTCTGTTCCTCCTGAAACCCACACACCGTCTGTCCATCCAGCCTCTCTTACATCGTCATTCTGCTCTCAGTCCCACACACGCGCACGAGCCAGGTCTTCCTCTCTGACCCAGTTCTCCCACCTGTGCCTCATCCCTCCTCTCAGGTTTTTAATTCTAGCCTGATTTTTCTTCCTTTTATGTATTTTATTCTTTTTTTAATTTGCTTTTATTGATTTCAGAGTAAAAGAAGGAGGGAGAGAATGAGATACATCAATTATTGGAAAAAACCATAAATCATCTGTCTCCAGCGGCACACATACTGGAAATCTAGCCTGCAACCCGGGCATGTGACCCAGAATTAAACTGAACCATAAATTATTGGTCAATGATTAACCACTGAGATCTACCATCCAGTTGTATCCATATATTCTCTACCAATACTCTGAGTCCCGCCCCTTATATTCTGTTCACCAATCAGCAATCACTTTCAATGTATGTTTATTTCAGAAGAGTTGGCATGCAATCTTACATTGCTTATATTAGTCACAACATAATGACTCATCATGTTTATTCCTCACCATGGCTGCCCCAGTGATGAGGTGGCAATCACCTGTCACTCTGTAAACTGGTCACAGCATTACCTACTCTGTGCCCCTTTCCCTTTCACTCAACCCTTATCATTTTCAATAAGATGTTCCTGTTCTTTAGGGTTTTAAATTAAAAAGACTTGTGAACTCTAAGAGTACCTAATACTCAATACCTGGTGCATAAATTCATACACTGGTGGGATCCCTCCACCTGGCGTGTGCCCTCTTGCAATCTGGGACCCTCTAGGGATGTCTGAGATCTGATTTCAGCAGAATCCCTTCAGGCCCAATACAATCAGCAGGGAGCTGGTTCTGTGTGTTGAGAGTCTGTCCCCTGTTGATCAGTGTGTATCATAGCAACCAATCAATGGGTCATTCAATATTTCAGTAGATTAGGCTTAGATAGATGATAGATAGATAGAGAGATATATAGATGATTTTACGCAGAGCCTCCTGCAATCTTGATGCCTGGAATTACTGCAAAAAAAAATAGATAATCATGGCACGAAGGATGTGACCTAGGGAAAAAACAGAAATATTATAGAGGTTAGCCGACATCCTTCTGCGAATGTCCTCTGCTCATAGTGAAACCCGAGTGTGAGCCCACGGTTCAAGGTGAAGCCCTCCTGAAGTGTGCCCACGCCTGGGGCTTGGTCTTTGCCATGGTGTGAGTATCACATGACTTATCATGTACCCTGGGCTTTGTTTTGTAGGTGGTGATGGGATTTTTGTGCTCTTTTGAGGTTTATAAGTGTCAGAGGCAAGCTCCTCAGCTGGGACTTGACCCTTCTGGAAGAGGGGAATCTGATGATATTATTTAATTTCAGAAAAACATTGGTATTTCAGTCCATCCGTTCTTTTATTTCATCAAAAATATATGCCCCGTGTTGCCCCTTTATTATGAGGAGAAAGTCAGATCTTGCAGAAATTTAGATGTTTAAGAAAGGTCATTGGCTTCAGCTTCAGCTCAATCACAATTGGTTCACAATTATGTCTTGTTGTTTCTTTCCCTGATGGGAGTGAAGCTAATGCCTCGGTGTGGTGATGGTGGTGAGGAAGGATGCCAGTGCGACACAGTGAGAGCAGAGGAAAGGGAACAGACACGTTTAGTTGAAAATGCTTGACTCAGTGGATGGTTTGACTGAGTGGATGGCGGATGGGTCTGTGGAATGAAGTCCCAAGTTTGATTCCGGCCAAGGGCACATGCCCAAGTTGCAGGCTCAATCAGCAGAGGGGGTAGTGCAGGAGGCAACCAGTCCCATGAATGATTCTCTCTCATCCTTGATGATTCTCTCTCCCTCTCCCTCCTCCTTGCTCTCTGAAATTAAAAGAAACATTAAAAACAGAAACCAATATTGAATGAATGGAAGGATTGAATTGGGAAATGTTAGGTGAGTTAAATAAAATCCATCTGTTAGTAAATAAATAGATAGATATGTTCAATATTCATTGCTATTTGTTTTTTACTTAAGCTTGAATATTTTATGAATAAAATCAAGAGATGGCCGAAACCTGTTTGGCTCAGTGAATAGAGCGTCGACCTGGGGACTCAAGGGTCTCAGGTTCGATTCCGGTCAAGGCCACGTACTTTGGTTGCGGGCACTTCCCCAGAAGGTGGCGTGCAGGAGGCGGCTGATCGATGTCTCTCATTGATGTTTCTAACTCTTTATCCCTTTCCCTTCTTCTCTGTAAAAAAATCAATAAAATATATTTTTTTGAAAAATCAAGAGATGAAATGATTTATATAATTAGTCCTTTCCAATCATTTTTCCATTTCGGTATAGACTTATTAATCTTTATATCCATTTCCTGCCTCTCTGTGTGCTTGTGAGTGTGTGAAGGAAAAGTAGGATTGTTAGCCAGGAGGGTCGCTACCCCCTTAGACGGTGGAGTGGATGCACCCAGAACCATGTCCCCATCATTGTGTCTCATGAACAAAACAAAACAATTCTCTGTGTTCAAGTTCAATGCTTTATTGGAAGGTCAACAGACAGTCCAATCCGTTCTGACAGCAAAGGCAGAGGATCCCAGGCTTATGATGGAGATGCAGGTACAGTTGAACATCTACCCATAATCCTCAGAAGTACAGACGTTGGTGGAATCACCCAGCATGAGGTCAGCTGTCCGGTCACTTAGTTCCAATGTGGGAGGACATCCCTTGTACGTTCAGAGGCTGAGCTGCTGGGCAGGGTCTCAGTAGAAGCCAGAGTATCCGTATCCCCCACAGCAGCATGGACGCCAGCAGCCACAGCAATACCTTCTGTAGCCACAGCCACAGCCCAGGCCACCAAGGCCGCCCCAGCCCCAGCCGGAGCCATAGCCATAGCCCAGGCCACCCAGGCCGCCCCAGCCGTAGCCGAGGCCTCCGTAGTAGCTGCCGTAGTAGCACATGGTGTCAGGGGGAGTGTGTTTCTGTTCCAGATGAGATCCTGAGAGTGAGTGCCAGCGAGTGGGGAGGGAGCTTATATACCTGAGCCAGCAGGTGCTGAGTCTCGTGCCACCTGTTCTGTGTCATCCGTGTCACCCTTTGTTGATGCCACACCCATCTCTGAAGAGGCCACGTGCCCGTCACAGTGTGTCGCGGGCATTGCTGCCCAGTCAGGGTGTCCCTTAGGCACGCTGCGTCTCTTTTATGAGGAGAAATGGCCGCATCTTCAAAGCCTGGGCTTACCAGATGCCGCACCGTCCTTCAGAGCCACGCACGTTGTGTAACATGCTGGATGGCGGCGTGTGGTCGAGGTCAGGCTGCCCTGGATGGTTTGGGTTCACTGACCATCCGAAGACCCCGGTCAGATTAGGTCTAGAATAGAAGCCCCTGCTTTCAGGGGTTCCCGGGGAGGTTGCTGGGCAGAGCTCTGACCCCTCTGGACACCTACAGACTGGTCTGTGCGGTGGGCCCTCGCCTGGACTTCAGAACCAAGAGTGGAAACAGCGCCATCCTCCTCCTCTCCTCTCGTGACCTCGGCTCTCGGAAACCACATCTCTTGTCTGCTGTGCACACCAGGGTGGAAGGTCAAAGGCATTTGGGTTAACCACCCGGGGTAATAACGTTCATACTCGCCACACGGGAGGCGAATCACTGGAGTCAGCTGTGTGCTCAGAGCCCCCTCTCCCATCCTCCCTCTGGCATGTCACCTGCTCCCAGGGCCACCACACCTGCCCTTCCCAGCCTCCTGCCTGACGCTCCAGACCCAGTCCCTACCTCCCCTGGAACCCAGAGCCCCTCCCTCTTATGTAATCTCTTCTCCAGCATCACTGCCACATGTCACTCAACTCCGCCCAGTCCCCAGGGTCTGGGACCAGGTTAACCCGGGAAATACAGACAATGTCTCTTGGGTCCCATACATTCCTGTGTAATCCTTACTTACATACTCTCATATATGCCTTCATTTTTATCACAATATTTTTTCAGTTTTGTATTCTCTTTACCAGTTGTGGGTTCCTTTTTATCCTTTAAAAAAAATAGCTAACTGGTCTCTAATAAAATATTAAATATGCATTAAGATCTCTGGTAGTGCCATCTAAGATCTATGCCATCTCTAAAGAACCTGGAAAATGTTGTAAGAGGCTGTTAACCCTGAACATATTTTTAGCATAATAACCACACGTATGTGTAGACGTAGCCCAGGGGTTGGCAAACTCAATAGTCAACAGAGCCAAATATCAACAGTACAATGATTGAAATTTCTTTTGAGAGCCAAATTTTTTAAACTTAAACTTCTTCTAACACCACTTCTTCAAAATAGACTTGCCCAGGGCATGGTATTTTATTTTTTATTTATTTTTTTAAAATAAATCTTTATTGTTCAGATTATTACAGATGTTCCTCTTTCCCACCCCCCAAAGCTCCCCTCCCACCACCCACCCCTTATTCTTATCCCCCACCACTGTCCTCATCCATAAGTGTAAGATTTTTGTCCAATCTCTTCTTACATCTCTCACACCCTCTTCCCCCTGAGAATTGTCAGTCCACTCCCTTTCTATGCCCCTGATTCTAATATATTCACCAGTTTAGTCTGTTCATCAGATTTTTTTTATTCACTTGATTTTTAAATTCACTTGTTGATATATACATTTGTTCATAATTTTTATCTTTACCTTTTTCTTCTTCCCTCCTCTTCTTAAAGAGTACCTTTCAGCATTTCATACAATACTGGTTTGGTGGTGATGAATTCCTTTAGCTTTTTCTTATCTGTGAAGCTCTTTATCTGATCTTCAATTCTGAACGATAGCTCTGCTGGGTAGAGTAATCTTGGTTGTAGGTTCTTGCTATTCATCACTTTGAATATGTCTTGCCACTCCCGTCTGGCCTGCATCGTTTCTGTTGAGAAATCAGCTGACAGTCGTATGGGTGCTCCTTTGTACGTAATGAACTCTGTTTTTCTCTTGCTGCTTTTAATATTCTCTCTTTGTCTTTTGCTCTTGGCATTTTAATTATGATGTGTCTTGGTGTGGTCCTCTTTGATTTCTTTTGTTTGGGGTTCTCTGCACTTCCTGGACTTATAAGTCCATTTCTTTCACCAGGTGGGGGAAGTTTTCAGTCAATATTTCTTCAAATAGGTTTCCAGTATCTTGCTCTCTCTCTTCTTCTGGCACCCCCATAATTCTGATGTTGGTACACTTGAAGTTGTCCCAGAGGCTCCTTACACTATCTTCACATTTTTGGACTCTTTTTTCTTTTTGTTTTTCTGGTTAGGTATTTTTTGTTTCCTCATATTTCAGATCTTTGGTTTGATTCTTGAGGTCCTGTAGTCTGCTGTTGGATTTCTGTATATTATTCTTTATTTCAGACAGTGTATGCTTAATTTCTGTTTTTCTGTTTTTTGGTGTTTTGTTTTGGCATCCTCATTAAGATCCTTGAAGGTCTCCTAAGTTTCTCAGAGGTCTCACTAAGTTTCTCAGCGGTTTGTAGAAGATTCTTGAGTAACCTTATGTGGTTTTAAACTCTATGTTCAGTCATTTGCTTTCCTCCATTTCTTTCATTCGTGACATGTTTCTTAGTCTCTGCACTTTGGCTGCTTCCCTGCGTTGATAGAGTGGCTTTGTGTACTAGGTGTCCTTTATGGCCCAGTAGCTCTGCCTCCCCAGTCACCTGAGGTGGACACTCTTGGTGCACCCCTTTGTGTACTGGGTTCACAGTTTTGTTGTAGTTAAGCCTTGATTGCTATTGGTACACTGGGAGGAACTGACCTCCAGGCCAATTGACTGTGAGGATTAGCTGTGTCTATTAATGGAAGAACTGCTGTGCTGGAGACACCCCTATGGAGCAGGACTTGCTTCAGTGGGGATTTGGCGCTCACCCAGTCTGCCTCTTGTGTGTGTCCCTAATGGATGTGAGGAGTTGAAATCTGGTGTCGTCTCACAATGACCTCTAGGTGCCCTGGTTCCTGGATCTTCAAAGAGGTGCAAGTTAGCTAGGGTCTGAGGCCACCCAGCAGGAACTACAGGGAGATCTGCAGATTTCTCCTCTTTGCTTGGGGTTTGGAAGTTATGGAGTTGTCTTTAGGTTAAGCTGCTAGAGGGCAGGCCATTCATATGCAAAAGTCACCGCACAGCTGGGTGGGTTTGTAAATTGGGTGGGGAGGAATCTCAGGGAATCCCTAGGGTGTGGCCAACAGCGCTGGCTGCCAGTCAGCCCTCTCTGCCTCCTTCTGTTCAGTGTCAGTGCAGTAAACAATGATTCCTGTGCACACCTCTGCGAGAGAGCCACCCTCGCTTTCCAACCTGATGGCTGACAGTCCAGTTTCTCCCTGTATGAGTCTGGGTCCCCAGAATCTCGCTGGAAACGAGTTCAGAGAGTCAGGAACTTGTAACTCCCTCCCAATTGGAAAAACAGCTCACGCCAGCCCGATTCACGTGCATCTCCGTACCTCTGCCTTTCTGAGCCTCTGCATGTCCTACCAGGTCTCAATGCACTTTTTTTTTTCTTTGTAGAACTTCCACTCTGCCAGCTTTCCCGTGGTTCTGGGGGATGGTCGTTTTGTCTTTTAGTTGTAGATTTGGTGTGGTTGCGAGAGGCGGCACGTGTAGGTCTATACCTTATGCCGCCATCTTGGTTCTTCCCTCAGGTCGTGGTATTTTGTGGAAGAGCCACACTCCAGGGGCCAAAGAGCCTCGGTTTTCCAACCATTGCCCCAGCCCATTTGGATAGAGTGTCAGCCTGTGAACCAAAGGGTCCCGGGTGTGATTCCGGTCAAAAGCACGCACCTCAGTGGCAGGCTCCTTCCCCCCGGCTTGGGTCCTGGTTGGGGCTGGTGCAGGAGGCAACCCATCGATGTGTCTCTCTCACATCAATGCTTCTCTCTGTCTTTCCTTCTCTCCCACTCTCCCTAAAATCAATGGGAAAATATCCTAGGGGGAGGGTTAGAAATAATAATTAAAAATAAAAACCAGGTGTGAATAAGGTAAAGAGGCAAGATGGGAAAAAATACTTTCTGGGACAAAAAAAATCCCTTCAGCTTCCACGAGGTTAACCTCACCCCAGGTACCCCCCCTCCCCCATCCCCTGGTTAACCCTGAAGACAGTCGCCCAACGTGAATGAATGCAACATCTATATGTCTATATGTCTAGACAGGTCATATGCAAATTAGCCTGGCATCATGACCAGCTCAGGAGGAGCTACAGGCGCAGATGGGAGGGAGGGGACTGCGTGCTGCCAGCCCCAGCGGACACACACAGGGGTGGGGACTGCGCCATGCACCTGCGGTACACACACACACACACACTGATGCCTCAACACCCATCCTGAGTCACCCTGCGGTGGGTGGCGGCAGCGGCCGGAGCCAAGCAGCCCAGGTCCAGGACACCGGAGGGAAGGCAGTGCCGGCAGCCGAGGGAGGCAAGCCTGTCCTTGCACGAATCCTCCTGCATCAGCCTCTGGTACAGTTCAGTATGTGCTGAGTGTACGACCTCACGACTGCGTGTCACTATGACAGGCACTGGCCACCAGGGGGCAGACGCTCAACACAGGAGCTGTCCAGCTGCGCTGACCCGGCAGCAGCGGTTCTCGGGTGATGCACCCCGAAACCAGAGAGGAGGGAGCCCAATTCCTTGCGGGGCCATGAGATTCCACCTTCGGCCAAGGATGACATCGCTGCTGGGGCTCTGTCACCCCAAATCTGGTTACTGCACCCTGTGTTTGCGCCCCACACCCTGTGTGATGATAACCACTTTACAGAGTGCCCCTGGGACCTCTCGGGGGAGGGTGGAGAGCCGGCTTCAGCCCCATCCCCACGGGGCAGATCGAGGGGCCCCACCTGCCGAGGGACCCTGCTCACTCCGTGTGACCAAGGGAGGTTGGCTTCGGGGCGTGTCTGGCCCTTCTCACCCCACCACCACCTTCTAGCTAATTTCCTGTCCATGGACATGAATCCAGGCACCAGGTCACTGATGGTCATGTATGTTTGAGCACAGGGTACGTGGGTTTTGCTTTTATTTTGGATATCTTTATTTTATGAAACATTTTAAACACTACCAAACCAAGGAAGCCTAAAATATACAGCGAACATCACACACCATTCCCCAGAATTCACAGCTGTTAATATTTTGATATAATTCTTGCGTGTTTATCTTCTTGAGTGTACTAGAATGAGTTAAAGTTTCTTCTTCTTATTTCACTTTGAAATGAACAACATGATTTCCAAGGGATACTACATTTAAAAACTGGCCTGAAGCTTGGTTATCATCACAGAGCCTTTTTTCCTTCAGACCCAAAAAAATCCCTGTGTCTGGGTGGGAAAAAGGAGAGGTAACAGTGAGGAGGAGGAGGGGGAGGAAGAAGAGGAGAAGGAGGAGGAAGAGGAGGAGGAGGAAGAGGAGGAAGAGGAGGAGGAGGAAGGTAGGGGCAGGGAGGAAGAAGGGAAGGGAGAGAAGAAAGTGGAAAGGAGGAAGAGAAGGAGGAGGAAGAGGAAGGGGAGGAGGAGGAAGAGGAGGAGGAGGAAGAGAGAAGCAGGGAGGAAGAAGGGAAAGGAGAGAAGAAAGTGCATGGGAGGAGGAGAAGGAGGAAGAGGAGGAAGGGAAGGAGGGGGGAAAGAGGAGGAAGAGGGAGAGGAGTGGGAGGAGGATAGGGAGAAGGAGGAGGAGGTTTCGGGGGAGGAGGACCAGGGGGAGGAGTGGGAAGAGGGGGAGGAGAAGGGGGAGAAGGAGGAGGAGGTGGAGGAGGAGGAGCAGAGGGGAACAGGAAGAGAAGGAGGAGGAAGTGGAG
>JAAGEH010000700.1:0-10203 GCA_011751065.1 Lasiurus cinereus | reverse complement strand
GGATCCGCTGCCGCTTGTCAGGCAGACGCCGGGTGGGCATCGCGTGCTGGGCAGACTCACGCCTGGCCTTCCGGGAGCCAAGCACTAAGTGGGAACCCTGATGGTCAAGACGTGCACAGTTTAATGTATGACGATGAACCCATCCACCCTGACAGGTGGTGACAGGGGGTGCTGGGACAAGGACTCGCAGGGTGGGGACAGCCCCTGGGAGGCACCGTCTCCACGCGCTCTTGGTGCAGAGAGACGGGAAGGGCTACCCATAGGGAGCTTTCATGAAAAATATTGGGATGCGCCGAGACCGGTGTGGCTCAGTGGATGGAGCGTCGGCTTGCGGACTGAAGGGTCCCAGGTTCGATTCCGGTCGGGGGCATGTACCTTGCTTGTGGGCACAGCTCCACTGTGGTGTGTGCAGGAGGCGGCTGATTGATGTCTCTCTCTCATCGAAGTTTTTAACTCTCTATCCCTCTCCCTTCCTCTCTGTAAACAACAACAACAACAATAATAATAATAACAATAATAATATGCACTCGGGCTGGTCCCTCAGTCCAGCCTGCAACCCTCTCCAATCCGGGACCCCTCAGGATTGGGCCTAAATTGGCAGTGAGACATCCCTCTCTCGCAATCAGGGACCACTGGCTCCTAACCGCTCACCTGCCTAATCACCCCTAACCCCTCTGCCAGCCTGCCTGATCACCCCTAATTGCCTCTGCCCACCCATTTGATTGCCCCTAACCACCCTCCCCTACTGGCCTGATCACCCATAACGGCCTCTGCCTCGGCCCCTGCCACTGTGGCTTTGTCCAAAAGGAGGAACAGATGACCAGAAGATGTCCGGTCCACCTGGTCTAATTAGGTCTAATTAGCATTTTACCCTTTTATTAGCATAGATGGTGACAAGCAGTGCATTCTGGGGAACCTGGGGGAAGCGGCCTGATGACTCGGAGACCAGGGACTCCACAGGAAGTGGGAGTCCGGTCTCACTCAGCAGAGGACGGGCCTGGGATCTTGGGCGGGGCCTGGGCTGCATTTAGGTCCGAGGAGCCTCCCTCCTCCAGGCACCGCTTGCTCAGGGGCCTCCCGCACACACCCCCCGACCCGGGTTCGAACCCGCAACCTCTCCAGGTACAGGACGAAGCTCCGGCCCACGGAGCCACCCGGCCAGGGCAGTTCTTCTTGGTTTTTCTTTTCTTTCCTCTTACTTTTTTCTTTTCTCTTATTTTTCCCTCTTGTTCTTCAGTCTTTATTGGTGCATGGTTTACATCGGTCCCCTCTCCCCCATGAACCTTTTCCAGCCTACTCCCCCCTGCCCCCCAGGCCCCCACCACCCCACTGTCCGTGTCCGGGGGTGCGGCCTGTCTGCACACACAGGCCATTGGCTGATCTCTGCCCACCCATGCCCCTCCCCGCCCCCCCGCCTTCGCTCTGCGGTCCGCAGTCTGCCCCTGCCTCTGTGGCTCAGGGTCTGTTTCTGTCCCTCCGTGTTTCGGCTCCTTGGGGGTTCACCGTGCTCTGCCGGCGATCACTGTGGGGTGGGGGCGGCTTTCTGCAGAGGCAGTCCTGTCACGGACACATCTCTCTTCATCTTGCCCGAATGTTCCCGCGGACACGCTGGGAGCGAGGCTCCAGAAATAGAGGCTGTGAGTCAGTGGGGCAGAGGAGGCTTTCTCTCTCCGGTGACGCGGTGAGCACGATCCGCCCTCCCGCTGTGCCGAGAACACCGAGTCCCCAGGCTGCGGGAGGCCCTCCCTGCAACCCACCCACAGAGAGCCAGGCCAGGCCCCCTCCCTCCCCGTCAGCCGCGGCTCCGGGGCAGACGCGTGCTCCCCAGCAGAGGTGGGGGCTCTGCGGCACCCTGTCATCACCCGGCGGGCCCACCTTCCGCATGTCACCCTCTAGTTCAGGGGTTCTCCACCTTCCTCAGGCCGCAACCCTTTAAGACAGCTCCTCATGGGGTGGTGACCCCCACCCATGAAATGACTTCCGTGGCTACTTCCTCGCTGTCATTGTGCTCCTGTGATGGATCGTATCTGTGTTTTCCGATGGTCTTAGGCGGCCCCTGTGAAAGTGTTGTTCGACCCCCCCAAAGGGGTCATGACCCACAGGTTGAGAACCGCTGCTCTAGTTCCTCCTCCCAGGCCTTCCCAGGCACTTCCTCCCACCCACCCAGCTCCCCACCCAGTCCACCTCCTCCCCCGTCATGTCCGGAGCCCCAGGTGGGTGCCGTCCCTGTGAGTCTGTGACACCCCCTCCTGGACCGCTCCACCTTACTCCTCCAGGCGCCAGTGTCTAATTAGCATATCACCCTTGTATTCGTAGAGATGGCTGCAAGCAGTGCATTCTGGGGAAGTGGCCTTAGGAGGTCTGTGACACGCCCTCCCAGACCATGGCACCTTCCCAAGGCTCCATCTTCCATTCCATCTGTGTCCTTCCCTCCCCGCGGTTCACGGCCTGGTCTTCACGCGTGGCTGTGAGGTGTCGCTGCTGTGGCTGCGCTGGGGACGGTCCACCCTTCTCTCCCCCTTTCCTTCCTCTCGGGACACCGAGCTCTGCGCTGGGTGTGGGACCATGGGCTCTGGGCATCCAGTGCTGAGCCCTCTGAGCCCATTTCACTCCTTTTTTTATTATTATTAAATATATTTTATTGATTTTTTTACAGAGAGGAAGGGAGAGGGATAGAGAGAAACATCGATGAGAGAGAGACATCGATCAGCTGCGTCTTGCACACCAAGACGTGCCCACCACCAAGGTACATGCCCTGGACCAGAATCGAACCCGGGACCCTTCAGTCCACAGGCCGACGCTCTGTCCACGGAGCCACACCGGTCTCGGCCCATTTCACTCTTCATTGTATGGGGTTCATTCCCGGGGTTGGATGCAACAGGAAATCAGGAGACACAGACCCCCAGATACACAGTGTGAGTCGTTGACCAGAGACTTCCGCGGGCGTGGGCACCGCGGGCAGCTGGTCTTGGCCAGTGTCCTCAGCTCCGGGACGGAGGTTGAGCGGCCCCTCGGGCCCCGTGGAGCGTGGCGACGATGCATCCGGACGGGTTAACGGGCGGCCAGGAGCGTGAGAGCGGAATCAGCAGACCCGACCCGTTCCCTTTCCCCGGACAGAGTCAGAGAAACACGCTCTTCTTCTCACAAAACGACTTCACCTGCTAAACCCGAGTCATTTCTCTGCCAATTACGGAACACTCCCTCCACACACGCGTGTGCCCATGCCTCCTCGCCCAAAGGACACGAGGACGGGCACCCGCCTCAGACAGAAGTGCGGAGTGTGTGTGTGATGCTGTGTGAAATGACCGACCAGCAGCCTGAATGTGCACGCGTCAGTGTAAGTGAGAGAGCGGTCGGCCTCGTGCACGGACGGACGGACACCCTGGGAAGACAGGTCGCTGTCGCTCTTGGCTCTGAGAGCGCAGGCGGCCAGCTCCGTGCTGCGAGGTGGTGGTGGGGGGGGAAGGGGTGCCGGGGGGAGCAGCCATGGTGTAGCCCCGCTGGGCGGGCACCTCCGTGCGTTCTAGAGGAGCCAGAGGGCGACAGTCGTCCTCGTGGTCCCCGGGGGTGCGTCCTGCGATCCCCAGTGGATGCCTGAAACCCTGAATGATACCCAACCCCGTATTTTTATTTTTATTTTTTTTACTATACAGTGGTCCCTCGAGACACGAGTTTAATTCGTTCCGTCACCTTGAGGCGTGGGAAACTATGAGGCGCTCGAGTCGCGGTCAACGAGCGGGTCATGTGCAGCCTGCCGATCCGCGCGATGACTCCTATCTCAACGGTTGCTCGTATTTCAAAGCAAAAATCGCTCGCTCGACGGCTCGTTTCTCAAAAATCTCGTAGGTGAGGGCACTCGTGTCTCGAGGTGCCACTGTATTCACATTCCCAGAGAATGCGCCTGGGATGGGGGCGGCGTGAAATCCACAGACATATCCGTGGCTGCTCCATGCGCACGTTGACGTGAACACCTTCGACGTGCGTGTCTCAGAAGCGTGCAACCGCTAACCCAGGGCATGTAACTGTCTGCTGTCCACCTCCACACGCGTTTCTGTCACGTGGAGGTGGCTTCCTGCTCGTGGTAGACTTCTCTCTCCGTGGCTCCCTCCCTCCCTCCCCGTGACTTTCTCCTCGTGCCCGTGGCCTCTCGATCGCCCATTCCACCACTCAGACACCTGCCTGTGCGGGAGGCCCCGGCCCTCACACTTGACAATGGGAGTGTTCGGCGTTGCTTTCCCCGATTCTGGTACGAGCGCTACCTGCTTTGTCTTTCTCTCCCAAAGGCATTGTTTCATCATTTTCCTTAAAAAATCATAAGAAGAGGTATTCTCAGCGCAGAATAGGTAATCAGCGAGATAATGGGAGCGGCGTGCGCGCGTACTTAACCCGGCTGATTGGGATTCGACAGATCCCTCCTTTAAAGCGGCAAGAGCGCTGATGAGGAGGCGCGGGAACGTGAACGTGAGCGGAGTGAACTTCCTGCGAAAGCCTGTATTTTAAAGCAATTCCTGGCGTCTTACCGACGTGGAATATTTTTAAAAAATATATATTTTATTGATTTGTTTTACAGAGGAAGGGAGAAGGATAGAAAGTTAGAAACATCCAGCAGCCGCCTCCTGCACGCCCCTTCCTGGGGATGCGCCCGCCACCCAGGTACATGCCTTTGACTGGAATCGAACCCGGGACCCTTCAGTCTGCAGGCCGATGCGCTATCCAAACCGGTTTCTGCATCGACTTGGAATATTTTTTAAAAATATATATTTTATTGATTTTTTTACAGAGAGAAAGGGAGAGGGATAGAAAGTCAGAAACATCGATGAGAGAGAGAGACATCGATCAGCCCCCTCCTGCACGCCCCACAGTGGAGATGTGCCCGCCAGCAAGGTCCATGCCCCCGACCGGAATGGAACCCGGGACCTTTCAGTCCGCAGGCCGACGCTCTATCCACTGAGCCACACCGGTCTCGGCATCGACGTGGAATATTTTTAAACCGCGCGACGCCTGGTCGGTAGGAACCGTTTGTCTTGATATAATCTGGATGGAGCTGTCTCCACGGAAGTGGTCAGACTCTTAAATTAGCACACGCCATGCACGCGTCTCAGGGGCGCCGACAGGTGACTGTTACCAATAAAAGCTTCTTCACGTTTCTCATCCACAAGACCGGCGTGTAACCCGGGCACGAGATGGCCCCGGCCTGCCTCTGCATGAACGTGGGAGACACGGGGACAGGAGGAATGTGCGTTTAATTGATAGTGACTCCATCAGGGGAGGGAGGTAGAGTTGGTGGCTTGACCTGCATGGGGCTGACAAGAGTCCCCGTTTTAAAGACAGGGGTGCCATCCCCCCAGGTTGCCCGCCCCCCTAACCCTTCTCCCCTGCTCGCCCGCCCCTGGCCCCGCCCCCTCCCTCCCTCAGATTCGTCAGCCTGTTCCAGGCTGCTGTGTCTCTGGGTCTATTCGATCCTCAGTGTCTGTTGTTCATTAGATCCCACATGTGAGCGAGGACACGTGATGCGTGTCTTTCTCTGACGGGCCTGTTTCGCTCGGCGTCATTTTTACGTAAATTGCATCGAAGACTTTGCGAGGTGTTTGCATCCAGCAATATGCGTTAGTGGGCTGACCACCGTCCTTTTGGTGAACACGTATACTCACACACACACACACACTCATACATACACACACACACTCATACATGCACACTCACACTCACACTCACACATACTCACACACACACACTCACACACTCTCACACACCCACACACACTCACACACGCACTCTCACACACTCACACTCACACACACACACACACTCACACACACACTCACACACACATGCTCACACACTCACACACGCTCTCACACACTCACACACACACTCACACACTCACACTCACACACACACTCACACACACACGCTCACACACTCACACACACTCAAACACTCACACACACACTCTCACACACTCACACACACGCTCACACACTCACACACACGCTCACACACTCACACACACACGCTCACACACTCACACACACTCTCACACACTCACACTCACACACACGCTCACACACTCACACACGCTCTGACACACTCACACTCACACATACTCACACACTCACACACACACACACACACTCTCACACACCCACACACACACTCACACTCACACACTCACACACACACACACTCTCACACTCACACACACACTCTCACACACACACACACTCACACTCACCCAGAGCACGTTTCACACAGCCCGCGGGCCTGGAAGGGAACGCGGGGCGTGGCCGATCCTCGGCAGCCCGTGGAGAGCGGCGGGCTCATGGGCCACGCGTGCTCGCTCAGCCCGGGTGCGCCTGCCCGCTCTTGGCCTGCAAGAGACCTCGGTGTGTTTCCCTCTTCGCTTCTCCTACCTCGACCTGAACATCCCGCACAGCTTTAACGTGGAGGTTTAATCCCGATGCCGTTCCCCGTGGGGCACTTTCTCCAACAGAAATTTGGGGGAGGATCCACCAAGCTTCCCCCTCTTTCCCAGGCCGCCTGGGGGTGAGCTGAGCGAAGGCAGGGGCGTGGAGGTGGTCTGGTGGCAGAGCACCTGGCCATTCTGTTTCCAGGTCTGCACGGGAGGGCGGCCGCTGAACCTCCCCCCGGCTTCCGGAGCGGGGGCGCCGGACGCTGCTCACCTTCTCTGGAGGACACGCTTCTGCTCACGCCCGGAGGTCCCCACCCGTCACCTGCTCCCGATCCCGCCCCCGTCCCTCAGCACGGGAAGGTGTTCTCTCTTCTCGCCATGACGCTGGCCCTCGGAATGCCCACCTTTACCACACTTGCTCCCTCTGCCTCCTCCACCGGCCAGGCTTGGCCCGGCTCCCCGAGCTCTGAGCACCGGGCTGTGCTCACCTAACAGGGCTGTGGTTTGGGGGGATGGGAGGTTGGTACGGCGACGGCCCTTTTCAGATAATCCGTGTGGCTGCACGCTCAGCACCAGGAGGGGGTCCATCCCCCCACTTTTAAGAGTTCATTAAATGCCGGCCAGAGATGAAACCGGTGTGGCTCGGTGGAGAGAGCGTCGGCCTGCGGACTGAAAGGTCCCAGGTTCGATTCCGGTCAAGGGCATGGACCTTGGTGGATGTCGGGCACATCCCCAGTGGGGGGCGTGCAAGAGGCAGCTGATCGATGTCTCTCTCTCTCATCGATGTTTCTAATTCTCTATTCTTCTCCCTTCCTCTCTGTGAAAAATCAATAAAATATATATTTAAAAAAAAAAATGCCGGCCAGAGCGCCTCAGTGGTTGAGCAGTTGACCTCTGAGGGAGGTCACGGTTCGATTCCCAGCCAGGGCACAGGCCTGGTTTGTGGGCTCGATCCCCAGTAAGGGGCCTGTAGGAGGCAGCTGACCCATGATTCTCTCTCATTGCGGATGTTTCTCTCTCTCCCTCTCCCTTCCTCTCTGACATCAGTAAAAGTATATATATATTTTTTAAAAAGGGTTCATTAAATAGTAACAATCGCATTACTTTATAGTCTTGAGTTCCAATCGCTGGAAGAAGAGCAGCTTAATAATTTCAGTGTCAGAAATTACGCTCCAGAAAAGTTTACAGCCTTTGGATTATGTACAGCCATAAACCATGCACGTATTCTGGCGTCGTAAAAGACAAGTGTCAGCGGCATTGACTGAGGGAAAATCACCGAGTTACCCACATATTTTAGGGCGCAGAGATTCTCAGAGGGCTAGTTTCTGTTTTGCGAGTCGTGTGGGAGAAGATGTGAAAGTGCCAATAATATATCATCAGGCACATTGGTCTGAGCTGGTCTTCTAGGTAAGTCTACAAGGAATCACAGCTTATGTAAAAGCAATACATGTAACACGCGTATGCATATGCATAGAAGCGTGCGTGTTTATGATAGTGGTGTGTGTGTGTGTTGGAGGGGAGGGGTCTGCAAAGGTACAGGCCTGTGTATCCAGTGTGAGAACTCAGACATTTTAAAGGTGTTAGAAGCGAGCTGGGAAGAATCCCTGAATCGTTCATTCATGGTCAGTTATCGATCTGGGGGATGAGATAATTTAGTCATCCATAAAGCTGTATACTGGTAATTATTTTTGTAATTTTTTTGTGTTTTGGAAAAAAGACGTTTTACCTGGAACTGACAGGCATCTCAGAGGGCCGGTGGGGGTGAGGGATAGGGGGAGAGGTTGACCAGAGAACCTGTAAGCATACGTGCACAGCAGCCCATGGACAGGGACAATAGGGTGGAGAAGGCCTGGGAGGAGGGGCGGTTCGGGGTGAAGGGGTCCATGGGAAAAGGGAGGACGTGTGTCACACCTCCAACAATAAAGAGACATTTTAAAAAGCGGGAGGAGCTGAAACCGTTGCGGCTCAGTGGATAGAGCGTCAGCCTGCGGATTGAAAGGTCCCGGGTTCGATGCCGGTCAAGGGCATGGACCTTGGTGGCGGGCACATCCCCAGTATGGGAAGTGTAGGAGGCGGCTGATCGATGTCTCTCTCTCTCATCGATGTTTCTGGTTCTCTATCCCTCTCCCTTCCTCTCTGTAAAAAAACCAATAAAATAGATTTTAAAAAAATGGGAGGCAAAGAGGACATGTGTAATACTTCCAACAGTAGCGACTAAAGAAGTGAATAAATAAAATATAAGGTCAAAAGCACGTTGCATGGGGCTCCTTGTTACGGTTGGCAGCAGTGAAAGGCTGTCTGTATTCAGTTTAAGGAAAATGACATAACTCAAGTAGCTGTGAATACGCGACTCGATGAGCCGTCAACGTCCTTCTTGGAGCGGAAATGGCTCCCGGATGGGGGGCGCCGGGAGCAGTGATTGTGGCTCAGGTACTGATGCCGTGGGGGCGGGGGGGTCTCAGTGAGCGGCGAATATGGAGCTTCCTGCTCCTGCAGGCACCCTGCCCGCAGCTGACTCAGTCACCAGGGTCTGACTACCATCACCCACCACCAGCACATCCCCACGCGCTGCATCCACAGCCTTTTATAAATTATTGACTTTAGCAGTGGTTCTCAACCTGTGGGTCGCGACCCCTTTGGGGGTCGAATGACCCTTCCTCAGGGGTCGCCTAAGACCATGGGAAAATGCAGATATTTACATCACGATGCATCACAGGAGCAACATTTCATGGTTGGGGGTCACCACCCCATGAGGAACTGTATGCAAGGGTCGCGGCCTGAGGAAGGTTGAGAACCACTGCTTTAGAGGAAGAGGAAGGGAGAGGGGGGGAGAGAGACATCCATGATGAGAGAGAATCAGGGGCCGCTGCCCCCTGCCTGCCTCCCACTGGGGATGGAGCCTACAACCTAGGCATGCGCCCTGCCCGGGAATTGAACTGTTACCTTCTGGTTCAGAGGTCGGTGCTCAATAAAAATATACATTTATTGTGAATAATATGAGAGAAAATTCAGGCACAGATAAGGTGATCAGAGAGACAGCAGATGTTTAATTAGTGGTAAAGCTACAGGTACCTTGTTGTTGGCAAGACACTATGCCCCACGTTTAGCCCACGGCCCGGGCACATTCGCAGGCACTGGTCCTGGGGTGCCCGGGGGCAGTCAGCCGCCCTGCAGGGCTCTGAAGGTCCCCCTGTGCAGCCTCGGTGCCCTCACACCCGCAGGGCCAATGGAGACTCCTCCCGGGAAGCTAATCTAATGGGTAAGCACCGGGCACTCTCGGAGCATCGCTGACTCGGGGGCCGATCTGACGCCCGCTGCCATCTGGGCCGGCCTCCACCCTCCGTCCAGGGCGCTGGGGTTGCTGTCAGCGGGCAATGAGGTGCTGTGAAGTGCGTGCAGGAACGGGCGTTGGGCGGCGGTTGGCTTCACAGAGATTTCTCTCCAGCCATGAGCTCACTGGCATAAGACTGAATTTGGTGGTTTCTCCCTAATTTACTTAAAATATACCCTTGACATTTTAACTAAACTGTCGTTTGAAAGAGAGTTGACATTTTGGAATCACGAGCCCTGTGGGTGAGGGAGACTCAGCGTAAGGAACCTAGCGGCGCGGTCCAGAGGAGCCCGCCTCGCTCCTGCGTGTGGACCACATGGGCCCCAGGCTGCTGTGCGTGTGGACCGCGTGGGCCCCAGGCTGCTGTGCGTGTGGACCGCGTGGGCCCAGGAATTCTGTGCGTGTGGACCGCTTGGGCCCGGGAATTCTGTGCGTGTGGACCGCGTGGGCCCGGGAATTC
>JAAGEH010000698.1:1029-12638 GCA_011751065.1 Lasiurus cinereus | reverse complement strand
CCCCCCTGCGCACTTTGGGTGGTAAAAACGCCATAGCAAACTGCACATTGAATCTGTTTTTACGTCGTTTGCTTGATCCCCTCGCCCGGAGGCAGTGAGCGCATCCACGTCGTTGTCAGCCGTCACCCATGCACCTCCGGACCTTCTCATCCTCCCAGGCGAAGGCTCCGTGTCCCTGACACCACTCCCCGCCCCGGCCACCCCCTTCCGCTCACCTTCCTGTGGGCCGGCCTGCCCCGGGCACCGCGTGTGAGCGGGGTCCCAGCACGTGGCGTCTTAGCCAGCCGTGCTGTAGCTGCCTCAGAGGCCCTCCTCCTGAGGGTGAATGTCATTCTGCTGTGTGTGTGTGTGTGTGTGTGTGTGTGTGTGTGTGTCACACGTGGTTCATCTCTTTATAGACGTTTTAGAAATTTCTTTGGCTTGATGACGATCTCAGCATGCAGGCAGACCTCGTCTGACCCTGTTTATCTCAGACGCTGCCCTTTTTACACCTCAAAGGCCGGACCCTCCACCACTGGCTTTGTGGAGGTGCCCTGTTTCCGACCCCAAAGGTCTCTGAGGTGCTGCCTGCCCACTGTTACAGAGGAGAATCGAGGTGGGAGGAGAGGGTCCCGCTCTTATAGGACAAGGTGGGAGCTCAGCTAAGAAAACGCTGAGGCCTGCCGAAACCAGTTTGGCTCAGTGGATAGAGTGTCGGCCTGCGGACTGAAGGGTCCCAGGTTCGATTCCGGTCAAGGGCATGTATCCTGATTGTGGGCACATCCCCAGTGGGGGGCGTATAGGAGGCGGCTGATCGATGTCTCTCTCTCATCGATGTTTCTAGCTCTCTATCTCTCTCCCTTCCTCTCTGTAAAAAACAATAAAATATATTAAAATAAAAGAGAAAAAGAAAACGCTGAGGCCACCGTCACCCCCAACCCCTGTTTCTGGGAGGCCACGTGGCGGAGGGAGGGTGCTGACAAAGGGGACCGTGTGCTGGCTGCTGGGACCCCGTCGGCCGAGCACAGGCTGGGCTGGCTGTTCGCTGCGGGCCTGGGCTGGGTGGGAGGCGGACACCGGAAGCACATCGCTCGGTGCCCGTTTTCTGGGAAGAAGCCCACACCTTCCCTCCACCCCTGAGGTCCAGGCAGGGCCCTCGCCAGCCGAGGCCCACAGCTGCTCCGGGAACCGCTCCACCCATTTGCCCCCATGCCCTCTGTTCCCGGTTCTTCCTCCCCCCCACCTCCCGTCTGGCTGCGTGTCCTCTCTCCCCTTCCTCGCCCGCTCTGCCCCTCCCCCCTGGGGCTCGCCTATCACTTTCCCCGCCGGCCGCGCCGGCGATATTGATTTGACATTTAATCATTACAACGGCGGCTAAAAATTCCACCTCGCTCCATTAATCCCGAGGAAAAGGCCGTGTCGGCGGGCGGGCGAGGGCAGGGGGTGGGGGGGCACAAGTGTGGGCCTCGCAGGGCCCGGGGGGGAGTGGAAATTTCTGTTTCCATTCGTCACGAAGCAGCAGGCCCTTCTGGAGGCCACGAGCGCAGGAGGCGGGGGCTGTGGGAGGGGAGAAGGGAGGGAGCCGTGGGGGGTCCGGTTCCAGTCCCTGAAGGCATTGGTCACCCTCCCGGACCCCGACAGACCTTGGGAGGCTCAAGGACTCATGCCCGGAGGCGGAGCGATAAAGAGGCCCTCTGAGGGTGCCAAGGCCGGGATCCTGTGACCTGAATAAGGTCCCCATCTGGTTTTCATGAGGATCCGGGGCACAGTCCCGAGACTGGGGGAGGAGCGAGGGGAGGGTCTGCAAACTTAGCGGGTCCGTCCTCGGGGGCTGCTCAGGCCAGGCCTCTTGCCAGGCTCCCGAGGTGTCCCCGATGGTGCCCGCTCACCCAGGCCGCCTGCTCACCAGGTCGGGGCCTGGGGCTGAGGGGAAATGAACGTGCAGACGGGAAGAGTCCGGGAAACCAGCGGGCTTGTTAGGGGGCAGCGAACGCCCCGGCCCTCAGCCGCAGGCGGCAGCGACCTGGCCTGCCCGGCTGTCCCCGAGCAGGGGCGGAGGCTCGGTCCCTGAGCGCCGTGGCTTCGGTGCTTGGTCAGTGTGTCCTGGCCCGGAACACTCTACAGCGGTACCTCGAGATACGAGTTTAATTCGTTCCGTAACCTTGAGGCGTGGGAAACGATGAGACGCTCGCGTCGCGGTAAACTGATGGGTCGTGTGCAGCCGGCCGATCCGCGCGATGACTCCTATCTCAACTGTTGTTCATATTTCAAAGCAAAAACCGCTCACGCGATGGCTCGTATCTCAAAAATCTCGTATGTTAGGGCACTCGTATCTCGAGGTACCGCTGTATTGTCCACCTGGATCCGCCCGTCCTGCCCACACCCCCATCGGGAGGCCTTCCCCGGCCCTGTCCTCCCTCTCGGGGCTCCGGCGGGCCCTCCGCTCCCTCCCCGCTGAGCTCAGGGTCCCCCTGACGCCGGGCCCACCTGCACCCCACGAGACGGAGCCCGCCCCGCAGGCTGCCCCTGTGGCTGTGTGCTGTGAGGACTGGCCTGGCACACAGGAGGTGCCCAGGTGCGGATGAACCCTGACTCGGCAGGCGGCCTCCCGTCCCAGGGCCCGTCCTCTGCCCAGGCACCATCTTTGCTCGCGGAGCACCGTTTCCGCCCAGGGAACCAGCGTTGCCCAGGGTACCAGCATCGCCCAGAGTACCAGTGTCGCGCAGGCGGACTCGGCCGCCCCGACGCCTGCCGTCCTGGGTCCCTGAGTGTGAATGTCACACCACACCCAGGCGTCAGAGTCACGCCTGCGTCCCTCGTGGCATCACGGTGACTCGGATACGAAACTCCATCTCCAGTTGGACATACAGTAGTACCTCGAGATACGAGTGCCCTAACATACGAGATTTTTGAGATACGAGCAACTTGATATATGAGCAACGTTACGGAACGAATTAAACTCGTATCTCGAGGTACCACTGTATCACGTCGACACCATTGATTCGGCACCTGTCCCGAGGGAGGGTAGTGGGGAGCTCTCAGGGCCACTGTGGGGGTGCTGGCTTTCCAGCGGGGCCCGGGATCCCCCTTCAGAGCCCCTTGGATGAGGGGGGGGCCAGAACAGACCCTGTAACTGACATATGCTCACCATCTGCACAGCAGGAAGGAGGATGGGGGTGGCCTCTCCCGGGGGCGGGGGCAGGCCACCTGCACCTCTGGGCTCTCACACAGCGCGGGCCCTGGCCCTCTGTCCTCGGCACCTGCGCTTGGAACACGGGGTTCAGGGCGCGGTGAGCTGGGCACAGTGACATCCGGGAGCCGCCCTCCCGAGCCCTGACTGGCTTTCTCAGCTGAGAAATGCCCGCGTCCGAGGGCAGCCTGGGCCACAGCGGGGTCTCGGCGGCCAGCTCCCAGCTCCTGGTGGGGGGGCAGGGAGAGGGGGCAGAGTGTCTTCCAGGTTCGCCCAGGAGCTGGGACAGGGAGGGACTGACCCCTCGTTCCCCGGGACCGGGAAGGAGGCTGATGTTACAGACGTGCTCTCCGGAGCCTCCGCCTGCCGGGCCAGGGGCGGAGACACCCTGGGGAACGGCCCTCCTGGCCGCGGTGCCCTCTGCGGGCCCAGGCCAGCCGTCCCCTGCGCCCTGGCCACGCCTGGCCCGTGAACGGAGCGTGACGCACATGTGCGGGGCGGGCGGCGGCGCCCGGGAGCCAAATTCCGACACGGGCAGACCCACCCGGCGTGCTTGTCCACGAATAGCCTCCCCGCGGTTCCGGGGACACGCCTCCATCTCATCCAAAGTGCACGCGTTCTCCGCTCTGAGCTGCGCCGGGCGCTCGGCCGCCTACCTTTGGCCCCTCAAGGCCGGCGTCACATTCTTTGTTCCCCGAAGTCTCACCGAGTGAAACATTAACCGCCGGGGACGAAGGCCCGGAGCTCGGGGGCAGGGCTGACCACGGACACCGGGGTGTTGCTCGCCGACCTGGAATCTTCCATTCCTCGGAGCCCGCGTGGCCAGCCTCACCACGAAGACGGGCAGAGGGTGGGGTGCTGAGTCCCTGGGCGGGGTGACCACAGCGGTGCCCAGCGCCGAGGGCCGTGGTGATGCTGACCTCGGCCTGTGGGCAGGATGAGGCCTGAGAGCCGCTCCTGGTTCTGCCTGCAGCTCAGCCTGGGGGTCTGGGGGCCGGGGGGCCTGGGAGCCTGGGGGCCTGGAGGCCTGGAGGCCTGGGGGCCTGGGGGCCTGGGGGAGGCAGCAGGGGTCTCGGGCTTCGGTTTCCTGTAAAAACAGGGGCCGGCGTGGCTCAGTGCTTGAGCCTCCACCTCTGAACCAGGAGGTCACGGTTCGATTCCCAGAATCGATTCGGGCCACATGCCCAGGTGGTGGGCTCGGTTCCCAGTGGGGAGCGTGCAAGAGGCACAGATCCATGACTCTCTCTCATCGCTGACGTTTCTCTCTCTCCTTCCCGCTCCCTCCCTCCCTGAAATCAATGAATGCGAGTGCTCCTCTGGCCTGCGGAGCGTTTGCGGGACGGACAGGTCCAGGTGGACAATAGAGTGTCCTGGACCAATAACCTCCACGCACAGAAGCTGAGTGCCTGCACTTCTTTATTTATTTCTTTTTTTTAAAATATATTTTATTGATTTTTTACAGAGAGGAAGGGAGAGGAATAGAGAGTTAGAAACATCGATGAGAGAAAGACATCGATCAGCTGCCTCCTGCACACCCCACACTGGGGACGTGCCCACAACCAAGGTACATGCCCTTGACCCGAATCGAACCCGGGACCTTTTGGTCCGCAGGCCGATGCTCTATCCGCTGAGCCACACCGGTTTTGGCTGCACTTCTTCCTTTATCACCTCGAGGAGCTCCTAGGGCCCCCCTCGCTGCCTTTGTTCTCTCTCCTCTCCCCCACCCTTCTGCCTGGCTGCTTCGGGGCCTCCCTTCCCTCCTCTCACGTGCCTTGTCTTGGGTCTGAGGCCGCCTCTGAAGCTAGAGCACCGACCAATCTCGTCTCTGCACGTTTTCAGTCGATGGGCGTTCAGTCCACTCCGGCTCCGTTTCGGATGTCCAGCGCTGTGGCCCGACAGCTGGGTACTTTCCGGATGGTCCTGCTGCCCCAGGCCACCCGCCCCCCGCCCAGCTGCCAACCCCTGCCCCCAATGCTGTCAGCCACCTCTCTGTCCTCAGGCCTCCGGGTAGAGCGGACACGCCTTCACCGCCGCCGCCGCCTAACTCTGCCACCTCCCAGCTGCGTGGCGCGACCTTGGCCACGTTATTTGGTTTCTTCGGGGATCCGTGTCCTCGTCTATATTTGGGCTTTCGTAAGAATGACTCCCCATGCCCCACACACCGCGTCTCCAGAAATAGCAGCCATGATCCGCTGCGAGGTGGCACACCCAGAACTGGCCCCTCCTCCCCAGACCTCCTCCTTCGGCCCCTTTCTGTTAACGGGGGCACGCTCCGCCGATTTCGGGGGCTCTGGGCTTGATGTCACCTTGGGGTTTTTCCTCCTATGTTTTCTGTCTCCAGAAGCCTGCCTCCCCCTTCCCTGCGCTCTGGCAGCTGCCGGCAGAGGGCCGGCGGCCCAGCGCCATGCACGGGCTTGGCCGCCTGCAGAGATGGGGTCCTCGCTGTGGGAGTCGCTGGAAGGTTTCTTCACCCACTTTTCTGGGGAGGATGGCTTGGAAGCACGGTTGACTAGCCCGGATTCCCCTAATGCAGCAGTTCTCAACATGTGGGTCGCGACCCCTTTGGGGGTCAAACGACCCTTTCCCAGGGGTCGCCTAAGACCATCGGAAAATGCAGATATTCACATCACGGTGCATCACAGTAGCAAAATTTCATGGTTGGGGGTCACCACCACATGAGGACCTGTATGCAAGGGTCTCGGCCTTAGGAAGGTTGAGAAGCACTGCCCTAATGGATGGGGCCGCCCCGGCTGGGCTCAGGGGGACCAGCTGCACCCTCTTGGACTGGCTGTTGACTTGTCTGTCGGGGAGCAGATGGCTTTCCCCGGGCACCACCGGGCATCCTGGGGTCCTTCCAAGGGGACGTGGGCTTGTAACACGTGGGGGAGTGGGCATTCCCCGCCAGCTCGCTCTGTGGGCACTGAGTGGAATGAATGCAAGCTGGGTCTCGTACCCCTTGGCCAGGAGCCCTGTGGAAGGCCCAACCTGCCCGGCCTTAAGGGGAGACCCTGGCGCGCGCCCAGAGATCCGAAGTTCCGGAAGGCCCGGTCCGTGCCCCTCACAGTGCAGCCTGCGTGCCGAGCCGGAGGCCTGGCCAGGGTGGACAGGCTCACTGAATGCCGCTGCCTGCTGGGGAAGGAGGAAAAGGTGACCCCTCCATTCAGGGTGCTCCGTGTCACGGTGCCCACGAGCCCGGTGCCAGCCCCGCGGGGGCGGTAGGAGCACACGCGTGGGAGCCAGGCAGGCTGCATTTGGGTTTGGCCTTGCCTCCCCGTGAATGCCTGCTCTTAGCTTCTCTGAGCCCCACTTCCTCCTCCTTTAAACTAGGGGTGAAGAACGCCTGCCGCCGGGGGTGGGGGTTCTCTGAGACGACCTGTATCGGTGTCGGTCAGAAGGCTGTGCTGTCATGGGGGTCCCTTGCAAGCACTGAGCTTCCGGGCTGGCCTGATGGTAGCTGGGCAGACTGGTGAGGACCGGGCTGGAGGGTTTGCCCAGGATGCCGCAGTGCACAGAGTGGACCATTGAATGTGCTTCTAGCACCTGCAGGGTTGGGACATGTGAGTGCTAGATTTTTTTTTTTTTTTTTTGCTAAGCCCCACCCAAAGATGTTTTCCACTGATTTTTAGAGAGAGTAGAAGGGAATGGGGAGACACACAGAGACACATGGATGTGAGAGAGGCACATTGCTGGAGTGCCTCCTACTCTCACCCCAGCCAGGGCCGGGGGACCTGCAGCCAAGGTTCATGCCCCTGGGCCAGAACCGAACCCAGGACCCTTCCGTCGGTGGGCCGACTCTCTGTTCACTGAGCCACACTGACTAGTGCTGAGCCCCAGAATTAAGCTAATGGGGGAGGGGGAAGGAGGGGAGGGGAGCATTTCAGCAGAGGGAAGTGCGTGCGAAGCCATGCCTCCCTCCCGTTCTCGGTGTGCCGAGGGGTCTGAGGGCCACGCTCCCTGTAGGCCACTCCCAGAACCCCACTGTCCGCCCTCAGCATGCTCCCAGCAGGCCACTCCAAGAACCCCACCATCTGTGTGAGAAGAGAGGGTCCACTCTGCAAGTGAGCCTCCTGGCAGGGAGCACACACGGACCTGTCCACCCTCCCTCCTCCTGCACTTGTCACAGGCCTGTGACTGCAGGGTCCTGTGTGACCCCACCGGGCGCTTAGTTCAGGAGTCAGTCCCGTCCACCGTGGCGGCCCCGGTCCCAGGTCAGTGCGTGGTTCCCAGTGAGCGCTCGGTAAAACCTTTATTCAGTGAGGGAATGAATGAGGGAATGAATGAATGGAGGTGAGAGGACGCACCAGTGTACTTAGCACCTGTATTCTCTTCTGTGTTCTCTTTCTATGCTTTTAGTACAGTGGTCGGCAAACTCTTTACTCAACAGAGCCAAATATCAACAATACAACAGCTGAAATTTCCTTTGAGAGCCAACTTTTTTAAACTTAAACTTCTTCTAATGCCACTTCTTCAACATAGACTCACCCAGGCCGTGGTATTTTGTGGAAGAGCCACCAACACTCAAGGGGCCAAAGAGCCGCATGTGGCTCATGAGCCACAGTTTGCCAACCACGGTTTTGGTGTGAGCGTTGGATAGAGGCAGTGGCCAATACGTGTATACTTGAATCATGGTCTATTGGTGATAGCAGCCTGGGGAGCTAGGCCCATGCCTAGCCTGGTCCAATGACTGGTCACTTCTCCTCTTCCCTCTCCTGCCAGCGGGTCCCTGTGGCAAGTCAAAAAGCCGGGCCCTGAGGTTGGTGGGTATGGCCTTTACCACAGGATAAATCGCCCCTGCCCTGTATGTGCAGCTTTCAAAGTAAAACAAAGAGGAATTGAGAACTATGATACAACCGTGGGCAGCACCAATGCAATGATTAAAGGGTAGATTAAAAACACAGCCCTTAGCTGGCTGGTGTTGCTCAGTGGTTGATCATTAATCTATGAACCAGGAGGTCAAGGTTCGATTCCCAGTCAGGGCACATGCTGGGGTTGTGGGCTTGGTCCCCGGTGCGGGGTGTGCAGGAGGCAGCCGATCAGTGATTCTCTCTTATCGTTGATGTTTCTGTCTCTCCCTTTCTCTCTGAAATCAATAATGTATGTATGTTTTTAAAAATGCACCACTTAAACATCCCCTGCGCGTTTCAAATAGCTACACTGATTGACAGATCCCTGCATGGAACAAACACATTATTTATTAGTGGACAATGTTCAAAGACCAGGGATTGGACAACAGAATGGAAAAGTGTGACCTTCAGCTAGAGATAATGACAGAACCCATCGCTCCAAGGGCTGGGTTCCTGTGCTCTTTGTCTGCACCCCCAGACACGTTCCTTATTCTCCCCGAGAACTCCCCACCTGTCCGATGGAAACAGGACGCTGGCTTGCTCGCCACACCAGCGCTGCTGTGCAGGTTGAATGCGGTCTTGGAAGTGAAGGTGTTATGTGAACCACAAAGTGCTGCAGAAACAGAGAGAATTATTATTATTATTATATTTTTATTAAAAATAAACCTGAATAATATTCATAGAGGATGCAACATTGCTACATTTCTAGGCACACGGGGGTGCTAGGGACATCAACCCTCAGCAACCCCCCGCCCCTAAACCAGACCCACAGAGCAGGGAAGTGGGAGAGCCTTCTAGAGATGCAACTGGCAACGTCTGTCCCTAATGCATGCGTTTAGTCACCTGCAGTCATAACGCAAGACGAGGTGGGCTTGACCCAGGGCTTGTGAGCTCTCCATCTCCGATCGAGGGGACCCTGCGGTAACCCCAGGCGGACAGGCCTGCACGCGGCTGCAAGGGAGAAAGTGGGACGCTCCCGGCTTGTATCACCTTCAACCCTCCAAACCGGGATGTGGGCCTGCTTCCATGTGGCCTCCAGGGGACCCACCTCCACGCCACCCGGGCACTGTGTGTAGGGCAGTGGGCGGTTAGACGCACGTGCTGGGGCTCCGTATCCCAGAACCGTGAGTCGGCATCTCTAGCAATGAGCTTGGGGAATCTGCACATTGAGAACCGCTGCTGTAGAGCCTAAGACCATCAGAAAACAGAGATATTTACATTATGATTCATAACAGAAGCAAAATGACAGTTATGAAGTAGCAACGAAAATAATTTTATGATTGGAGGTCACCACAACATGAGGAACTGTATTAAAAGGTCACAGTATTGCCGAAACCAGTTTGGCTCAGTGGATAGAGCATCCGCCTGGGGACTGGAAGGTCCCGAGTTCGATTCCAGTCAAGGGCATGTACCTTGGTTGTAGGTACATCCCCAGTGGGGGGCGTGCAGGAGGCAGCTGATTGATGTTTCTCTCTTATCGATGTTTCTAACTTTCTATCCCTCTCCCTTCCTCTCTGTAAAAAAATCAATAAAAATATATTTTTTAAAAAAAGTCACACCATTAAGAAAGGTTGAGAACCACTGCATTAAAGAATCACCCCAGGTTCCAGAACAACTACGTGGTAGCGTCGGTTTGATACTAGTCTACTAAGAGACATCTCATCTTTTTTTTTATAATATAACTTTTTAAAAGGTATACTTTTTATTGATTTCAGAGAGGAAGGGAGAAAGAGAGAGGTTGAAACAGCAATGATGAGAGAGAATCATCGATCAGCTGCCTCCTGCCTGCCCCACACGCGGGATCGAGCCTGCAACCCAGGCACATGCCCTGATTGGGGATCAAACCATGACCTCCTGGTTCACAGGGCGATGCTCAACCACTGAACCACACCGGCCAGGTGCTTCTTTATTATCTTAAGGCGAAAGCAGCCTTTTCAGAAGGGGGAAATGACTGGTATAGGGAGAAGAGGACTTGTTTCTGAAGGAAAAGGAAATACGGATCGGATGGACTAAATGAAGTCATGGCTGTGGCGTGTGTGACTGTTTTAGGAGCACGTTTGAGTGGTGGCATCGAGATGTTTTATTCAGGTAGCAGGCCGCTGGCGTGCGTGGCAATGGAGTGACATGAACAAGGAGAGTGCGGGCCAGGCATCAAAGCCTCCTGACCAGTGGTTCTCAACCTTCCTAAGGCCACGACCCTTGCATACAGTTCCTCATGGGGTGGTGACCCCCAACCATGAAATTTTGCTACCGTTATGCATCGTGATATAAATATCTGCATTTTCCGATGGTCTTAGGCAACCCCTGTGAAAGGGTCGTTCGGCCCCCAAAGGGGTCGCGACCCACAGGTTGAGAACCGCTGCTCCTGACGGGGTGAAGGAGAGAAGTCACAGAATCACTTCACGTTGCTCGGTCGGCGGGGCGTCAGTCCGTTCAGGGGGAAACAGCGGTTGGGCAGCATTTGGGAAAACAAACCCGTCACGTGGTTAGCATTTCTCGTTTTCTTCTGCCTGAAGCTCTGTTATGCTGAGTCGCAGGAAGCCAGACTCTTGGCCAGTGAAGATGGGGCTCAGGACAGATGTGGAGGGCAGGAAGGAGCTACCGTTCTGGCCGGGAGCCAAGATGGAGAGAAGCAGAGAGTCGGCCTGAAACGGCTTCAAGCATCACCCCGTGGCCTTGGGCCCCGCCCTCGAAATGCTGTCCACACCCAGGGAGGTGGCGTTTACCGGGCACTGGCCTGTGCCAGGTCCCCTCTCACTCCCTGGGCGCAGCCTCTCGGGGAGGTGGGATCCAGGCTGGGGGTGGGGAGAGTCAGGCTTAAAGGATGTGAGCTCCTGGGAAATGAAAAGCTGGGATGTGCGTCCTCGTCGTCGGACTCCAGAGTCCAGGCGTCCCTCCGGAAAGGCCCGAGCATAGAGCTCTGAGTCCTCACTGGGGCGTCTCTTTGCACCCAAAGACGCGAGGGGGGCTATCGCGGAATGCGGGCACTGACGAGGAACTGCCTCTGAGCTCCCTGGACACGGGGGTGCTGGGAGCAACGGCCGTCCATCTCCTTTCAGACCTGCCCTGTCCACAAAGACCTGGTGTCGTGAATGCTGGTGAGATCAGAGTTAGTGGGCGGCTGGTGGAAGGTGTCCTTTGGGCAATCTTTCCAGCCAGGGGAGGTCTCAGGAGCAGAGCAATGATGATGGAGATTGTCCTTCCCTCTGTCCCTCGCTCCTCTTTTTTCTCTTCCTCCTCATCCTCTGCCACCACCAACCTCAGCTAACATCACCATCACCAGTTCCACTCTCACTACTATCACCACCATCTCCATCACCACCATCACCATCACCACCATCTCTATCACCACCATCTCCATCACCACCACCATCTCCATCATCATCATCTCTATTACCACCATCACTATCTCTATTACCACCACCACCATCTCTCACCACCCTCACCATCTCTCTCACCACCACCACCATCTCCATCACTACCATCTCTATCACCACCATCTCCATCACCACCATCTCTATCACCACCATCTCCATCATCACCATCTCTATCACCACCATCTCCATCACCACCATCTCCATCACCACCATCTCCAT
>JAAGEH010000697.1:0-13478 GCA_011751065.1 Lasiurus cinereus | reverse complement strand
GTCAAAGTCCTCGTTGTAACACCCAGCCAGTCCTGATCAATAATTCTGAGGCATATCACGATGTTAAAGTGGTTCTTCCAGAACTCTCGAAGGGTGAGGTTTGTGTTCTCCGTCACCTCAAAGCAGCGCTGGAACAGGTGCTTGATGTACAGCTTTTTAAAATTAGAAATCACCTCCTGATCTATGGGCTGCAGGATAGGAGTGGTGTTGGGAGGTAGGTAGACAACCTTTATAAACTTGAACTCTTGGAGGAGCTCATCTTTGAGGTTCGGTGGGTGAGCAGGAGCACTGTCGAGGACGAGGAGGGCTTTCATGGTTAGGTTGTTTTCCTGTAGATATTTCTTAACAGAAGGACCGAAAACCAGGTTTACCCACTCCACAAAGAACTGCCTGGTGACCCATGCCTTCGGGTTTGCCCTCCACATAACTTGCAGTTTATCTTTTAAAATCTTATGTGACTTAAAGACTCTGGGGGTTTTCCGAATGGTATACAAGCAGAGGCTTGATCTTGCAGTCGCCACTTGCATTGGCGCACAGTGCGAGAGTTAGCTTATCCTTCATAGGTTTGTGGCCTGGCATTGCCTTCTCCTCTGCCATTATATAAGTCCTATTTGGCATCTTCTTCCAGAAAAGCCCTGTCTCGTCAAAGTTGAAGACTTGCTGGGAGATATATCTTTTGGCTTCTATCAGTTCGGAAAAAGTTTTGAGGTAATCCTCAGCTGCCTTCACATCCGAACTTGCTGCCTCACCATGCCTGATGATGGAGTGAATGCCGGACCTTTTCCTGAAGTTATCAAACCAGCCTCTACTGGCTTTAAATGAATCTTTTCATGCTTCGTCCATGGAAGTGCGCGGGTCTGCTCCAGCAAATCACCATAAATTGCTCGTGCCTTCTCGCATATGATGCCCTGTGTTAAGCTGTTTCTCCGTCACCCACACCATCAGTAGGTTCTCCATCTTTTCATGGAGAGAGCTACGGAGGTTAGAAATTATTGTAACACCCTAAGCTGGTGTTATACCCTTTATCGACTCCTGTTTAAGCACAGTGCATATCGTTGAAGTACTATGCCCGTATTGCCTTGCCAAGTCAGCCACTCGCACACCTTGCTCATATTTTTCTATGATTTCACGCTTTAATTCAATAGACATCATCCTCTTCTGAGTACTGACCTTTCCACTCAATTTCTTTGGACCCATGTGATAAAGTATGTAAATGCACAACGAGGTAAACAAGCACACTGACTGAGGCATGGGAAACTATGAGATGCTCGAGTCACAGTAAACTGGTGGGTCATGTGCAGCTGGCCGATCCGCGGGATTACTCATATCTCAAATGTTGCTTGTATTTCAAAGCAAAAAATCGCTCGCTCGATGGCTCGTATCTCAAAAATCTCGTATGTTAGGGCACTCGTATCTCAAGGTACCACTGTATAAAATAAGAAATTGGGTGTGGCATATTAGAGAGTGGAATGAAGTGTGAACGCCCTTAAAAGAGATGTGCATGTAAGAGATAAAAAAGTTTGTACTCCACATGTAAAGACCAGATAGCAGAACACCTGGGACCTGCTGATAAGACACACTGAAGATGTCTGCTTGAGCACATAAAAGAGAGCAAGCTCCGAAGGAGATTAGAGCCGCTTGTCTGCTCCTCCACAGATGGTCGCTCTCCGCTCCCCTTCCTGCATCCTGCCTGAACTCTGCGCTCTGGGGTGGCCCCTGGGTCCGAATTGTGAGCCACAAGCTGAGGCCTCTACAAGACGCCGAGCCACAGCTGCAACGTGCAACGTCCAGTGTGGGTGTGTCTGTCAGTGTGGATCTCCGGGTGGCCTGCCGAGGTCTGGAAACCACCAGGACTCTGGTAAATAAACCCCATGTGATTCATGCCTTGCCTGTCTGTCTCCTGTGTAATTTATGCTCGGCCAATAATTAATAAGTGCCTTGAGTCATCCATATAAGTCCATTCTATTAACAGAGGATACTCTTGGCCACCTGTGCTTGTGTCCTTAGATAAATTCTGGGACAATCTCTAGTGGAAACACTACCACCTTCCTTTGGCCTTGACATCCCTTTTATTCAGGTTTGGGATACACCCTTTGCCCTGAAGTAGGCAATTCCAGAAAGTAGATTATCTTATCAGTAAAGATATACATGATTATTTGATGGGGAAGTTCATTGTCTCAATGAGATAGGGGGTGGCTGGCTTTGACCTTTCACAGCTTCAAGGTTGACCAGCCTTCCAGGGTTCCTTGTTCACATTTCTATTACTGAGACAATGACTGGTTTCCAGCAGGTGGAGGCAAGGGCTGGAAGGAGGCTCAGTCAGTGGAGTAGAACACAGATTCCCTTAGCTCGAGGTCCCAGTAGTGCTCGGCCCCATGCTTTTGGAAATGCTCCTGAGCCATGTTCTCTGTAGGGCACTGTCCGAAGCTCTGGTCTTTCTCGGTGCCCTCCCAGACCAGCACACATTTGTTGGTGTTCTTCACGGCTTTCTCATAGGATGCCTCCTCCTCCTCATCTCCCTTTGTGTTAGGTGTTCGTTCATCCCACTTTATCCGATGCAGCATCAGACGCTTCAATTTCTTCTGGGACATGGGGGCTCCTTCCACTACCACCACATTGACAAGTTTGTACAGCACCACCACCCCTGTCAGGTACAGTTGGACAGCATTGGCCTGCACCTTGAACTTCTTGGCTGGGTGGCTCAAATGTTGAATTCTGTATATGGATATGTGTACCCCCTGGGAAATGTCTTCTTTCAGCTTTTTAATTTTCTTGCCTTTTCTCTGCTCTGCTGTGAGTTTTCAGGCAGCGTTGGCATCTTCCTGGGCTCTCTGTGTCTTTGCCATCTGAGCTCTGACTCGGGCTTCTACCTTCATGGGGTCTTGAAGAGCTTCTGCTCCTAACACTCACATCAAATTGGAAACTCTCACTCTGGGTTCCGGAGGAGACATCAGGCCCAGCCTGACTTTCTCTTGTAGCTCTTTCTGTGCTTCCCTCCTGGTTTGCCTTCGAAGTTTCTTGTGATCTTTCTAGGTAAGATACACTCCCAGAAGAACTGGTGTGTCATTGTGGACTGGAGGGTTGAGCTGGGCTGGATGTTCAACAAGATTTGTGATTCCAAAATAATCTCTATTGCGATTTTTCTCAGTAAGGTCAAAGCCATGGGGGATGATACAAGAATCCCACCACTCAATTTCAGGAATATCTTCTTCCTTCAACTCCTTCTCAGGAGCAATGAGAGCTAGCCTCATTGAAGAATGGATGCCTGTTTTCTGAGATGCTTGTGAGATTTCTGCTTGCAGTTTTTCCAGTTGAGCCTTTGTCTGGAGCAGCTGGGCAATCTTCTCAAATTTGCACTTGTCATGGAATTTAAAAGTGCGTCTCTGCCACTGGGGAGGGGCCATTGAAACTCGGGGGTCGAAAAAGCTATTGGATCCCACGTCTTCTGATGGCTTTCCTTTAAGCTGTTCCTTGACTTGTTCCCGCTTCACGGCACGAATATTGGCCTTCAGAGTAGGCATTGGCTGTGGCAGCTCAATCTCCTTGCCTGTTGCATCCACAGTGTGACCTTGCTCGTCCAGAATCAGTGGTGCATGTTTAGTTTGATCTTTTAATTCAACCTTCGTGGGAGCAATGCCCATGGCATGAAGATTGGCCAGGCCCACCACATTGGCATTGCCAAGGAGCCCTGGCTTCAGTGCCAGCTGGGCTTGGATGTGGGCTTGTAGTTCAGCTGCTTTCCATGCCTTCTCCATGGCATCATTCATGAAAGTGGTGGCCTGGGAGGGTTGAATGGTGTAGCCAATGCGAAGGGGCTCTGGCTGGGAGGAGGGAGTCTGTGGCTGAGGTGTTGGTAGGCTGATGAAGCCCAGTTGTTTTTTCCTCTCTTCAATGTGTCAAGTTGCTGCCTCCATCATCTGTTGGATCTGGAGCTTAGTCAGCCTGTCAGGGTGCTCTGAAGGAGGGACAAGCGTCACTTCTGGCTCCTCTTCTACCTTCTCCAAACGCAGTCTCTGTCACTTCTTTACCCCTGATGATGCCTTGGAGTTCTCAGACTCCTCACCACACACTTCCTTTCACTCTCGATTTCTGCTCCTGTGACTGCCAGACTGGGGATGTCTAGACCGTCGGCCTTCCTCTACAGCCTCAAACAGTTTTCCACAAATTTGGGAGTGGAATCACCAATTAGAAGTTTCAGATGGCCAGCTGCTTCCTTCTTGTCCATGCCCTTCCCCACACAGTGCAGTGTTGCTGTGACCACTTTGGGCTCTGAGAGACCTAATGCCCTCCTCACCGTGTTCTCTACCCATGGTTTCAGCTCCTCCAGCTCCCTCTCAGACAGCACCATTCTTCCCAAAAAGGAGGCCTGCTCCAATGGAATCTGTACTACACCTCACTGTAATGGAGCGAGTCCCCACAAGATAGACCACAAAGACTAATTGAATTCAAACAGGCATAAACTTATTACTGATTCGAATCTGGGCTCAAACCTTAGCTGACGCAGCAGCCTGGCAAACGCCTGGTAAGAGCGCCGACAGAGGGGCAGTCCCTCTTTTTATACCCATTCTGCCTTCCCCTATTGGCTCATACTGCTGGCTTGGCAATCTTTAATTGGTTCTCAGGCAGCAAGGGACCTGCTAACCCAGGAGGTTCCTAGTAAGGCTGCTTGACCTAGTTAGCCTAATGGACTCAGGAAGTTGTGGTTCAGGTGTTGTGGTCTGGCCGAAGATAAGAGGAATAGTTTGCAGGCCTGGCTTTAGGGGAGGAAGTGTTGCAAGCCTAGCTGTAAGGGGATTCCTCAGTAGTTCCCAATTTAACCGTTTATCTCTGGACTGCTTGCTTAACCATTTATTGCTACACTCACCAACTTCACCCTGAGATAGAGCCTGTGCTCCCCATCAGGACTTGTTAAGCGATGATGTCTGTGTTCTCCTCTGGCTCCTTCCTTTGTCACGTCTTTTCCTGGAGAATCTCATCTAAGGACTTCCCTTTCCCAGAGTCCTTTTCCTCTCCTGTGGGGTGAGGCCACCCTGAGCTGAGGTCGCGGCCGGAGTCTGAAGAGAAAGTGAGCCCAGTGTGTGCCTGCACTGTCTTTTTCTGCGAGGTGTGGGCGCAGGATGATGATGTTTAGGGGTCCGGACCGAAGCAGGTTCTGGCTGGAGAATAGGCCCTTGAGCATGACTTCAGGCTTCAGTGAGGTCTCAGGACATACGCAGTATATCCAGTTGGGATGCCCTGTCCCGAAGTCCCTAGTCCTTTGAGTACTGTTCCCTGGCACTTTCCTGGAGGCTCTTCCCCTGCTGTGCGGACCAGAGCCCGCTGCCCAGGGCCTGGGGCTGGAGCTCCTGACACAGAGCATCGTCTCCCTCAGGGCGTGGGGACACGCAAGAGGCAGCCAGTGGTTCACCTCCCATCAATGTTTCTCTCCCTTGCTCTCTTCCAAAATTGGATTAAAAATAGTGAGGGGTGGGACAGCTCTCGTTGATTGACTCAGTGGATAGAGCATCTACCTGTGGACCAAAGGGTCCCAGGTTCAATTTGGATCAAGGGCACATATGGGGTTGCTGGCTCAAATGCTGGTGCGGGGTGTTTAGGAGGCAGCTCATCATTGATGTTACTTTCTCTCCTTCTCCCTTCCTCTTTGAAATAAAAAATTTTAAAAATATCTACCTATATTAATAAAAGTGTTATATGCTAATTAGGCCAGGTGACTGACCATCTTCCAGATGTCCAAATTTCCTTCCTGACAAAGCCAGGGTAGTGCTGGTCGAGCCAGAGGTATTTAGGGGTGATTAGGTAAACAGGGGTGGCAGTGGGGGCAATCAGGCAGCAGGGGATAGCATTTGGGGGCCATCAGGTTGGAGGGGGAGCAGTTAGGAGAGATTAGGCCTATAGGCAAGTGGTTAGGAGCCCGCAGTCCCAGATTTTGAGAGGGATGTCAAACTGACAGTTTCGGCCCAATTCTGCAGAGACAACCAGCTATCGGACATCCCATGATGGGTCCCAGGTTGGGGAAGGTGCAAGTGGTGCTTAGAGACACCACCCCCATGCAGGAATTTTGTGTATGGACCTCTAGTGTGGAGAGGGGCAGGATGGCCTGTGTGGCTCAGTTGTTGCGCATGAAGCTATGAACAAGGAGGTCATGGTTCCACACCCTGTCAAGGGACGTGCAGGAGGCAGGTCATCATTGCAGTTTCTCTCTCTCCTTCTCCCTTCCTCTCCTGAGACATGCCCTGAGCAGACATGGTTTGGGACTTGCTCCCCATGTGGCCTAGAGCTCCTAGGCTGGGGTGCTGTCCAGGACTCGGGGCGGAGCCATCACCAGGAAAGCAGGCCTGCCCTAGGCCCGCCCTCAGCGGGAAGGCAGCGCCACCCCCAGCAGAGGAAGAGGAGCCTCTGCTGCAGGATCACTGGGCCCTGTCACCCACTGGACAGAGGGGAGGGATGGCAGAAGTGGTACCCCAGTGTTTGACAGCCAAGGAAGCCTTGCCAGGATCCTGAACTTGGAGTGTATGCAGTGAAGCTGAGTGAGCCCCGGAGGTGGGGTTGGGGGAGCAGCAGACCCTGAGCTCTGACTAATGGCCCCTGCCCTGGCACCGAACAATCAGCAGACCCTAACCCCGGAGAATAAAGAAAGAGAGAGACAAGAAATAAGGTCTCTTGGTCTCATTGGAAACAAAGGCTGGTGGGCAGCCCTGGTCCCTGAAGTTACACGGGACGAGGACCCTTCCTTGCTTCTGTGGCTCCCAGGGTGTTCCCCATCTGTGGTGGGAGCTGTGTCAAGAGCCTGAAAAGAAAACTAGAGAAAAACCTCCGGAAACCATGTCCCCTTTGCAAGTGAGGCCAGAGATGCATGAGTCACAGCGGCTCACAGTCTGTTTGTGAGGTTCCCATGAGCGGCTCTACCTAGACACAGGGCTGGACCTACGTTTTCAAAGAATGCGTTTAGGTGGTCAACTGCAGTCCCTCCCACACCCCGAGGAGGGGTGTAAAAGTGAAGCCCAGGTGAGAGGGGAACCTGGGGATGAAGCCAGTGGTTTAAGCATGTGGGATAGAGGCTGAGGTATTCAAGATCAAATCTTATTCTCAGATGCACCCCAGGGGAGTGGCCTATTACTTCCTTGTTGCTGAAACAGGCCAAGCAGAATCCCTGGGAGGCAGGGGGCTGGCCAGGAAGGCTGGGCAGCCAGGAGACGGGCTCACCTGCTTGTTGGGAACAGACACCCACTGGTGGTCCTCCCCCTGACACGTGACACCTGGCATAGGGTGGGAGTGCCTTACCACTGCTGCCTCTGAAATCCTGACCCTCACCAGAAAACCAATTCCCAGGGCCTGGTCCTTTAAGGCCAAAGTGCACCACCCTTATGTGCAATTCAGAAATTCAGAGACTGAGGCCTGTGCCTGAGCCACAGGAATGGAGGCAGTGCAGGCAAATTTAGGTGAATTAGGGAGGATTACCTTCTGCTGGGTAGAGGCTGGGCTGAGGAATAAAGACGCTTAAAGAGGATACACGCTGACTTCTCTTGTGAGGACAGATCTGAAGGTGGACAGCGAGGCTCCGGTAATCCGGGCTTCCTAGGAGCCCTAAGGACTTGGCTTCTGAACTGCCTGCTGGCTCCGGGGAACATTCAGGTCATAATGTTGATGACCCCCAACTCGTCCGATGGAAGATGCTAAAGGAAGGGGGGTGGAAAAGGGAAAGGAGGTGCGCTCTGTGCTGCAGGAGGAAGCAATATGTGCACAGACTGGCAGAGAAACTCTTACACTTACTTCTGAAGCTCATGGGGTGCCCTCCTTTGGAGAGAGGACTCAGAAGAGAGGTTGGGAAATAAGACTCCTATTTTGATTGACATCAGCCAGTCTCTGGATTGGCTCTTGTCTCCGTCCCTCTGGTGGCCGTACTTTCAGGTTGACTGGCACCTCCCTTTGTTAGACGCTGTTTGTCTAACTCCTGCAGCCTGATGGACAGACCTTTCCTGAGGACAGACACAGAGACACCTGCCGGCTGCCACCTGGTAACTCAGGTCTTGGAAGCAGAGGACAGGAGGGGCGGGTCCTGATGGATCCCAATTCTTTGAGTAAATGCTGATGACCATACTCCTCCTTTAGTAGACCTGGCTGCTCCCACTCTGTGGGGTAACCCCAACAGCCCCCAGATAAAGCAGAGTCCTGTATGAAAGGCCCACCCCCCCTGCCTCATCCTGGTCTAAATGCACTTTGGAAACATTATCCCACAAATAAAATACAGACCTATTGTCATGTACTCAGAAGTCTACCAGGACACACAACACACGTGTGGTCCTCTGGATGCATTTCCATCCCTCTGCTCCCTGGAGACTGGCCCTTCCTACAGCCTCCGCTTGGCCCTCTGTCTCCGCATAGGGCAACACAGCAGAGCCTGTTGGCTTGAAATTCAATCACACATACACTCATTTCATCTCTTGTTCTGTATGGGAACCTCTTTCAGGTCCCGCAGGATTCAGGGTTCAGGTTCCAGAGGAGGCCCCACCCAAATGAAAAAAAAAAGACTAGGAAAGTATTAATTTGGGAATATTGGGGGCCAAGTGGAAGCCTTCCTCTAGTGCAGTGGTTCTCAACCTGTGGGTCTCGACCCCTTTGGGGGTCGAACGACCCTTTCACAGGTGTTGCCTAAGATCATTAGAAAACAGATATTTCCCATGGTCTTAGGAACCAACAGACCGCTCCTCGGTGTAGCAAAGTGTAGCAATGTAGTTTACTATTGTTATATGAAGACTGTTACCCATGCTACACCATGATTCAAGACAAAATTTCATTTATTTGTAATTAGAAATAAATATTTCACAATATATAATTACATATTGTTTTTGTGATTAATCACTATGCTTTAATTATGTTCAATTTGTAACAATGAAAGTACATCCTGCATATCAGACATTTACATTACAGTTCATGACAGTAGCAAAATCAGTTATAAAGTAGCAAGGGAAATAATTTTATGGCTGGGGGTCACCACCATATGAGGAGCTGTCTTAAAGGGTTGAGGCATTAGGAAGGTTGAGAACCACTGCTCTAGTGGAAGGACTACCCCCTTCCTTTGGCCTTGCCATTCCTTTAATTCCCGTTTGGGATACACCCTCTGCCCTTGAAGCAGGCAATTCCAGTAACAAGTAGATTCTCTTATCAGTAAAGATTTACATGATCATTTGATGGGGAAGTTCGTTGTCTCAATTAGACATGGGCTGGCTGCCTTTGACCTTTCAGAGCTTCAAGCTTGACCAGCCTTCTGGATTCCTTATCCACACTTTCTATTAATGAGACAATTATTGGTTTTCAGCAACTCCCCCATTTCTTTCCTCTAAAAAATCTTGCATCTGCAGACTAGAAATAAACATATAAGAACAAAAAATGAGACAAGCAATAGTGGCCATGCTGAAAGGCAAATGAAAGTCTGTAGTAAGTTTCTTTCTGGGCCAACAGTTTTTTGAGTCCTAGTTTCAATATCCAACAGTTTTTTGAGTGTACATGTTAGCAATGATATTTCAGTTTTGGATGGTGGAAAAATGGGGCAATGCAGGTCCGACCCTCTCTGGTTTGGTCCTGGGCAACCTACATCCACGCACAACTGCTGACTGCTAGGATGGCAAGGTGTCGTCAGCATCTTCCATCTCTGGACCGTTTCTCCTCTTGTCTTCATGGTTGGAGAAGACCTATCAATTCCTCTCTGTTGTAGGAATCCACATGGTCTTGAAGTTGTTTTCTGAAAATATACAAACATATTCTTGACCAAAAGTTAGTAAAGGAATTTTTTCTATAAATTTGACTTGGGATCCTTTTTATTTTTGCCCAAATGATTTTCCTTTGGCTTATTTTGATACTATGTATGTTTTTCAGGGGTGTCTGGCTGTTTGTATTACAAATGAAAATTAATTTTCAAAGTAAAAACAATTTTTTCTAGATGTAATTTGATTACAGGGTACCTTTCTTTAGATAATATTACTCCACTATCCTCCACCCCCCTTTTTAAATTTATTTATTGGGAGACTTTTGGAAAATTTTTATAATGCAGTCTTGATCACTTTAAAATTTATTTTTTTTCAACAAAAATATGACTGCTTTACGTTTATTGCATGCTAAGCAATTTTACCATGTGATGAACTACCAATGGAAATTTTAGTTAATACTTTAGGAACAACTTTTTTCCAGTACAATTAAATATTCTTGAATATTCACTTATTTCAATTAGCCTATTTAAATTAACCTGAAAATTTGACTACGATTTTATTGTCAAATTTAATATTCAAACAACAATCTTAATTGTACCCTGTAAATATTAGTGGAAAGGAATATTTGTGTAATTGAGTACGCCTTGAGCACTCCTGGTGTTAGGCTGGATTTAGATATAGGGCAGCTGCTGTTGGCCAAGTCTCTGTCTGTTACCTTGGTCCCCATCTGAGCTGGGCATGGGTAGTGAAGCAGCCATGGGACAGGAGACCTCTCTCAGAAGGGGCGAGGGTTCAAGCCCCTGCAATGTTGGGGGATTAAGTGTCTGTGTCTCACCTCTGTTGATCCCCAAGGTCTCTCCTGATGGCCCCTCTGCAACTATGCCAGTCTTAGGTTGTTCTTTCCCTGAGGAATCTTACCGGTCTCTGGCTAACCAGCCATGCTCCGGGGCCAAGCAGGGTAATGTGACGTTCAATTCCATCTCCTTGGTAACCTATGCCCCCATGGCCTCCATGCCCAGTACCTGCCTTGGGATCCCCTCGCCTGCTGGCAGGGTTCTGGCACTGATCACATATCTTGGGAAACCCAGGTTTCTTTTCCAGGGAGGGCCCAGCTCACACCACTGGGCGAGAGACAGATCCATGGTACCAGCCACCACGAGGCTTCAACCTCAGCATGAACAGAAAGTTCAGGCAACAGCTGTGGGAGGGTCCCTCTTGGCAAAAAGGGCAAGAAGGGCTAATACAGAATGCTCAAGTGCCTTCCCACTGCCTTAATTCCTTTTATGTTCTTTTTAAAACTGCTGCCAATCATGCAAAGAATTAGATTGTAAATTTCTTGGGATAATTGTACAATATGCTATTGTAAAATATCAAAAATTATAATGACATTGTAGAATAATATCATGTAAGGATATTCTTTGTTCCAGGCCATAGCAATTCAATTTCAAACTGTCAATTTCTCTTTGTATAGATAAGGTCTTAGTTACTTTATTAGAATACGCAATAAAATTGCTTATATTTAGCTGAAAACTTTGATTTTAACTCAAAAAGCTAATTTATTAATTAAAGTAGATATCTTCATTTACAAAGCAATGAAAATTTAGTAAATGTTTATGTCTGATTCACAAGCCACAAATGTTGCCCCCCCCTTTAGCTTAAGAATACAGGGGGTACAGGCTTTTTGTCTTGGAGTCCCTGCTCTCTGTGGCTGAGGTACTTGATTGTCTGCAGCTGCATGGTGTGGCTCCAGGTACAAGGTCCTCATTAGTCTGTGTAGTTTCTCTCTTGGATCCCTGCTGCAGTTTAATATTTCTAGCAGGAATCCACATGGATTTGGAAAAAAATTCTGGAACTATACAGGCATACCCTCTCCCAAAGGTTCATAATGGATTAGATCCCTTTCATAAACCAGATTCAGGATCTTTCCATTTAACTAGACCATTTCCTTTTGTTTTATCCTGAAAGCAATGTAACTCCATAGGTGTCTATCCATCAGCATCACAAGTGAAAACAATTAAAGTAATGAAGGCTCGGCGCAGCCTACCCACAGGTGATTTCTCCATCAGCCCCTCCTTTTTGATTTTCAAGTTGGGATTTTAGCCACTGATGCTGTTGTGCAATAATGGCCTGTCCTTGAGAATTATATGGTATTTCTGTAATGTGCTGAATTTTCCACCTTTTACAAAATTCCTGGAATTGATAGCTTATCTAAGCAGGCCCATTTTCAGTTTTAATAATTTTTGGAACTCACATGATGGCAAAAGTAGCTAGGCAATGATTAATAACCTGTTTTGCCGTTTCTCCTGTAAATGCAGTAGCCCGTATGACTTTTGAAAAAACTGTCTACGAAGACATGTAATCCCCTAATGTGTCCAAAGGAAGTATAATGCTTTACATCTATTTGCCAGATATGGTCTCTTAGGAAACCTCAAGGGTTGACTCCTGTGTTAGACCCTTGACGTAGATGTAACACACAAGTGGGACATTCCTTAATAATCTGTTTTGCCTGTGGTCCAGTGATTGAGAATTGTTTAGACAGCAATGATGTACAAGCTGATTCTAAGGCTTCTTTAAATAAAGCAACCAATTCATCAGCATGTGCATTTCCTTTTATTAAAAGACTAGGTAAGACACTATGAACTGTGATGTGAGTGATATAAAAAGGATATTGTCTCTCTTGCACAATTTGCTAAACTTGTTTAAATAGTAAAAATAAACTTTGGTCACTAAATCATTTGAACTGGGCAGTTTCAATTCTATTCACTAAATTCGCAGCATAAAGGAATCAGAGACGATATTAAGATGTTCTTGGAAATCCTGTAATGCAGCCTTAATAGCTTCTAGTTTAGTTCTTTGTACAGAAGTATGACTGGTCAGTATAACTCGGTCCGAATTTACTGTATGATAGGCAGCTTTCCCATTAGATGATCCATCAGTAAAAACAGTTAAGGCTCCAGGAATAGGTTCCTGCCTAGTATTTTTTTGGAATAATGATGGAGATGTTATATCTTATCTCTACCTTCTGAGGCCTAATGCATTGGTTTTCAATGATGGTTCCCAAATATTGGAAAGGCATTTCTTTCTGTACCTTTTCTGGAGCAATTCTTAAGCCCCATTTAGGAAGCTCCTCTTTTAATTGGGAAAACATGGCTGAGGTCTGTTCTTCTCTTGAGTTTACTAAGAGCAAGTCATCCATGTAATAGATAATGTAACATTGGGAATATTTGTCTCCTAAAGGCTGAAGAGCTTGAGCCACATATTTTTGACACACAGTAGAACTGTTGGCCATTCCTTGAGGTAATACCTTCCATTGATATCTTTTCCTGGGTTCTATATTATTAATAGATGGCACTGAAAATGCAAATCTGTGTTTATCTTGAGGTGCCAAGGGAATGGTGAAAAAACTATCTTTAAGATCTACCACTATAAGAAACCAATTTAAAGGGATTTGTGAAGGCATTTGGGGTCCAGGTTGTAAAGCTCCCATGGTATGCATAGTAGCATTAATTGCTCTAAGATCATGTAATAATTGCCATCTTTCTGTCGCCATTTTAGGGATTGTAAATACAGGCGTATTCCAAGGACTAGTGGAAGTCTCTATGTGGCCAGCTTCTATTTGTTCTTGTATTAATTCAAGAATATGACCTAATTTATCCTTGCTCAATGGCCACTGATACACCCATACAAGTCTATAACCTTTCCATCATGTAGGATCAGTATGAGGGTGAGGAGACTGAGTGGTGACCGCTCCTGAAAAGGTTGATATGCCATCTG
>JAAGEH010000696.1:133-44039 GCA_011751065.1 Lasiurus cinereus | reverse complement strand
TTTTTTGGTTTTTAAGAATGAATTGTTTGCAGGGAGGAAGGGAGAGGGGGAGAGGCCCAGAAATAAGTATGGAGGGCATGCATCCAACACCTGGCTCTTGTCCTAATCACATCATGGGGATGTGCAGGGTATGCCGTGGCCCATGTACTTGAACCGATTTGGAGCTACCTGGCACCCTTGATTCCCCAGGCCGGCACTGTGTTCAATGTCTTAGGGCTGATGCAGGACATTTCCAAGTGCAAGCTGTCATTTATGTTTTGTTGTGTGATGACTGACATTGTCTTGTTTGCCCTTCTTATTTCTATGATTCTGAGCGCTTCACATACATGATTCCAGTCGGCTGTATTTGCCCTGATTTCCTTTTTATAGATTTTGTGCTCTTTTTTTTCATGCTTGCTTTGCCATTTTTTTTTCCTGTGGCATCGCTGACTTTGCTTTTAACAGGCTATTTGCCTTTTTAGTTGTTTTCTGGGTGTCACCAGTGTTTGCCTACTTGAGGTCATTTGCTTGCTGTCTTCTTGTGTGCATTGGTTAGTGTAGTTTAATTTCCACTCCTGTTGATTGGTGTTTGGCTTTTGAGTTGTTTATTGGTATTTTTCTGAGGAGTTGGGCATCACGTTGTCTCTGTTCAGTTAAGTAGGTGTGAGGCTGCATGCTGATGATCCGTCTGTGTGAGCGTATGTATATTCGTAAAGTCAAGGTCGGTGTGGTGTGGTGCAGAGAAGCAGCTGTATTGGGTATGGTTTGTGGATGTGTTGTTTGGGTAATTCCGATTGAGTCATTGCCCTAGAATAAATCTAAGGACGCAAGCACAGGTGGCCAAGAGTATTGTCTGCCAATAGAATGGACTTATACACATGACTCAAGGCACTTCTTAAATATTGGCCATGATCATAAATGATACAGGAGACAGATATGTGATGCACGAATCATACGCGGCTTTTTCCCAGCGTCCTGGTGGTTTGTGTACTTCGGTAGGCCATCCGGAGAAGCTTGCTGACAGACACACACACACACACTGGGTATTGGACGTTGCAGCTGCATCTCGGCGTTTTGTAGATGCTTCGTCTTGTGCTTCACGGTTTGGGCTCAAGGTCCACGGCAGAGCGCAGTGCTCAGGCAGGATGCAGGAATTGGAGCAGAGAGTGGCCGTCTGTGCAGGGCTGTCAAGAGGTTCTAATTTTCTTTCTAACTTGCTCTCTTTTATGTGCTGAAGCAGGCATCTTCAGTGTGTCTTCAATGTGTGTTACCAGCGGGTCCCAGTTGTTTTGATGTCTGGTCTCACAAGTGGGGCCCCAATTCCTTTGTCTCTTACATGCACATCTCTTGTAAGGGCGTTCAGTCTTCATTCCACTCTCCAATGTGTCGCACCTAATTCTTAATTTTTTTAAAAATATATTTTATTGATTTTTTACTGAGAGGAAGGGATAGAGAGTTAGAAACATAGATGAGAAACATCGATCAGCCGCCTCCTGCACACCCCCTACAGGGGATGTGCCTGCAACTAGGATACATGCCCTTGAGCAGAATCAAATCTGCAACCTTTCAATCCGCAGTCTGACGCTGTCCTCTCCACTGAGCCAAACTGCTTTTGGCCCAATTCTTATTTTTATATTTTTATTTTATCCCTATCATTTTTAGTATCACATATATTTTGTGGCTTGGTGCTTCCCCATTTCCAACCCCCTCCCAATAGTTGTCACAGCTGTTTCTACGGGTTCATCTGGCTGGATAGGGCGGCCAGATAGAGCATTGTCGTGTGTGCCGAAAGGTCCCGGGCTGCGTTTCGATGAAGGGAATGTGCATTGTTTGCAGACCCATCCACAGTCTTGGGTGTATTGTAGGCAAGTGATGGATGGTTGTGTTATGAATTGTTTGTGGCTGTGTAGCCCTGTCCCTTCCCTTGTGCAAGAAATGATTAATTAAAAGATGTACATCTGAGTTGTGATACGTTTTTAAGGGAGCTTTTATGTGTTCTTGAAGTGTTGGTGAACATGGGCATCATTTTTTGGGGTTAGTCCTGGGAAGGGGTATGAGGATTCTTGTGGACAGTCTGTTGTATGCTTTGCTTTCCCTCCCTGTCAATTTGAAGAGTTTAGGCATGTATATTGTTCTTATTTTTCTTTTTGTTTTTTATGTATTTTTTTATTCCTTTTTTAGAGAGAAGAAGGGAGAGAGAGATAGGGGTTCAGAAACATAAAAGAGAAAGACACGTCTGTTAGCCGGTTCCTGCATGCTCCCTACTGGGGATGTGCCTGCCAACAAGGTACATAGTCTTGATCAGATTCGAGCCTGGTGCCTTTCACTCTGTTGAGGCTGCTGTTGTACTTACTGAGCCTGACCAATTCTGCGTGTTCCATTTCTTGATGGCAAGTCGGCGAGGCTGAAAGAGCCATGTGGGCTATGTATTTTCGTTTTGTCTTCCTTGGTTGTCAGTTATGCGTTCAGTGAGTGTGGGTGTTGTAGTTATGGTGATAATACCAAGGATAAACTATAAAGATAAGAATTGCCCGAGACTGGTTTTGCACAGTGGATAGAATGTTGGCTTGTGGGCTAAAAGTCCTCAGGTTAGATTCTGGTCGGGGGCACGTACCTTGATTGTGGGGATATATCCCCAGTAGGGGGTGTGCAGGAGTTAGGTGATTGATGTTGTTCTCTTATCGATGTTTGTAACTCTGTCCCTCTCCTTTCTCTCTGTAAAAATCAATAAAATTTATTAAAGAAAAAAAAGATTTTGTTGTGGCATACTGGAGAGTGGAAGGAAGTGTGATGCACCTAAAAGAGATGTGCTTATGGAACATAAAGAAGTTTGTGCCCCATGTGTAAGGGCAGATTTTAGAACACCGGGGACATGCTGATGATGCACACTGAAGACACACTGAATACGCGTGCTTGTGCTTGATCACATAGAAACAGAGCAAGCTTTGTAGGAGATTATACCCGCTTATCTGCTTGTCCACAGACCTTTGCTCTCTGCTCCCCTTCCTGTATCGTCCCTCAGTTCTGCTCTCTGCCGTGGACCGTGGTTTCAAACCTTTAGCCACAAGCTGAGGCTTCCGTAAGACTCCAACCTGCAGCTACAGTGTCTAATGTCCATTGTGTGTGTCTGTCATTTCGCATATCTGGGTGGACTTACAAGGTCTGGAAAACAGCAGGGCTCTTGTAAACAAACCGCGTGTGATTTGTGCATTGCCTGTCTGTGTTCTGTGCCATTTATGTTCCTCCAATATTTAAGAAGTGGCTTGAGTCATCCGTATGAGTCCATTTTATTGGCAGAGTATATTTTTGGCCACCTGTGCTTTCCGTACGTAGTGGAATTTTGTGCCAGTCGGTGATTGTGCGTGCCCATGTTGTGTACAGGTGTGTCGAATGATGTTAATTGTTTGGAAAAGCGGTAACAGGTGCAGGAAGCACAAGACTGTACTAGGATGCCAGTTTTGTGTTGTACGGGTGAGTGTGTTGTGCAGTGCCATGCTCTGAAGGATTGTAGAAAATGAGGAAGGGTAAACAATGCCCTTTGATGCCATGATGATGTGTTGTGTATGTCTGTGTGTCCATTTAAGTGGAATATGGTCAGCATAGGGTGTCTTCCGATTTCCATCTTTCGGATTTCGGCACGGCTAGTCATCGCCCGTTTTTTAGGTGAGAATGAAGAGCTCAAGTGTCGTTTCCAGGCCACCCCCAGCAGGGAATGTTTTCGCCTTTTTTGGTTTTCTGTGCAGCTTGTTTTGTGGCCTTTGTGTCGTTAAGTGAATCACGGTGTGCGTGTAGCGCGTGATATGGATCGAAAGGGTGTGTTGGTTCGTCGGTTTGTTTTTGAATTTGCAGCGAAAGTCTGAGCAATCGGTTCAAGCCGGTTTTATTTTTTTTTGAAGTGGAAAGGTAGGTTTCTTCTAAGTGCTGTGTATTTTCTGAGTTTCCTGTCCTATTCACTGAAACGTTTCAGTTGCTTTGTTAAGGATATGTTTTGTGTTTTGTTTTTCTCCCCAGTGACCATGTTCGTGTAGCCGGAGGCCTAGGGAAGAAGATCGTGTCCATGTGTGTATGGGATAAGTGTTGTGTAGTATGTGTTGAAGGTGTTAGGTCCAAATGTCGTGTCTAGGGAGTGATTTCCAAAGTTGGTCGTGTGTGGTTATGTGATTGTTGTTTTTGGTATTTGATTTTCTTTTTTATTTGGGGCCTGAAGGGTGCAGTGTGTCTGTGGGTGCACTGAGGTGCATAGGCCAGAATCACTGTGTTGTTGCAGTGAGATGTAATGTAAGTTATGTTGTAGAGTTGTGAGAATTTTTTTTTTAGGGTGTGCTCTGTTCATGCGACATGGGAACTAAAGGGTTGACAATGTTTTCTAGGTATTGTTTGTATTGTTTTTGTGTTAATGTGTAGAGATGTAGGTTATCTTGAGAAATGTGTCCCTAGGTGAAAGTAAGGAGTGGTTTCTGTTGTTGTGCCCCAAATGAAAATGAGTGAAGTTTCATCTTTTGGAGATATTGTATGGACAGGGTCTGTGAAGGTCTTTTTTGGGTTTTCATGGCTGTGTTCATGCAGGCAATTATGCCTTGGTAGTTTAATAGGGTAGGTGTCGGTGGGCATCTTGCAAGTAAGGTCTTTCTTGCCTCTCCTCCTTGGAATCGTTGGTTTGTTTTTAGTATTTGTTTTTGTTTGATTGCTGGCAGGCTGGAGGTGTCAGAGTGAGAAGAGAAGAGGTGAAGGCAAGTGTGCTGTGTGATATCTTTAAGAGTGTGGTTGGCTTGTGCTGCGAAATGCTTTACATTCGAAATGTTTTCTGTATCTTAAAACCTTTTTTTTTTCCCTTTTCTTGATTGTTACACAGCATGGATGTTCTCAGTTTGGGGGGTGTTGATGTTTTCCTTTTTTTAGCTTATTTTATTTATTTAAGGTTTTACTCCAATGTTGTTTTTCCATGAAGTGGCTTGTCTGTTTTTCAAGATGCTCTGTTATATTCTGTGATTTCTATTTTTGTTGATTGCTGCATTTCGTACTTGTCTTTTGTGTGATTTGTCAGGCCCACGTCATGGTGGGTGGTTTGCCCAATTACCTGTTTGTCTGCGTGCTTTGTAGAAGGATCGTTGAATAGGGATACCTTCTCATGGCACCGGTTTTTAAAAGTGTTGTGGTTGTCCTTTTTTTGCTTTTGTCACTATGAATCAGTTGTCGAAGTGTGCATCCTTGGCGAGAAGACACAGTGTCCATTGGTCGTGGCAGTGTATGTCCATCATGAGAAGTGATTTTGGGAAATGGCTCCTGTTGATGTTATCTATGATGGTTGCGTTTTATGATTTTTTGTCACTGATACTGAATCCTAATTTTATTTTGTGCTGAAGCATGAGCAGGGCCAATTATTCTTGCAGATTTTTAAAGTGTGAGTGGTATGGGAACAGAGTCAAGTATTTCAGAGAGGTAGCTAAAGTGAATAGGAGAATGACAGCTCCAGATGTGAGTACGGTGTCAAGCCATGGATTCTGGTGTCAGGATGTGTTTTCCCGTCCCTTCTGTGTGTGATTTCTTCCGTTGTGTTGAGATTTGAATGCCTTCTGAGTGTTGTCCCGTGGTGTATGTTGAGATTTGAATGCCTTCTGAGTGTTGTCCTGTGGTGTATGTTGAGATTTGAATGCCTTCTGAGTGTTGTCCCGTGGTGTAGGTTTGCAGTGTGTTATATTGTGTCATCTCTGTTTGACGTTATGCAAAGATGGTTTTGTGCCTTAGCGTTCCTTTGTGTTCCTGAATGAGAAAGTCGATTTGAGAGCATGTTGTTTATTTGTTGTAATACAGTTGCGTGTTTGTGTTGGATTTGTATGTTTGCATGGTTTTGGTAAATTTTGTAAAAAAAGTTAGTAGTATTTTTTTCATGTCAGAGTGGTGATTGAATGAGTGCCTGGAAGGTTTTATTTGTGACGGCATGTGGGTTAGGTGGCCATTTTGGAGTGTATTGGGAGGAAGTGCGGGGAGGATTAGCATGAGGAGGATGATGATGATGAGGAGGAGAGGGTTAAGCATGTGAATGGTTTGCATGTCTGTGTTTGCATGTCCACTCCTGTTTCCATGGTTACTAGGGTGGCCTTAGGTATTTTTATGTCTGTTGAGTCATGTGTTTTCTGTATTCTTCCCAGTAGAATAGAGGGGTGTTGTTCCATGGTTGTGTTCCTCAGTGTGGAAGTGAGCCGTGTAAAGGTTGTTTCTGGATCTACGAACTGTGGCCCCACAGTGTTTTAGTGTGTATGTCTGTGATTTGTGAGAGGCGATCCCTTGCAGGCATCGTGTTTGTCACGGTTAATTTGCCACGAGGTAAGGGCTGAGCGTAGACGTATGGCTCGTGTTGCCGTCCTCAAAATGGTTTTACGCGAAATTCATGTGTGTTTTTAAGGGGTGTATGTGCCCCTTTAGCCGTGTGACATGCAGGTTTTGTGCCTAAAGCCAGTATGAGAGGTTATTTTCCGTGAAGTATGTTTTGTCTGAAAGTTTTATGCAATGCAAGGTCTTAGAAATGACATGGTTGATGGCCATAGATGGAAAGGCATCCGTCTGTCCTGTTTTGGTGCTATAGCTGTGGATGGTTGCTTGTAGGGACTTTGTAGGCCTAGAAGTGCCTGCATGTTGCCATGTGTATATGTGTTTTGATGGAGGCGTGGGATCGTGTCTCATGAAGCATTGTTGCGGTCACCGGTGTGTCTGGTGTGTGAACTGTAATAACTGGTGTCATACTTTGGAGTCATGTAGGAGCATTTGTCCATCGTTTCGTTAATATTGGGAGCTGCCATATACTTGTTTTGACAGTGTGGTTTATGAGTCCATCGTTTATCCCCACATAATTTCATGAGAGAATTTTGTGAATGTTTTTTAAGCAGTCATTATGGGGTTCTCCACTTGTACTTCTTTGCTGACTGTCTCCGTTTGTGTGTCCTAAGGGGGCTGCCAAGATGTTTGGGGGGATCAAGATGTTTGTTTGCGTCACTGTTCATAGTTTTTATAGTTATTATGCATTGTCCTTTTTTGGTTTCGTGTTTGTGAATCGTTTGTGTCAATGCACGTACTCCATGAGAAGAGATTGTGGCGCTTGGCCGTTTATTATATTTGTAGTTATGGCTGCATTGTAAGCTGCGTGGTCGTTGAAACTGATTCCTCTTTTAATTGCGTTCTGAGTCATGAAGACGCCGAAATGTGAGTGTCCAGTGTTACGGTTTGAGAGTCGTGGGAACAGATTTTGGTATTGTAGGCTGGTGGAGAAAGTGAATCTCAGAACGATGGGTTTTGACATGATTATGGTACTGTGTCATGGGTGTTTGTGTGAAGTTGGTGCTCGGTTCCTTTGTTTTCCTTGTTTCTCAGTGTTGTGTCATTTCAATGTTGTGCATGTGATGTCTCCTGTGATGTATGTGTGATGTGTGAGGCAGTGTGAGTCACAGGCAGGAGGGCATCCAAGTATTGTGTTTTTGATGGTTTGCACATGTTTGTTTCTGTTCATTGCCTAGGTTCCATTGTATATGAAAGTTGATATCTAGGCATTCCCTCCTTTTTTTTTTAAGAAAGATTGATGTTGCCAATGTTTTCAAATACTTCCTTAAGGAAGGAGAGTAATAATTTTTGGAAGTCAAATTGTTTTTTTGATGAGTGCCTTTGTAGTCTGTATGTTTCTGGCATGAACTGAGGCCGAGGAGGATAGATTGAATTGTTGTTGGTGGTGGATGTGGAATGGGGAGGAGAGGGGAGGGGACAGGAGGGTGTGAAGAGAAGGATTAGGCCAGTCGATGTCCTGCATCTGTGTTTGATGATTTTTGTGCATTTCCAGTGTCATTTAAGCACTGTGTTTCACAAGTTGTGTTTGTCTGGTATGAGTTCCCGCCAGCATCCTGCATTCTATTTTTCATGAGTATTTGCCATCCGTTTTTCCCCCCATGGTTTTATTTTTGCTTGCTGTGGCACAGAAAGTGTTCCTTGTATGTCGTTTGGTAGAAGAGGGCATTTCACTTTGTTGTTCATACTTTTGTGAGTGTCAGCTTTGCCCATGGTGTCCCTGGAGCCACAAAGGGCACGAGTGCACCGCACAGCGGCTTATTCCTTTTTTTTGTGTGTGTAGGTGCCATGTCACAATGGCAGATTGTATATGTGTGCCCAGTGCTGTTGTGTTCCAGAGGGTTCTGTGATCCTGTATGTGTTTTTGGACTGGCCGCATGCACCCCTGCCATGCTGTGGGGTTTAATTTTTACTAGCTATAGGTATTGTTACAGGTGTGTCCCTATGGGGCATTGATCGGTAAAAGTTTCTTAGCCATGCTAGTTTGGGGAAACTTCATGGATGTTGACCTTAGATAGAAAGTGAACCGCTCACCCATGTCTGTTAGTACACCCATGCACTGCTCTTTCCAGCGTCCCTTTAAGGCTTAGAATTGTCTAGATGTTTCCTTGTCTTTCTTTGTTCCGTTTTGGAATTGTTGGCTTGTGTAGGGTGTGTGGGAGGGCATATTCCATGTGGATCTTTGTTAGTTCATCGGTCCTTGGCTGTCCCATTGTGTGCTTTTGAACACACAGTTCCTTTGTAGTTGTACTGTTTTTAGTGTTTCTCCAACTTTTCTGTTCATGTAGGTTGCTGCTAAGTAGTTGTTAGAATACTGTGGTCCATGAGCCCATAGACACCTGTGTCCACCCCTTGGGATTTTAAGGACTTTTGTGAATCTTTTTCAGTTGATTAGTAGGAGGTTCTATTACTGAAGTTAATTGCTGCCTGCTTGCTTATACTTGTGTTTCCTGTCAGAGTTGTCCCTGTGTTGAAGTGATGGTGTGCTTCCTCACTTTGGATTTCAAGGATTGTCCTATGTGTACCCGTGGACTATGAAGAATTAAATGAATTGGTAAGGAATTTTTAGTGTTCAGTAGGAGATGCACGGCCATTTGTCCTGGTGGGTGCCTGGCAGGGTGGTAGTGTGTCATCCATCTTCTTATGAAGTGCAGGGTCTTCAAAGGTTGATGGGTGGGAGCTAGGTGTTTGAGGCCATCTTAGGGGGGCCATGGCAGAAATGTCTCATTGTGTTGTTGTCATCAAGTTATAGCTCCCAAGCTGTGGTGTCTTTACTATTTTGTATAATTTTTTATGGACATGAGCATGTAGATGGTGTTGTTGCATAAGAAGGAAGAGCCTTGGCTGGCCATTTCATTTCATGGAGCATACACGGACACATAGCTGTTGATGAAGATGGTTCTGCTGAAGTTAGAAGGAGCCATCGCGTAACTTGCAATAAGAAATTTGTTGATTGTTGCGGTGGCTGTTTACTGTGGTGGAACCCCGTCATTGGGCAGTGACGGGCTCCTGCTTCCCTCCGTGTCTGTGTATGTATGGGCCAGCCCATAAGTGTGGTTCTGTTAAATTTTTTTGTTACATTGTAAGCACCATGGGTTTCCTGGGTCTACAGCAGAGTTGCCCCTGAGCCCTGTGTGTTGTCCTTAGAAGTGAAGCTAACCATCAGGAGCCCCGGTGCATTCCAAAGTGCTGTTAGCATTCTTAGTCGTTGATGTTGTTCCCAAGGGGATCCTCCTGTTTTGTAACATCTCAATGCTTTATCCCCAAGGAGTGCAAGGTAGTATAATTTCAAGGAAAAGTGACGTTGTGTAGATGCCTTCTAGGGCTATAGGGCATGCCAGAGGTGTATGTTCTACAGTTTGTTCTCCTTAGAGTGTCCTGTAACTTGTGTCTGTAGATTTTGTTGTTTATTTATGTCTTTCCCTGAAGTGTAGTTCTCCTGTTTCTGATGTCATGGGTGTTAAGTGACTGTGTTTTTTTTTTTCAGGTGCCTGTTATTCCTTGAGTCTACGTGATGGTCATAGGTTATGACACTGTTGTGAAGGGGCCTGCGTATTCTAGTGTTCTGTACATGCTGGCATTGTTTGTAATGTGTGTTTGAGGCAATAGTAGCACGTCATGATGATGTTTTATGGAAAGCTTCATCTGTGTGAGCTGCAACTTATGTCTTCCAATGCCCCCTGACATCATGTTGGTCGTGTGTGTTGGAGCTGGACCTGTACACCTTAGCATGTGAGTATATTTTTTGTTTTTATTGATCGGTATGTTTTCAGATGTCCATGATGTTCACCTAATATCAGGCTACTTTGCTAGACCCCTAAGTATCCTGCCCGGTGTTTCTTTTAAGAAGAGAAGACAGAAATGCGTTGTATGATAGTTTGTCTTGGGTCCCTGTGCTTGTCTGCTTTTGCCTTTCTTCTGCCCTCCTCCAGTGTGTTATTTCTGCAGGAGATGGGGTTGGCTGTTTTTGTGTGTAATCTGCATCCTTATTGCCATTTCTACTGAGCCATTATCAGGAAAAGTGATTGTGAGGATGTTCTGTGTGAGGTGTCACCCTACTGTCTCTGGGAGCAAGGGAAATACTTTGTTGGCTGTAGTTGCTGTCCCTGTGGTACCACCAGTTCCTGTTTGTGATTTCTCATGGCCTTCAGTGGAATAGGTGGGATGTTCCCATTTCTGTGTGTCTCCTCACTGAAGTCATAGTTTCTGTTTCTGTGGTAGCGTTGTGCCTTCTAAGCCAATTGTTCTCCTTGTATTATATGAATGTGGTGTAAATGCCTTTACAGTGTCCCATTGTCATGATGGTCTGTCTTATCTCCATTTACATGTTCATATGCTGATGTTTTGCCTCCCCATGTCCATTGAGGTGCAGCTTGGTATATGTGTCCTGTTATGTGTGGTGTTGTAAGGACTCCCAAGCATGATGTGTGATGGTTGCTGTTAAGCAATGCTTGTTATTTCAAAGTGTATATAGCCTGACTGTTTCTTTGAGGGGTGATTTGCCTTTAAGTTGTTTTTCGTGTGTGTTGGGTCTTGACCTGTGTACCTCATCCTGTGAGTCTAGCGTTGTTATTTTATTGAGTACCGTGTTTAAAGATGTTCCTGATGTTCACATGATCTCAGACCATTTTTTGTGCTCTTGAGGTACCCAGGCGGGTTTTATTTTAAGAAGAAAGACATGTGTTGTATAGCAGTTTATCCTGGGCTCCTGTGCTTGTCTGCTTTTGACATTTCTGTCGTTGTCCTGTTTTTTCTTTTTGAAGGAGATGGGGTCACCTGTTCTTTTTGTCTAATGTGTAGTGTTATAGCAATGCCTAGTGTTGTGATTTGCACCGTGTCCGTTTTACTGTTCCTTAGTCCAGAGGTGTTGTGTTACCTTGAACCATTGTAAGGAAAAGTCATTGTGAGCATCTTATGTGTGAGGTGTCAGTCTCCTTTCGCTGGGAGAGAAGGGACACTGTGTGTAGCTGCTATTTTTGTTGGCCCGGCAGTTTGTGTTTGTGACTTGTTACCATTGTGTGGAATAGATGGGAGGTTTCCATTTCTGTGTTTGCCTGCCCCCTGAGGTTTTGGTTCCCAATGCTGTGGTAGTTCTGTACCTTCCTAGCCTATTGTTCTCGTACCACAGGGACCTTTTCTAAGTGCATTTCTGGTGTCCCATTGCCTTGATGATTTCCCCCCGTTTCTATCTATCTACCTACCTGTACATACCTCCATGTTTCCTATGTTGGTTGTGGAGCAAGTTGTTATGTCTTTGGTTATGTGCAGTGTCCTAAGGAATCCCAAGTTTGTATGATGGTTGCTGTAAAGTGATGCTTGTGATTGTAGTCTGTAGCCCGACTGTAATGTTTATGACCTATAGATTTATTGGAATTCCAGGAAGTTTTGAATTTTGTGTGAGGTTTATTCTCGATTATCACATAGTCTGCTGCCCACGTGGAAGCATGTCATTTTGCAGGTGCATAGCAATGCCCTGTGCTATGCCATCAACATTTGTCTGTTGCCCTCAAAAACCTGTTTTCCCCCACTGTGACTCCTTTGTAAATGAGTATTTATTGTTGTGCTGTGATCTTTTATGGGTGGCTTATCATTCTTACAATGTAATGGATATCTTTGTCCTGCCTACTTTTGGTATTGCTGTCTCTAAACTAGTACAGGTTGACAGGTGTCCAAGAGGGATGGCTTGAGAAGTGAAGTGCATATGCATATGCAGACAGACATAGCCTAAACTTCTCCAATGGGAACTTAATTGTAATATAAATACATGGCATCATGGGTAGCATTCGATTTTATTTTTGTTTGGTTGATGGATGGATGGATGGATCAATGAGTATGATGACAACTGTCAAGGGATAGTCACAAACTGAAAAATCTGTTTTCAGATATGACCTTGGTTGCTTATTGAATATCTAATGCACAGCCGCCTATTCCCATGTGTTGTTTATTATTCCGACTGTATTCGCATTGTAATGGTGAATCTGCCATCCTTCCTCCCAGCCTCCTTTCCCCACATATATCTTATTGGTGTTTACCACATTGATATGTGTTCAGCGCATGTTTTCAGTCCAGTTTTCCAGCCCTTATCATATCAAGATAATGAAGTCCCTGGAGTCTTTGACATTGTAATACTTTGCCAATAGTTTTTTCATAAAACTATTATCCTTGCATGTTTCAGCAGTGTCCCAGCATAGCAATTCCTGTTTGCCTATGTCCCAATTGACAGCCTCTTCCCCCATATCGTGCTTTGTTGTCTGGTTGCTTAGTGCACACAGGTGTGCTGTCCTGTAGGTGTTGTGAAATGTGGAAGTGAAATGTTAATGTCCCTTGTGGTCATGGAGCACACTCTTTTCCCTCAGTCACAATGCCTAATTGAGTTGTCACTGGCTGCATTCCATGTCATGGAAGTTTGTTGTGATTGTTGTCATCAAATATTCTGCCTTCCCGATATTCTGTGGTGCAGTGTTGCAGAGCTGTTGACCTGAAGGGAATGGTTACATGGGATCTGGGTCAGCTCATAGACGGAGCAAGATGTACTTCTTGTGCCAAGACTGATAGCGATATGTAAGAATGGCTACCCACTTCTGCCAAAAAGTTTTAGCTACTCTTAAGAGCTTCTTGTCCTTATCTCCTTTCTGTATGCATATATTCTTATGCATTTATTCACAGCATGTCCATCTACTCCTGATGTGGGTAGCCCATATATGTATCATGCATCCTGTTTGTGCTGTCACTTTCCGTTACCTTAATGAAAGCCGCTGTCTCCCTGCATCTCCAAGGCTAGTGGATGGATGTCTATTCAAAATCATCTTGCAGGCATGAGAGCAGTGCAAGACAACTCTGAGTTTTAGTTGTGCAGTGCTTCCCATGCCTGCAAAGCGCTATTGTGTTGTTAGGAAGTCCTATTTAGTATTCTGTTCATTAGCCGTTCATTAATCTTTGAGTGGGTCTCTTTCAATTTTCCCCTGCAGTCTGAATCGATGGCTGCTTTTTGCCAGTAGAGCATATTGGGGAATGGAAAGTGTTGCCGTGGTTTAGTGTTTTGTTGTCTAGTTCCATTTGTTATCAATGCTTGCCTGGTGTGTCTGTGCCATCCATTTTGGACTGGCGTCCATGTCAGCAGTGTGTGGTAGCATATTGAATAAAAGGCTGTACCTTCAGGTTTTCTACTGGTTAGGTTTTTACTCCTCCAGTATCTGATTTGAATTTGCGGATTTGATTTTCCTTGATGACATGGCAGTCGCGTTTGTTTGCTGTTGCAGGCTGCCTTTTGCTGTGCATGCGTCTGCTAAGATGCCAATGAGCATGTGTATGACCAAGCATATCCTATGACTGTGCCCCTCCCTCTACGCCTGTGGTATGTTTGTTCAAGTGGCTAGCTGCAGACACTGGCTACATGGAATCAGCATCACCACGTGAAATGAAATGTGTCTTTGGCAGTGGTGACAGAAGTCTGAATGTTCTCCTGATCATCTTTCCTCCAAAGTTCCCTGCCAGCAGCTGTTTCCTGCATCCAAATGCTTTTACATGGTGTCCCTATAGCATGGGAGCAAAACAGCTGCAGGTGATATTTGTTTCATTGGCTGTGGTCCGTACACTTCTCAGCTGTCCATCCCCCAGTGTCCCAGAGTTGAGAGTATTAGTTAGTGTCTGGAGTGTGTAGTCACTCTTCACATTTCCAGCCCAATGTTTCATCCATGCAGTGTCTTGTGCGAATTCCTTTGCAGTCCTTGTTTGTTTTTGCAGCCATCATTAATTTGATGTCCCATCATAGCCTTCCTATTTTCTCCCATTTAATATTCCATGATGTCTTGCTTTCTTATTGTGGCTTCACTACCATTACTTGTATCCAAATATAACATAGTGGAGCGTGGAATGTGGCAGTGAGAGTCGCGGTGTGAAGATCTGCTTGATGCAGTCTCTGATGTCTTGTCTCCTATTTCCCCGCTCCTCTGTCATCTTGAAGTTATCAGCTGCTATGTTTTATGCTGAGCATGCCTGGTTACCAGGTGCTCTTTTTTGCGCCCATGGTAACGCCATTATAGTTTTCCTGTTGCTCCCACCACTGCATACATGCAAATTGTGATGTGAATTGTTGAGCATGTTTACTTTGTATTTTTCACAGCTACCTCCGCTACTGCCTCTACTGCTGGCATCCCAGGTCCTCACTTTGTGAAGTTTGCAATTTCTCTGATAATCCCCCATGGCTTATTGTCGCTTAAGGGCATGTTCAAAATAATGTCTGAGAGCTGATGCTGAAGAAATTGAATCAGGGTTTCCACATTGTTGCTCAAAGGAATGTTGTGGTAGCAGCATTCTCTACCTACCTGCTACCTACCATTCAATTGCTCCTAGTGGCTGCTCTTTTTCACCCCATAGTATCTCTATTAGGGTTAAAGTCCTCTTTATAACGTGGTTGGAGTGCCTGCTTTGCTTCACATTCTCTGCGTGCTACACAACCTGTCACTCTCTGAGTGGCCTGATTGAATCTGTCTCCACTGGCGGTGTGCAGTGTCAACTATGGCCCTCTGAAGGAGTTAAGATGTGCAAGCCTTTTCAAATTTTGTGATCCAGGACGTCTGCATCACTGCCCATCTGCAGTAGAGTCCCAGCCCCTGCATAGAGCAATCTATCCCTTTCGATGGCAATGCCAGAAGTGTTTTCTTGCCCACACCTGTGCAATCCAAATTCTCAGTTTCTTCCCTTCAGTATTCCCTAAAATCGTTCTGTTTTGTTTGTGATGTCTGGGAGTGTTCAGGTGTTCCACGTAGAGAGCAGTGCAGCATGGAGTGACTGACAGCAGTGCCGTGTTGTGCTTGTTAGGCCAGTAATGAAGGTATGCTCTGCAGTTTGTTCTTTGCCCTCTGCAGCGCCTGTTGTGACCCTTTGCGTGGCAATAACGGCTGGGTGCCTTGGCATCTAGAAGGGGCTATGTATTTTCATCGTCTCACTGTGTTTGCCTAGGTGTTGACAGTGCACAAGTAAATGTCATCCCTAGGTTCTCTTGGTCAGTCAGGCATGCTCCATCTTGTGTGATGTCCCCAAGCACCATCGCTAGCCCACCACTACTTCCTGTGGTCATCCTATGAGGCATGTGACTTGATGCACGGCAAATGCCTACCCCCCTTCTCCTCTTACTGACATTAGGGGCTGCAGATGCTGTTCACCTCACTGGTTTAAAAGAATTGCGCTTTTTTTTTTTTGCATCGTACAACTATCAGCTACCGCTCAGTGCTGATTTTCAAGTGGCCCCAATGGTTTTCTGATTTGTGCCCATGTGGGTGTGGAACATGGACAACATAGGGTGTCATTACCAAACACTATGCCCGCTTGCTTTCCCCACGTTGTCCAGCAAAGAACTGATCTATGTCTGTGCCTCTGCTCACTCTGGTCCTGTGAAAGGAGCAATGCCCACTGTGTACTTGTGAAGCCCTCCATTGTACCATCACCCATAGTGCAGACCAGTAGTCCCATTGTCGTCCCATGTCTCAAGATTCCTCAGTGCCTTCCTTGAAAATTTGCTCCGAGTTAATGCTGTATTTATGTTCTCCACTTATGCTCGGATGTGTTGAACCGTGGTGAATGTAGCTGCAGTGCAATAGTTGGGTTTCCAGGACAAGGGTTGTTTTTATTTGTTGTCCTATCTTAGCTGCGTACTGTCTGCCAATGCACTTTATCCCAAAAGTTCCCATGTTTGTTTCTGGTCATGTGCGCATTGTTTTTTCAGTTATCTTTACATGCCTTGTGAATGATGCCAAGGTCCACTCGTTCTTTTTCCACTGCCTTATGAACACAGGAGCCTGTGTTTGAAGTCTAAGCCGTTTTTAGTACTTTGGGGAACTCATTGACTATTTTATCTTCATTTTGGGAGCCCATGAAATTTACTTCTGACCCGAGTGCTGACATATGTAAGCTTATGCTGTGCTCATTTTGTTGCCTGTCTATTTTTTGTGCTGTTATTTTTTCCACTTAGCTCCTAGTGATTCCATTTCCAATAAAGATTCTAACAATTATCTTAAAGTGGTGGTGCATGTTGTTTTCAGGTTGTATTTCCTGCTTCCCCATGTCCCTTATGCGTTTGTTCATTTATTTGCTGTCTCCTACATCTGTGGTGTGCGAAGGGCAGCACTATGACCCACCCTCCCCCATTCTGCCTGCTTTTAATTATTCCGAGTAGTCATCTTCACCCTGTATGTGTTACACTGCTCCATGTCAGCACTCACGAGCCTGTTGTGCCTTCTCTTCTGTTTGCCCCTTTAGGGTGGGTGGGATGTCCATTTTGGGTGAAGCCTTCTTGGTGATTTTCTGTGTGTTCATGGGTTGTTCACAGGTGAGATTGTAGGGACCCCACTGCCACAAAGTGTTATTTTTCCCCTCTTCCCCAAAGCATGGGCGTCTTACCCCCCCCTCGTCTCCGCTACCGCTGTCCCACAGCTGAATTATGGGATTTTTTTTTCAGTCTTTCCTCCCATCCCATTGATGTGCATGTCATTGTTATGAATCTTTTTGGGAGCGCTGCATGTGCTTTGTCTGGGCCTGTTTTCTGCGTGTCATCTCCGTGGGAACCCTCACCTCCTGCATCCCACTGGCTTCCCATAAGTCATTTTGCCCTTGCACGCACAGCCCCCCTCCTCCTTAACATTGTAGCGCAGTGGTTCCTAACATTATAAAATTTATGTTGCTTCATAACTGCGGTTTGCTACTGTTATGAATCTTAACGTAAATATCTGTGTTTTCTGATGGTCTCAGGAAGCCCTACTCTTTGCGACCCACAGGTTGAGTGCTGCTGCCCCAGTGTCTCCTCTGCAGATCCCTGTCCCATGCATGCTACCTCAGGTCCATCAGTGGTGCTGGTGGTATGTGTGTCTCTGCATGTGCTGTGCCCTGCCAGAGCTGCATACTGCTGCTGTTGAAAGGACCAGCCCTTATCTGAGTATTGGTGCTTTCTAGGAATCATGTAAGGTCCTTGCAAGTGTGTTTCATTGTTTTCCTTGTGACTGAGCAGGTTGGTCTATTCTGCTTTGTTCATGTGGCTTTTTCCAGTATGCTTGTAAGGTATTTCACACCCAAGCTTTCCCTCACCACCCTCCAAGCATCCCACTTGGTCCACCTCTGCTTTTCCTCCAGGCCACCCTCCTTCTGTATTGTGTGTGAGGGATTTTGTTTTCCCAAGGCACGGCTGCAGTGCAGCTGTGTGGTGTGTGGAAGTGCATTTATGTCTTCATCCAGCACTATTTCACGTGGGTCCTCGGTTGTTTGCCAGCTAAGTTAGGAGTGGCCTTGTTGCAAGGGCAATCAATGTTCCTGCATGGCAGTGGCAATGGCAATATCTGGATGGAGGCCCATACCCCTCGGAGTCGAGCTGTGGCATGGAGCCAGGGTGGCCTTGATATTTATTGGTGTCTATGTTTTGTGCCATCCTGTGTCCCTTGTCATGTTTGTGGCGTTGTGAGTACTGATGACCCTTTTTCCTTCCTCTGCCCACTGACCTGTGCTCATCGTCATGATTCCTAGTGGATGGCTCCCCTTCAGTTCCCGTTTTTTTCTTTGTCATGGCTTTCCCCCACAGGGTGGGCAGTGTTCCCTCCCCCTCACTATCTGTGTGGAGTTAGTCAGCGGTGTTGTGCTGCGTGTGCTGCTTGAGTCAGGGCTTCTGTGTGTGGCATCTTTGCAGTTTGCCTGTGTGTGCCACCCCCTTTCACGTTGTTTGCTGTTTGGTGTTGCTCGCTCCACCCACTGTTCGCCCTCAGACACCCAGACCTTCCCGCCCTTCCTTGTAAGACGGAGTCGCTCATGCACACACTCACTCATAACTCTGAGACTCACCGGGGTGGAGGGGCCAGGGTCGGGGGCACAGCAACGCAGTTGCATCACAAGGTGTTGTGAGGTGGTCAATGGGAAGTACATGCAGGGCAAAGACTTGCTCGGTTGATTGATGGGTGTCGTGCCATTGTTGGAGTAGCAAGGCAGACTGACGGGGTGCTTTGCTGTCCTTGGTGCCTTTTCTGGTCTGGCCTGCTGGGGAATGTCCGCTGCAGGGCACTTTATTGCTTTCAGGGTTTGTTGGCTTGTCACACAGTCACAGTCCATGTCCATGGCCCAGTGTGGGTGTTGGCAGCCGTCATCCATGTGGCGTTCTGGCATGGTGTCCTCACAGAGCGCGTTTTCCAAGCATCTGGCTCCAGCAGCAACAGCGGCAGCAGCATGATCTCCTGAGCTTCTTTTCCCTGAGTAGTGCACAAAGGCTTGTTAAATGTCTTTGCCCCTGTGTCTTGGGCCTACTTTGTTCGCATTCCCTTCTTGAGTCCCAAATGGTGATTGTTTCTCGAGAAGCCTCTTTTCGAAGGCTGTGCTACATTTGTGTTATGGGTGACTAATGCCTCGCAAAGCTGAGGCAGCTCAGTACTCTGCCTCTTCCTTCCAGTGCGCTGCCCATCGCCTCCACCTCTGCCCTCTTTCCTGCCTTGGGGTTTTTGTCTCCCAACTCCCCTGGTGGTCTTTCCATGTGAGTGAGGAAACCAAGTCTGCAGCTCCTGCCCATAATGCCTTTTGAGTGTCCTCTGAGGAGCTCTGCCAGGCCCCATGCATTTCCCTGCAGATAGTTGTCTGTTTTGAGTTAATGGGAGACAGGATATTTGTTTTCTGTGGCCCTGGTTTCCTTTTCCTGCGCTGTGCAGGTATTGGCCCACCATGCAAGGTTGTGTCCCAAACTGTCCACAGCCTATTCCCACATTTTTGTCCCTTGTCCTGAGGACAGGTTATTTTTTTTCTTTCTATGGGTTATTATTCCTGTCAGAGTCGGGCATAGGCACTCTACCTGGTATCTCTGGCTCGCCGATGGGTTGTGCGCTTCAGTGCCTTCCTTGGCAGATGGGTTTTCACTTGCATTTATTTATCGTGGGGTGATTACCTGTTAGAGAAAGGACAGCATTAAGCATGGGTGTTTGGAATGGAATGGCTGCTTTGCCAGGCTCACATTTTTGCATTGCAAGGTGTGCGGTCTTCCCTGCGCCCTGCCCCGAAAGTGAAGCAGTAACGCCCACCTTGCGGAACTCACCTTTCGATATCGATGTTCCGAAACCATCACACTCACGTGGAGAGTCCCTGTCTGAGAAACGGTTGCAGGAAATAGACTGCAGAACAGACTCCAGGCGTTACCTGACCCGAGAAAGCCTTCACTGCCACCGGTTCCTGCTGGTGACGGCAGCCTCTGAAAAGTTTTGAAGCGTAACCCTGCCACAGTTTGGGCGCGGCTTCTCCTGCTCCTCTTTCTGAGCAGGCGAACCCGCCTGTATGCTCCCAATAAAGCCAGCTTAATTCGTTTTGTTTGGACTCACGTTTTTTCCTCGCAGCGGCGATAAGAACCGAACAGAAGGGAGTATCTGCGCTGCTTTTTCTCATTCTCATCTGTGTTGCTTTTGAGTCCCAGCCTTCTTTCTTTGACAGGGGCTGCTCCTTTACATGGACTGGTGCCCTTCTGCACTTACATTTTCTCCACGTCGTATTCCCATTTCCCTTTCTGTCGCTAGGGAAACTGAGTACAGGGCATGTGTGCAGAGTATGGTGCTAGTTGGGTCAGGAGGAAGGAAGTTTATTAGAGTTAAAAGTGCAATTGGGCATCCGAAGGCGGGGCATGGTGACTTTTTACTTACCGGTTTCTGCAGCCTTCCTTCCTTAGTGCACGCTCATTGCCATCCATGTTCTGTGCGTTTCACCGGATTCGTTGATTTTGCAGTGCGCACCCCTTTTCCGTTTTTTTCCTGTTGGGGTTTGTTGGCTTTGTTTCTTTCGCCGTGCAAAAGACATTATTTTGCATTTGTTAAGAAAAGCCAGCGCATTCAATTGCAGGCTTAGGTCATGCGTTCTGTTTTCTCAGCACTGCCTGCTGCGGTTTTAATAGTGTCTTCTTTGATTCTTCAGCCTCCGGAATCATGGCCTACCTGGGGATCACAGATATTTTTCAGGTTTCTTTACTGCTTAGTTTTTGCATTTCTCCTTTTATGATTATTGCTCATTTTGCGAGGGGCTCTAGGGAAACAGGTGTGAATTTCAGAGTGTCCTGCGTCTGGGTTGAGGTCCGGAATCTAGCGAGTATCATCTAGGATTCCTTTCACAGATGTGAGAGTCGCCCGCAATGTCTGCCAGAGGTGGCCTATTAGGCCTCCTTAGGAGCGCTCTCCTTGGCGAGACATTCAATTCCATTTCCTGGTGTGTTTCGCTGCATGGAAGTATGTGCGTCATTAAGGATGCCCTCCAGAAATTCTCAGACAGATTCCTACTTGCCTAGGAGTCCCTCAAGTCACCCAGGAAAGAGGGTGTGCCCCTTCCTCCCTGGAACTTGCTTGTTTCCCCTTTCCCATTTGGACTCCTTCCTTACTTGCTATCTCTCCCTGAAATCTGTGCCCCTTGCTCATGTGAAATAAGCCGCAGCCTCCCATGCATGTCTCCAGATTAACCTTGCTTTCTTTCTGTTAGTCCCTTTGTGGCGCATGTGCTCTGCCCAGCCAATCAGCTCCTGGCGAGCCGGAATGACCTGAGGCCCGACATTGTGCCGAAACGGGCAACTCACCCAGGTGCGTCGTTGGCCACGTGGTGGTGGTGGTGGTGCCCTGAACTCTTCTTGGATCCGAGGTCATGTAGTCCCAGTAACAGTCCTCATGGTGCATCTGTCGGCGAAGCTGCTTTGTCTAATTCGTCTCGGTCGCTGCTGTGGTGACGCGAGTGTGAGGTTCCGTATGATATTCTTGAACTTAAGTTCCGAGATTCCGGCAGCTTTTTGCTCATCTTCAGGGAAGCGTTTTGATGTAGCTGTGTCCCAGAAGAGAAAGGGGGTTTCTGGCCTTGCTCCGCTCTTTTAAGCTCTCCTCCGAGGCAGAGTGCGTCACTGGATCCCTGAGAACTCATTGGATGCCGAACTTGGGGCTTGGGTTGTCTGTTACGTGTGGAAGGGCAGCGATTGGTTCAGGGGTGAGATGATGGGCATTTGCTTGTATGGCGGGAGGGGTTCTGCCCCCTGGGCATGATTGATGTTGGGCCATTAACTCGATGGCAAGTCAATGGCCCTGACAAAGACCTAGCTTCGAGCTCTTTGTTGTGTCCTCCGGGTTCCGGAAAGATGGTAGTCCCAGCTTGCCAGTAGCTGGCTTCAGCTCCCAGAGCAAAATTGCTGAGATTCGCCTTGGGCTCTCTGTTGCACTGTAATGGGGGTGGCCATTGTGTTTGCACAAGTGTTTGCCCTGCCCCTGAGTTTGGTGACGTTGAGCCAGAAGCGGGCTCATTGTTCTCAGCCGGATTGATCGCCTTAGGCTGGGTCTTCATGTTGCCCATTGATTGCGGGGGACATCTCTGTGCTGAGCCCAATGGCTCGCTTTAGCTTTTGGCTTTGTGTTTTCAAGTGAGGATGGGGCCCATTGTGTTGACTGTTGGCATGTGTTTTGCTCTATTGGATCCCACTGTGGCTGGTTTTAAGGTTTGGTTACGGTGGTGATGTGATGTGTTGTCTGCCTGTTGTGTGGCTGGCTTTTGGGGTCAGCTTGAGAGCCAGAGGAGCCTTCGGTCGCCTTTCCTGAGCTTGCGGAAGCGCACTCAGCATCTGAGCACAGCCCCCGCGGTTCTCGGTGAAGATGTGAGTGTGGCACGGGTTGTGGAGGGGAGGTAAGCGGAGTGGAGGCTGCGATTGGTCCTGTGCGTTTCCCACTTTACTGGCTTTACCAAAGCGAGAGGCATGTCTGAGTGTCAGTCCTTTTTCCGCTTTTCGTTGCGCTTCGCAAGTTTCCCAGAGGCCATTTGGAGGTACGCGCGGCCTGGGCTGTCCTGGGCTGATGAGGTGGTGTGTTGCTTCCTTGAAGTTTCCCGCCTTTGCAAGGCGCGCCTTCTCTGATGCTCTTGTCTCCCCTTGCGGCGCCTTCATTCCATTTCTTATCCTTTGCTGCCATCTTGTGGTTTCTTTTGAGATTGCTGTCTTTCTGCTCTTTCGGCGCATTCGTTTCTTTTGTTATCCTCTGCTGCCGTCTTGTGTCCCGTGTTGGCATGGCACCCTATTTCATTGATGGTTTTTGGCGGTAGTGCATGTGTGTGCTTCTCTAGTGCAGTTTCCTGTCTGTGTGTGTGTTCCCTGTCTTCCACCGGATCCGTGTTTTCCAGACCTTGATTTTCGCCTTCTAGTATTTGGTTGTCTGTGCCCTGAAAGGCAGAGCGATTCTTTCCACATTCCTTCCTATTGAGTAGGTGTGATCTGTTTCTCGGTGTGCTGTTTCGGTCCTAGGGGTCTCTGCTGCATTTTCCTGGTTTTCTTGGCATTACGCTTCGTTGTGTGAGCGGTGGAAGGGGTGCTGTTAAGTTTGTTGCCGCAATGTGGAATGGAGTTTGAAAGTGCTGTCTCCTCATCCCCCCTTCTGTTTGCCGTTTGTTGCCCCGCATGTTCGTTGTTCCTTGCAGCAGTGATAGGTTGTGGTGTGGCACGGAGTGCGGCATTTCGTTGGGAAGGTCGTACGTGTGTGGTTTTTGTGTCAGCCGCAATTATGTGTTATTGTGCTGTTGTGTTCCAGTACACTCACCTCCCAGTGCCCCTGAAGTCTTCAATGGTGTGACCCTTTCTGTGCAGTTGCAATGAGTGGCAAGCATGCCTGGCTCCTGAGTGCGTGGCTAGCATGTGCCTTTGGGGCAAGTTTTCCAAATTTTCCTGTTCCTGGCTAGCTGCCGGCATATAGTGTTCAAGTTAGTGCAGTTTTTGTTTTGTCTTTATGAAAGGATGGTTCCCTTTTTTTTTTTTTTTCCTAGGACCGGCAACGCACAGTGTTCTGAGTCTTTGGAATACGTTCTTACTGCTAGTCGGCGTCCAGGTAGTTGTGCGCTTTCCTGGCTCGCTGTTGCGGAGGCATTAGTGATGGATGGCTCATAGTATGCCTAGGCTGCCCGAAAAGTGCACTTTCCTTACTGTGTGGCAGCGCCTTATGTGCTCCGCCCCAGCCCTGTAATAACGTGGTGGTGCAGTTTGTGGTCAGTATTGGCCTGTTGTATCCATGGGGTCTCCTGTGGTGGGCGTGTCTTTGACTTGCAACATGGGTGCTGGTCTACAGTGCACGTTTTTCTCCGTAGGGAGCTTTGGTGTTCCCATGCTCTTCCATTTCTCAATCTTGTGGAAACAACCCCTGAGGGTGTCCCTGGGTTTCCTCTGTCAGTGCTTGTTGTGTGGCCTTTGGCTATGCTATGATGTATTGAACGGATGAGAGAATTGTAAGTGTGGTTGTTCGCATTGGCAAGGTATGTGGTTATTTTGTGTCCTTTGTCTTCCTAGGTTCTTGGTGTTGTCTTCCCTCTGGCACCGCACCCCCCCCCTCCCGCCCTCATCCACTTGGGAGCCATCTTGTAGTTTTGTGATGTCTCACCTAACACCTCAGTTAGTCTCTTCTCTCCCTTTCATATTCAAACTGTGTTTTTGTGTCTTCACAGCTCAGTCCAGTTTTATTGTTTCCTTTCTTTTATCCTAGCTGGATGTAGGGTCATGGTGACGGCTCAGTCCAGGTTTATTGTTTCATTTCTTTCATCCTAGGTGGATGTAGGGTCATGGTGACAGTGCGATGAAGATCCAATAGATAGTTGGCCAGTCAGCCGCAGGTTTTTCAGGTAGTTGTTGCTGGTGTTGTGCATTGTTAGCTGTGTCATGCCTGATGGTGTGCCGCTATATCCCTCCCCAGTTTCCTGTTCCCTGCAAGCAAGGCAGTGCACTGCTCTGCCCCTTCCCTGCAAGTGAGATGAGTGGCCGATAGGCCTTTTTCCTGCCTTTAGAAGCAAAGATGCTGGGTCTTCTCGGGCGTCCGCTTCCTGTCTTGCCGCAAGCAAAGTTTTCTATGGTAATTGCATATCATGCTCTTCAGCTTTTTTACCTCAATGCCCCCAACACACACTTCCAATGTCTTGAGTTCCCACTGCTGCCTATGATTTGTGAGCCCTCTATATGTGGTCTGTCTATGGTGTGTCTTCCCTTGGGCATTGCATCCTGATGTTGTATTTATTTTGTGTGTGAAGCTGCTGGTAGTGTGTTTTGTGAAGTGCAATGTCTGGTCATGGATGCAACAATGCCAAATTGCTGTAATGCTTGTGCTGGCAGTAGGCTGTGAAACCCTGAGTTGGCTGCTGGAAGTATTTTCCACCCACCGTTTTTCCAGTGAGGAAGTGTCACGTGGCTTACAGTGATCACGTGAAAGTCAACAGAAGCCTGTTGTGGAGCTTGGTAGGTTTGGGTCCATGCTTCCATTCCATCTTTATCCATCGGTTATGAGCACAGGGGCCCATGGTGGAAGTGATCATGGTTCCTTTGGTGATGTCTGGTAGCCTTCAGGCCCTGCAACTGTCCCTGAGTTTAGGGAGGTCTTGTGGTGTTGCGGTAAGGAAGGTGGCAGGCATGAAAGTTCTGTCATGTCCCAGTCCTTTGTGTGCTGACCCTGGTATTTTTTCTCCTGATTATAGGGTCAGCCCTAATGTATTCCATCACATTCCTTCCTTTTTTGAGATATAGTTCCTGTTGAGCTGGGAAGCAGCAACCTATTGCTGAGCGCTGTCTCAAACTGGTGCATGTTCTTTCCACTGGTTGTCTTTCTCTGTTCCCATTCCATGAGGGACCTTTTCTTTTCGTGGCAGCCTCAGTGTTATGTGTCTACAGCAGTGCCGTGGGCCCTTCCGGATCGTTGTGGTGCCTCTTTCACCCACAGTTCTCAGTTGCCTGCCTGTGAGGCGTGTCTTCCCGCACAGAATCTGTTGTCTTTTTCGGCTTTTCTGCTCGTGATTTTCTTTTGTTATCCTTTGCTGTCATCTTGTGGCTATTGTGAGAGTTGCTGTCGCTGGGTTTTCTGGGTCGGTATTGTTCCTTTGTGATTCTCTGCTGTCATCGTGCGGAAATTGTTGGAATAGCAGTCAGTTACATGAAAAGTTTTTGTGAGCAGTGTTTAACCGTGATTTCTGTTTGTGGTGTTCTGTGTCTGCTTTGGGCCTTTTATCGGGTCATTCCTTTTCGTGATCTCTCATCCTGATCGCCGGGATTGATTCCTGAAGGACGATTTTTTCACGGTGCTGTAATTTGTATGCTATGTGCACTGGTGTTTTCCGTGAGGGTGATTCGCAGCACTGATCTCTTTTATGCTGGCGCTGTCCAGCAGCTGAATCATGGCATTGCTTTACTTCCTCTCATGATGCTTTTCAAATTTGCCATTTCAAAACCAGTTACCTCCCGCCCCGTAGCTTCCTTGTTTCTTTGTTACCATCACCAACGTCGCTGAAATACATTTCATAGCACTTTTATGTTTGCAGTCTGCGAATTATTATTATCATCATCACCGTTATTAGTGCTTTTTTGAGGATCATGTGGGAGGCTGTCCTGTGAAGGGGATGGTGTGGTATGATTTTCGTCATGTGATGGTTCTGGTTGAGGTTCTTGAGGCTGTAGCCCCTCATGTGGGACCACATTCATGTTCTACATATCCTTTTGTCACTCCGGTGTGTTAAGCAACCATGATGTGTTCTGGAGCTGGCATGATAGGCCTTATGGGTGCTCTGCTTGGCAGGCCATTCACTTACATTGCTTGGCAGGTTTCCCTGTCAGGATGCCAGTGCGCTTATTGCTATCACAGATCATTCTTTTGTGGTGCCTTCCACTGCCCGTTCGTGGTTCTTGCGCACTGCATGCCCTACCATTTCACACTCCGCCTGAGTGACGTGAGGGTGGTTCGGTTCTCTCCCAAGAGAAAGGAGCTGTTGTGCCAGCAATGTGCAGCTCATCCAGGTTCACTGGATGCTGCGCAGGCCACAATGCAAGCTGCCATGAGTCCTTTACTAAACCCCAGTTCCGAGTCCCAGTCCACAGGGTGCTCCAGGGGGGAGCTGTTATGTTTACCCCCTTTGTCTGCTTCGCTGAGATGACTGTGGAGTCTTATCTGCTGTTTCTTCCGGTCCCAGTCTTGATTCCAACTGCTGTTTGTGCATGTGCATGGCAGCTCCTTAGAGAGGATAGGTGGCATGCATACAGGGCAGTTTGCGCCACCCTCCCCTCTTTGAGGTTGTCTTTCCAGGCAAAATGCTTCCCTTGCTTACTTGGAATTAGTAGGAAGTGTTGTTCAGCGAGTGGGGTGTGTCTGTGGTTGTGCAGGCCCGCCATTGGTTGAAGAGTGAGTGTGATTATGTGTATTCACTTCCTTTGCAGGGAGGGGTGCTGTATGCTTGACCTCTTTCATGTTTGCCTATGGGCTCCATAGGCATGACATTTAGCGGTTGTCCGTACAATCTTTGTGGTGCTGTCAGGTTTATTGATGAAGGACACTCCACACTTGCCACGATAGGTTGTACATTGCTCATCTTTGTTTTGGAATTTGTTTTGCCAGATGTCAAGGGAGACCCTTGTGCTGAGTCTTGGAATGTGCCCCGTGTGATTGCATTCCTCCGTGGGTTGCTTCATGGTTTCCTGCGGAAAGTGATGTGGAGTCCACCTGTCTTCCGCCTGACTTTGGGGACCAGCGTCCGAAGAAGCGTGCAGTTGGTGGTGGCATTTTTCCTGGACTCCTGAAAGCACACGCTGCGTCTGAGCACAGACTCAGCGTTTCTCGGAGTGGAGGTGAGTGGCACGGGGGTTGTGGGGAGGGTAGTGCTGTGTGGGCTGTGACTTTGTATGTGGTTCCCCACATTGACAGTGGTGACTATTGAGTGAGTGTCTGCTTGTCCTTCGTTTTCTCGTTGTGAGTGATGGGTGTGTTGCGTTCCGCAGCAATCCCAGAGCTCATTGTCAGGTATTTTTGGCCATCGGCCCTTTCTGCATTCCTCTGCATTGCTGGCTTTGTCAATTGCTTTAGGTTTCCTGCCTGTAAAGTGCACCTTCCCTCGAAGATACTTCAGTGTGATTTTGCCTCTGCTCCTGATTGCCATTGCTTACCTTCTGCTGCCGTCTCGTGGCCACTTGAGGAGTTGCTGTTTTTGTGCTTTTTTGAGGCGTGGATTTCATTTGTTATCTTCTGCTGCCATCTTGTGGCCATTTTCGGAATTGCTGTTCTTTAGCTTTTTGGTGAGGTATAGTTCCTTTTTGAATCTCTGCTGCCATCTTGTGGCCATTGTTGGTATACTGGCCGATTTCAGAAAAACTTTTGGGAGCGGTGTTTAGAAGTGTTTTCTGCTAGTTGTTTTGCTCTGTGTATGTTTACTGCCTTCCATCTGGTTTTTCTTTTTAGTCAATTCTGTTTCTGACTGCCGGGATTGATTCCTCTGTGTCCTCAAAGAGGATTTCTTTGCGGTTCGGGAATTTGTGTGTCATGCGAACTGGTGTTTTCTGAGAAGTTGATTTGATGCTCCATGAATCTGTGCTGTCGTCTTATCTTTCCTTTGGGGGGGGTAATGCATCGTCTGCCGTTTCGCTTTGATACCTCAATGTGCACCGAGGTGCGAGATTGCTGTTCGCCATTTCCCTTTCTCTGTTCCTTCTCCTTGTGTAGTGTGCTCTTTGATCCTGCTGGTGCTCCTTTTAACTTTCACATGTTCACGGGTGTATGCATGACTGCATGCATGCAGCATTTTCTTTCCGTTTTTGCTGGCATGTTTTCTCTTTACTTCTCCACAGGCAGGAAGGGGCGGGGAGAGAGGTGGAAAATGGATGGTGGTGGTGGACTTCATGCCTGCCTCCTACACGACTCTCCACGTCGGGATGTGCTTTCCTTCCCCCAAGGCACATGCAGTGCACATGATTCGGACTTACCTGTCATGCTTGAGTCTTTAGGCTGTGGCTGTCTCCACTGAGGTTGGCCTCTTAAGGTGGCACGCAGGGCATTTCCCATTCTAGTTGGTTTGTGTCCTCAATCCTTGCTTTCCTTCCCTTGTGTGGCTGTTTCCACTCTGCATTTGGTGTCCTTGTGTTTTCACGGTTGTGAGTGGCCCCGAGACTTTTTCCCCCTCATGCTTTTATGCCCTTGAGCATGCCTCCACATTTCCTGTGGCGTGGCATTTCCTGTCAGTGTTTGCAGCTCCGCTCTTATGTGTTTTTAATTGCTATTTGCTGCGGCATGTCTGGTTCCCTGTTGGCATGTGTTTGTAGCATAATTCGTTCCTGTGTGTGTTTTCCCTTGATGTCCCCCTGTTGCATGTTGTTAACTTGGATTCCTGTGCTGTATTGCGGTCACTTGCAATGAGTGCTCCATGAGGGTCGGTGTTTGCTACCCCGTGGATGGTGTGGCTTTGTGAGGACAGGTGTGCTGTTGCTTGGCAGAGAATTGGTGAGGATCCTATTTGAAAAGTATGCAGGCCTTTCCTTTGAGGTCGGTGCTCATTCTTTTACGTGCATTGTTGGCCTGTGTTTTCAGATTTGTTCTCGCTGACTTTTTCCATGTTTGGGTAGGCTTCTCACTTCCCCACCCAGGTCTTTACTGAGGTCCGCAAAGCATTGCTTGTGCCTTTGTTAAGGTTGATTTGTTGCAGTGTGCATGTGAAGTGCTGTAAGTATGCTCTTTCGGTTTTGGCATGGATTTTCCTGCATGCCGCGTAGCTTGCTTCGCACCTTCCCTCTTCAGAGGATGTCACCATTGTTTGAGCGCTGTCTTCCTGCCAATTTACATGTCAGCGTCAATGATGTCCTCCTGTTTATGTTAGGGCATTGTATCCTTGCTTGCAGTTGCATGGTGGTGCACCTTGAGAGGTTTCTCTTTTGTGGCAGGTAAGGTTGAGAAAGCTGAAGATGCACTTGTTGTGCATTGAGAGATGGGCTGGGCTCTATTTCCCAATATGGACTTTCATGTGCTGTGTATTTGCCTCCTCGTGAGTGATTTGCTTACCGCTGGTTAGTTTCTGCAAGGTGTTCGTGTTTGCTTGCCATTGTGGTAGCTGTTGCCAGGCACAAGCTATTGCATTACACAGTAGCTCTGCCAATCCTTTTCCCGTAATGTGGCATGGCAGCCTTGGTTCTCGATTTTTTTTTCCTAAGCATTGGTGCTGCTCTTCATATCACACCCTATTTTATTGCATTGCTTCTTTTACTTGCTTTTTACTTACTTCCATTTATCTTTGCTCATGATTGCTGTGCAGTGTTCATGTGGTTTGCATGCATGCTTGGATCCTTAAGTTTCTCATACTGGCTGGGCAGCTTCCTTGGCATTCAGAAGTCGCACATGCAAGGTATCACTGATTCTGTAGGTGTTCCTGTGATGAGTGATTTTGCTTCTTTGGTATTGTCTGTTTTCTTGACTATGTGCAGGATCAGGGTTATCTTAGCCCATTGTGTGGCTACACTACCAGTCTGTCCCGTGATGTCTGGCTCAGCCATCATTAGGTCAGTCCCATCCCTGCCTGTTATAGAAAGCATTCTTTGTTGTGAGCTGTACAGTAGCAAGCAAGTTCTGAGCACTTCCTCCAAGGCTTGTATGTCTTTTAATGCTCTTTCTCATGTTCCCCTTTCATGCTTGCACATTGCTTTTCTATGGCCACTTGACTGTTATGTGCAGGCAGCAGTGCCACAATTACTTGCAGCCCAACTTTCTTTCTCCCATGCATGCTGTTGTCATTGGTCCCTTGGCGTGTTCCCTCCAAGAGATTGCATTGCAGCACATTAGCCCCCTACTCGCTGCCCTGTGAATATATGCAGAGCACTGTGGGTGCTGTACTCTCCTCCCCTCTTTGATGCTGTTTCCCATAGTATCCTTGGATCTGAGTAGCTGGAGCAGAACAGTCTGTAACACCACCTTGTGCTTTGCTATGCAAATGGGCAACGAACCTCTTCGCTTCCTCGGTACTGGCAACCTCGATGCTGTCGCTGTCCAGCAGCTGATTTAAGGCATTGCTTTGCTTCCTCCTTTGTCATTTTTTCATCGCAGAGTGTTTTCCCATGTGTGTGCTGCAGAGGTCCCTTGTGCTGGCAGCACTGCACGTAGTGCATTGGTACTGGTCGTGTTTGCTGTGTTTTATCTGTGAGGGTCGTGAGGCCTTTCATATTCACCCATTCATTCAACAAAAGTTGTCTCATGCCCCGTTGTGTCTTCCTGACTATGACCAAGATGGGTTAGATACCCTTCATTACCTTTTAGTGTTTGCATTTTTCACGTTATAATTATTATTATTATTATTATTATTATTATTGTTATTATTGTTATTATCATCATCGTCATCAGAATCAGCGGTTTCTTTTAGGGCCATGTGGTATCCTGTCCTTGTTTCAAGGGGATGTTGTGGCATGGATTTTGTGATGTGCAGCTTTAGTGTTGAGGTCTCTGATGCTATCACTCCTCCTGTGGTACTTTATTTCTGTTCCACGCATTATTTTGTTGCTCAGCTGTATGATACAGCTGTGATGTTTCCCAGAGGAGCTGGCATGCTAGGTCGCATGGGTGCTCTGCTTAGCGACGTATTCACTTCCATCGCTTTTTTGATTTCCCTCTCGGAAAGCTTGTGCATCCCGGGGGATGCGGTTGTGCTGCTTGTGAAGATGTTATTACTCCACTAGAGGGAGCCCGGCTGTCACCAATAAGGCTTCCGATTCTAGGCTTGTAGATTTCAGGAGTCCATTTCTTAGACTTGGTTCTTCCCCATCTTAACTTTGTAGAAATTAACACTTATTACTCAACTTGAATAAGCTGTGGTTACCTGATTTGTCCCCTACAGAGTAGGTTTGATGTGCCCTCCAGTGTTCCTTTGTGGTGCTTGCACCCTGCGTTCCCCAATATTTCACACTCTGACTCATTTACTGTAGGTGAGTGGCATAGAGGGTGCAGGGAGGGCAGCGATGTCTGCATTGTGACTTCTAGTGTGGGTCCCCACCTTCACTCTGGTGATCGGTGAGTGAGTGAGTGAGTGAGTGAGAGTCTCCTTGTCCCAAGAGAAGGTCCTGTCTTGGCAACTCACGCAGGTGCAATGGATGCAGAGCAGGCTATGGTGCAAAGTGCAATGGGCCGTTTACAGGACCTAAGTATTGCGTCCCAGTCCACATGGTGCTTTCGGGGGAGCTGCTATGTTTTCCCTCCTTTCTCTGCTGAAGTTTTGATGGCTGTGGAGTCTTGCCTGATGTTCCTTCAGGTTCCAGTCTTCATTCCAAATGCTGTTTGTGCATGTGCATGTGGGCTCCTTACAGAGGAGTGCTATAATGCAGAAATGTCAGTTAGCGCTATGCTCTCCTCTTTTCGACTGTCTTTCTAGGGAAAATGTGTCCTTGGTCTGGGTGTAATTTACAAGAAGTGTTGTGCGGTGAGTGGGGTGTGTGTTCGGTTGTACGGATCAGCAGTTGGTTCAAGAGTGAGTGAGACTATGTGATTTCACTTATTTTGCAGGGAGGGGTGCTGCAGGCTTGACCAGCGTCTTGTTTGCCTAGAAGATCCATACGCTTGACATTTACCCATTTCCTGCACGCCCTTTGTGGTGCTCTCAGAGTTCTTGAGGGAGGGCACTCCACAATTTCCGCGATAGCTTGTGCATTTTTTATCTTTGTCTTGCTCTTTGTTTTGCCAGGTGTCGAGGGAGATCCTTGTGCTGAGCCTCGGAATGTGCCCCATGTCATTGGAATCCTCGGTGTGTTGCTTTATGGTTTTTGGCTGTCTGTGATGTGGGGTCCACCTGTCATTCATCTGATTTCTGCAACCACCGTCTGAAGAAGAGCTCTCTTGTTCCTTGCATTTGTCCTGCACTCTTGAAGGCACACATTGAGCCTCAGCACAGACTGGCGTTTCTCTTGGTTGAGGTAAGTGGAACAATGGATGCGTGCAGGACAGTGCTGTGCACACTGTGACTTCCTGCGTCGTTTCCTGCCTTTGCTGAGGTGAGCAGTGAGTGAGTGAGTGAGTGAGTGAGTGAGTGTCTGTTTGTCCTTACTTTTCTCGTAGCGAGTCGTGTGCGTTGAGTTCCACAGACATCCCAGAGGTCATTGTCTGGTGTTAGCGGTCGTCGGCCCTTTCCGGACTCCTCTGCATTAATGGCTTTGCGAATTCCTTTTGGTTTCCCACCTGTGAAGCACCCCTTCCCTCGCAGATGCTTCGGTAAAATTTAGCATTTGCTTCCCAATGTCATTGTTTATTACCTGCTGCCATCTTGTGGCCACTCTAAGAGTGGCTGTCTCTGCATTTTGGATGCGTAGATTTCCTATGTGAGCCTCTGCTGCCATCGTGTGGCCATTGTTGGGATGGCTCCCGATTTTGGAAAAGCTTTCCGGGAGCGGTGTTTAGGTGCGGTGCCTGTTTGCAGTTATGCTTTGTGTGTGTTTTGGGTCTTCTGTCGGGTCGTTCTTTTTGCTCATTTGTGTTTCTGATTGTCGAGATTGATTCCTCTGTGTCCTGAACGATGATTCCTTCGCAGTGTGCTCCTTCTGATGCTATGTGCACTGTTTTTTTTGGAGAAGATGCTTAGGAGTGCCGTGGATCTGTGCTGCCGCCTGCTCTTTCGTTTGGGTGTGCCATGGCATTGTCTGTCGGTTCGTTTTGATGGCGCAATGTGCAAAGAGGTGCTAGGCTGCTGTTCCCGCTGTTTCCATTTCTGTGTGTCTTCTCTTTGCCGTGCGTGCTCTTTGATCCTGCCACTGTTTCTTGCTGCTATCAGATGGTGTAGGGCAGCGGCTCTCAACCTGTGGGTTGCGGCACCTTTGGGGGCCGAACAACACTCTCACAGGGGTAGCCTAAGAACATTTGAAAGCGCATATGTGATTCGTGGCATTTGCAAAGTTTCAGTGATGAAGTAGCAGCGGAGAAATGTGGTTGTGGGTCTCCACATCATGAGGAAGTGTGTTAAAGGCTCGCGGTCTTACAAAGGTTGAGAGCCACTGCTGTAGGGTGCGTGCATGCTTGCACTTCATTTTCTTTTGGGTGTGCATGTTTTCCCTTGGTATGTTTTCCGTTTAGGTAATTACAGACAGGAAGGGGCAAGGGCACAGCCTGGAAAAGGGATGGCAGGGGTATATTTCATGCCTGCCTCTTACATGGCTCTTCCCACGGGTCTGTGCTCTCCCTCCTCAGAGGCACCTGAACTAAAATTGATTACCATCTACCTGTCACCCTCACGTCCTCAGCTTGCTGCTGTGTCCATAGAGGTGAGCCTGTTTGTGCTGCACGCTGCGCATTTCCCATTGCAGTGGGTCTGTGTCCTTGCCTCTCCTTTTCCTTGTGTGGTCAGACTCTTGCCATTCTGCCGATTCTGCCCTTATTTTTGCAATGTAGTGTGTGTGGCAGAGAAATGATTGCGGTTCCTTGTATTTTCATTTTGTGTCTTTTCTTCCCTCATGCCTTCATGCCGCTTTTGCTGCCTACATATTGCCTTTGTGCCTGCATTTCCAGCTACTGTTTGCTAACTGTTCCATTCCTATGCTCTGTGTACTGCTGTGTGCTGTGCAGTGTCATTTTTCTGGTTGGTGTGTGCTTATGGTAGGATGCCTTGACGTCTGTGTCACTCTCTTAAGGTTCTCTAACATCCCATTGACAGGTTCCTATGTTATCTGTATGCAGCCCTTTCCTTTGTAGATGTTGCTCTTTGTTCTGGGTCCTTGCCCTGGCATCCAGTGTTTGCTCCTGTGGTGTCAATGGCCTTTTTCTTTGTTGGATAAGGTTAGTATTTCTGAAGGTCTTTATTGAGGTCTTCATTTCTCTGTTTGTGCTACTGTTGATGTCGGTTCATTGCAGTGTGCATGTGTGGAGCAGTTGGTGTTGGAGACACGCTCCGACATGGGCAGGGTTCCCTGAAAGTAAGAGGCGAAGACTGGAAAAATAATAGCGAGAAAGCGGGGATCGGGAGGACCAACAACAGGGATGCTGCTGAAGGCAAGTTTATTAAGAAGCACTAATGTATTTATAGGTTACTGTTTCTGAGATCACTGCCAGACATGAACCTGGGCACATAGCCAAGCATTCCTCATTCTTTGCAATAGTTTAGTTTTTATCCTGTGCTTGATGCGCCTTTCTTGTATGTACAGTTCTTCCTCAAGGACATCTACTCTGTTTCATAGCTTTTTAACCACGTAAGCTTGCCTGACCCCTAATCTTAGGACACTCTGTTCACAAGTGGCCCAGCTTACAGTGAGACTATTAGTGAGAGTCCCTTTTCAAGGCCCTTCTTTAAGCCTCCCTGCAGGGGAGAGCCTGCAAGCTTCCCACAATTCCCCCTTCTTTATTATAAATTGTCAAATATTTGACTTCTTTGTTGGTGCAGGTGCACCTGTTTGACTTTAATCATAATTTTTGTGCACTGTAACAAAAGTAATTGGCAGCCAAGCAACAGGATAAGAATTACAATCAAAATGCATATAGCCATGATTCCCAGATATGAAACATGTCATCCTAGATCCTCGATGGAAGGGAGCTGATCTCTTGAGCTAGAAATAAATTGCTCAGCTTCTTTACCAATATCTATATTGAGTCTAGGATTCTCTATCATATCTTGCATTTCCCTATGTAGTTTTCGTAGGTTAAGGGATGTATTGGTATTGTGCCATTTGCCATTTCAGTGATTTTGTAGTTGTGACCAATTATATATGCTATTGTTATATATATAAGGATTGACACAGATATAATGATATCTGCTATGACATTGCAGACTAGTCTTTGTTTCTAGGCTAGAAAGTCCTTCTGCAATAACTCTCACTGCATCATATAAGGTATTAAGTCTCTGTTCCATCTGTCGATCCCAATATTCCTATGTTTCCAATGTACGACTGACATTATAACATAAGCAATTAACCAAATCTGAAGTTTGTTTACTGGTTGATAAAGAAAAACAGCAGCTGTTGCTGTAGTGGCTATCATGGTTATTAAAGCTACCATGCCAGCTATTAGCGTGCCCACAAATCTCTTATTTCAGCTCAGCTGAATTTTAACATCTTGTATACGGGCCATGGCAACATTATCATGCCAATTCTCAGTGAAATTAACAGGTACAAACACAAAAGCAGGCTGTACTAAAATTAATGCGTCATTCTATTATTAATTCAATTAGTGAGAATGCAATTATGACAGCATGCATTAAAAACTCAGGTCTTATTATTCTTGTTATTGCTTATAGATCCTATGAGTACACCATAAGGCTCAGGAATACACGAAGCAACACTAACATTCTAAGTATTTTCGCTTGCACTTACTATGCCAGTAGTAGGAGAAGTGATGTTCAGTCTTGAAATTGTAGCATAGCTTAAACTACCTGCCAGTTTCCATAAGTCTGTTTGCCAAGTCTTACTATTTCCAGTCTATATCCCAGCGACTAAGTTCTGTGGTGTATTTTGGTCTCAGAAATCTGACCAGTCACAAAGGAATTTATTGCATATAGTCTCGTTGATGTGACAAGTATGCCAGCTCAGTCTCCAAGCATTCCGAGATACCTGGGGTTTGCAAGGTGGTATTCATTGAGGAGGTTGGCCAGACCCCCTCATCGAACAGTTAAAAGATGGATATAGAATGTCTATTCCTCCCTGTATTCCCTTTGATGAATTCTTATCATCAGCGTCCACTCTCTGGAGCTGCGTATAGTATTCTGTATTGTTCTGAGTAAAACAAATGGGATAATGCATACTGAGGCCAGTATAATTAAGATTGTCCACTTGTACAGGCCAAATATGATCTGATGACTGTACGCCCATAACCTTAGTGTCATTAGTGTGCACAGCCACTCTGGCATTATCCCAAGTCATTGGATGTAGTACTGGAGGATGTGGAACATAAGTCCAATGTTCATGTCCTTGTGCAGGAACAAAAGGAAAAAAGACAATCCAGATCACTGAAAGCAACTTCGCACCTGTAGGTAGGAACCGATGGATTATGTCCTCTATGTCAGCGTGTTTGTAGTGTCATTCGCTGTATTCTCCTTCGTAACTTGGCAACTCGGTTTTTGGGCATGTCTCCCACACCGTTCAGGTAACCACCATGGAGATGGTGCATCTGTGGGATAAGCACAGACATAACCTCTTCCCCAAATCAGAACTGGGTCAAAGCCATGAAATTCATTTATGTCTACCATTACAGAATTCTATAGAAACTGTGTATGAGGCAGTAATGCGGCTGGAGATTTATATTCCATCTCCCCGTTTTTTAATTTAAACAATTCATTCTTCTAGGTTAAGTGAGCCCTTTCCACAATTCCTTGTCCTGGGGGATTAAATGGAATGCCTGTCTTGCGAGAAATATTAAGCATAAAACAAAACTGCTGAAATGATTTACTAGTATGTGTAGGACCATTATATCTCTTTAGATATTTAGGAATGCCCAGGAGTGAAAACCAAACGAGTACATGTGTCTGCATGGCACGAGCAGTTTCAGAGGCTGTGCACGAAGGCCACAAGAATCCAGAAAAAATGTCAATAGTAACATGCACATATTTTATTTTCCCAAAATAAGGAACATGTGTTATATCCATTTGCCATAAATCATTAGGCCTCAAACCTTGGTGATTGACCCCAAAATGAGGAACGGGCAACAATCTTGCACATTGAGTGCAGCTTTTCACTATGTCATGTGCAGCATCACGAGACACTTTAAACTGCAGTCTCAGGGCTCTTGAAGATTGATAATGTAGCTGGTGAGAAGCTTGTGCCTGTTATACAGAAATAAGAGCTACATAAACTGTTTTTTGTGATAAAATCGGCATGAGAATTCCCCAAAGACAAAGGTCTAGGTAAATTTATATGGCTTCTATGGTGTCCAATAAGACAAGGGTTTTTACGGTTGTGTGTTAATTGTTGCGACTGTAAAAACAATGCCTTAATAGTACTGTTATCAGCACGAAAAATGGTGCACAGTCTAAGCGATGTAAGGCAGTAACTGCATATTGAGTATCGGAATAAATGTTTGAAGGTTCATTATATAAAAGAAGACATTGCATAGCTGCAAATAGTTATCTTTGTTGGGCAGATTTATATGTTGCTTGGCAACCGTGATCGGTATCCTCTGTGGATACTGCAGCTTCTCCCATGGAAGATCCATCAGTAAAAGCAGTTCGTGTAGTAGAAATATTTATTTTCTTAGGAAACATAAATGCAGTAGTACTTGCAAATTGAAGAAACCTATTGTTAGTTAAGTGAGAAGTTACTGTACCCATAAAATTAGCAAGGGTCAAAGGAAACTCATTGGTGCAATTCAGTAACCATTCACTTTGTTCTGCTGCGTTACGAACTACAATTTCATCAGGATCTTTCCCTAGATGTGACACACTTACTTTCCTACCACTCTGAATTCTTTGAACAACTAAAATATAATAAGCATCTAAACTACGGGAAGGAGACGTGTGACCATGTATTCAATACAAAAGTACTTGTTGGTGCACTACTCCACTCCAGTAGGAGCATGTGGAGTAGCTAAGATAATTAACTTCCAAGGTTGAGAATAATCATAATAAGGAAGCTGAGCTTGTGAAAGAGCTTCATTAACTATTTTAAAAGCTTGAGCAGCTTGATGTGTCACCTTTCGAGGTGAGGCAGGATCAGCATCCCCTTGCGAAATTTAGAAAAGAGGGCGCAATTGGGCTGTGGTACTACGTAAGGAAGGACGGATCCAATTAATATCTCCAAGCAGTTTTTGAAAATCATTAAGAGTTTTCAAATGTTCGGTTCGAATTGCAATCTTTTGAGGTTTAAATTCCTTAGGGTATAAGGAGATGCTTAGATAATTGAAAGGTTCATGGGTTTGTACTTTATCATCTGCTATCACTAATCAGAATTGTTTAAGAGAGCTTTGTAAAGCCCCATAAGCATTGGTAAGAGTATACTGGGAAGAATGGGCTAGCAGAATATCATCCCGGTAATGTATACTAGAAAAATCAGGATTATGAGCTCTGACTGGAGTGATGGCTAGAGCTACAAATTTTTGACAGAAAGTAGGGCTGTGTCTAGGGTGGGTTCTCTGGAGAAGGGGTCGGCATCAAGTCTACTGGCTCCTGTGGAGCAGTAGGATTCAAGTCTTTCTCCTCCTCCAAACTTTTTTTCTGTACCAGGCCCTCAGAGCATCGATTTCCCTCATGTATTGGATCTAAGCAATTCCAAGTAAATTACACAGGGAGAAGGTGTCCACCGGGACCTTCTCTGGCCCGTGGGCAGAACAGTAAGCCCGTAGATTTTTCCCCAGTCTTCCATGTTTCAAGATCTACTGTCCCTTCTTCATGATTAACTGCCAATATTCTCCCTCCAGTTGCTTGTGTCCCTTTCCTATTATGAGTCTGAGGAAGACAATTTCTACAGAAGGGAGAAACAGAAATAGTGGGAGTTTCAATGAAAACTACAGATGACTGCTACAGTAGTGCCCCCTTTCGAAGCCTGTGATCCAACCTGTGGAGGGGAATGACTCTTAGTCAGCCTGGAGAGATAAGGGTGTGTAGGGAGATTGCTTGTGAACTGGAAGCCTTGATGGCCACCTGAAAGAAAACATCTTTAATCCAGTTACAGATGCTAACAGATAACAACATTTTAATAATGGCTCTGGCCCCAGTTCAGCCTTAAATGGCTCACGTTGGATTATGATGTCACAGGCAGGGACAGGGTCCGTGAATCTCTCTGCCCTGCAGACCTGTAAGCCCTAACCCTCGAAGTTTCCTACCACCAAAAGAGATAAGAAAGCCAGAGATAAAAGTTCTGTGTTCTTTGAAATGTTGAAAATTTATGCCTAGGAATTTAAAATTTAATATAGCAAATTCACAAGGGTGAAGGCGTCCACAGAGACCCCATATCTCTTATCCCTCCTTTTCAAAACTAAGAAAAATTTTCAATCATGCATTCAAAAGGACTGAGATGACCTTCCTTTGAGTTTTCCTGTCCCATTTTCCTTTTCCTAATTCTATAAACTGTTACACAAATGCCAATTTCAAAACCAATCCAGAACATCACAAAACACACTTCTCCTAGTAACCAGCATCCAGTCATCCGCGGGTTCTCATGCATGCCTTTCTCATGCACTCACACAACCGAAAGTGTTTCTTAGTCAGAAGTTAAATATGATCAGGGAAACTATTGAAACAAAACACAGAAAATTGACAAAAAGACTAATCAGACCAGAGCAGACCAAAGTGGGACCCCAGATGCTGTCACGTTGTGGCCTGGACCGGGAGATTTTGCGGCGTCCCGCTATCTTCAGGTCCTTTAGATCGTGCAGTTGGCTGATCGGATTTCGTGTCAGCAAATACTCCTTCCTCACCATTGCGAAAATGAGCAGCTTGCTCCTCTAGGTCTTCCCAATCATTACGGGAAAGCTCATTTCCTTTTCTGAACTTTGTAAGTGATGGATATAATGTAGGTTTACTTTCCGGTACCTCCTCAAGAGCTTTTAAAAACTCTTTATAAGTCTGTGTTTGACAGACCTTAGTGACAGCATTATCTGTCTGAACTCCCTGTTCCATGGAAGCCCTCTCAGGGGCAGAGAGCACTGTGGGCTCTTCATACTTTGGAGCGATACAAGTTCTTAATGTGGGAACAGGCGGTAAGGGGCAATTGGGCAGAGCCAAATTTGTTGCCGATCGGGTCTGAGTAAGTGTTCCATAAGAAGCTACTTTTCTCTACTTATCTGACTCACTATCAGTTACTATGCAGTCTTCAATAAGAGACCACAAAGCAGAAGTGTCAACAGACATGGCCTCTGCTCCATGAGCTTAAAAATAACCATGAATCCTTTAACGTACTTTCCTCCATGTTTCAATATTAATGTTACCTCACTCTGGAAACCAAGGTCACACATGTCTTACAAATACAAGAAAATTAGAAAGTTGCTTAGAATCAACATTAATACCACGCATTGTCAAAGAGCTGTGCAACACTTGAACGAGAGGTTCAGAACTATTAGTTTGCCCCATATTTCTTACTCCCGGTTGACTCAATATCAATGCCGGCAACCACAAAGACTCACTTAGTCACGTGATCACTTAATGTGCGCAATCTTGTGCCGGTCGGCCCTCCAGTGTTTTCGGGTCCCTGTTCTGGGTGCCACCTGTTGGAGACCCGCTCCTACATGGACAGGGTTCCCTGAAAGTAAGAGGCGACGACTGGAAAAAGAAGAGGCAGAAAGCGGGGATCAGGAGGACCAACAACAGGGATGCTGCTGAAGGCAAGTTTATTAAGAAGCACCAATGTATTTATAGGTTACTGTTTCTGAGATGGCTGCCAGACATGAACCTGGGCGCATAGCCAAGCATTCATCGTTCTTTGCAAAAGTTTACTTTTTATCCTGTGCTTGACGCGCCGTTCTTGTATGTTCAGTTTTTCCTCAAGGACATGTAATCTGTTTCATAGCTTTTTAACCACGTAAGCTTGCGTGACCCCTAAACTTAGGACACTCTGTTCACAAGTGACTCAGCTTACAGGGAGACAATTAGTGAAAGACCCTTTTCAAGGCCCTTCTTCCCAAAAGTGGGTGTGTCATGTATGCTGTGGCACGGATTTCCCTGCTTTTGTTGTGCGTTGCAGCATGTGTTTTCAGTACAGAGGATGGTACCGGCAAGTGGTTGTGGGCTGCCTGCTTGGCTAGTGATGTTGCATTGTATTCGCTTGCCTCCCATCTCAGTGATAGCCTGGTGTGCTTGTGTGCAGTTGCGTGTAGGTGGACGTGAGTGGTTTTTCCTCTGTGCCCGGTGTAGTTGAGAAAGCAGAAGGTACGCCTGCAGCGCTTTGCAGGATGCTCTTTCTTTCCCTGTGTGGATTGTGATTCATTGTCTGTTTGCCTCCTTGCAGACGTTTGCTGCCGGCACCCGCAGGCTTGTTCCTGACGCGTTTGTGTGTGTGCGATGGTGCTCTGGCAATCATTTACCCTTTTTCTTCCATGGCTTCAGAATAATTTTCTTTTCTTTGGTGGTGTCCTGCAGGACACCTTGTGTGAATGAGTCTCTTCACTCTCTTTTTTTCGACTGTCCTGCAAATTCGCCTGCCTGCCATTGGTGTGCTGTGTTCCTTTGGTTTCTGTGTTTGCTTGTGTGCTCAGGTTTCTCAGGCTGGCTGACACCGTTCCTTGATATGTGAAAGGTCACATGTGCAAGGCATCCCCGATACTATTGGTGCTCGTCCGTTGACTTTTTTTGCTTTCGCCCTATGGTTTGTTCTCTTAGATGTCTGCAGGACCAGGGGTCCTGTGTTTCTGTGTTTGTTGCTTTGATGGTGTTTGGTTTTTTGCTTACGCTTTTTGCCCCCTACAGGTTAGTTATCTTTTACTTAGAGGGGACGGGGATTAGAGATGGGAAGTCAGGAAGCCAGACTGGAGAAAAGGAGAAGGGGAGGGAGGCAGGGAGGGAAAGAGAAGGGAGGGGACAAGGAAAGAGCATAGGAAAATCAAGAATGGAAGGAAGGAAGAGGAAGGGAGAGGGGAGGGGAGAGGGTATGTGGAGGCTACTATGGTGTGGGTGGTTGTGCGGGGTTTATCCGATCTGGCTTTGTTGCTTACCAGTTAGCCAGTGTGCAGATTTCTGTTCCACGGCAGCCTGGCAGTGATTATCTTTTAGGCTAGCAATGTGTAGGTGAGGCTGACTTAATCGTTAATCATGTAAGTGGGAGCTTGGTCACTAGTTGTTTATGACTGCTTCTCCTGTAGATGGTTGCAGGGTCCACTGGTGACCAGTGAGCCGGTAAGGAGTTGGCCACTACCTACTGTGCTATTAGCCAGGAGGTGGGTGAGTGGATAGCTGTGACTTCTCAGGTGTTTGGTAGCTGTCTCAGAAATGTTTTGATGGTAGGTGCTTACCTGGTGGCTAGTTACCTGGTGGGCAGCTACTTGCTGGAAAGTTTCAGATTGGCGAATTAACTGATGGTCATTTAGGTTGTGAGCAGTTAGCTGTTGACTATTATGTTGTGAGTGGTCACCTGTTAATTGCTGCCTGCAAAGCTTATGACTGGGTGCCTGGTACCTAGTGCCGTGGTGAGTGTAGAGTTGGTTAGCAGTTAGTTGGTGATTGCTTAGGCGGTGACTGCTTACCTGGTGAATATGTGCCTGTTGAATGGATTCTTACTTTCTGCTTGCCTTAACAGTTATCTGGTGACTACTTAGTACTTACATGGTTACAGTTTGATGGTTGCTTGTTGGTTGATAACAAGGTCGGTGGTGAGTGCTTAGATGCAGTGGCTAGGTGCCTGGTTTGTAGATGCCTGCCGCCTGCTTACCTGGTAGCTACCTGGCTGTTGGCTACTTAAGTGGTGAGTAGCTACCTGGTGACCAAGTACTTGGTGCATGGGTGCCTGTTATTTAGTAAGGTGGTTACTAGTTACCTGGTTACTAGTAGGTGCTTGCCTGGTTACCAGTTACTTGGATGAATGTTACTTGGTTGCTAGGGAGCTGGTTCCTGGTTACCTGGTTGCTGGAAAGCTAGTCACTACTTTCCTGGTTACTGGTGACCTGGTTAGTGGGTACCTGTTTGCTAGTTAGCTGGTTACTATTTAGCATCATACTAGTTACCTGGTTACTACTTAGTTGTTTACCGGTTACATGGTTGCTAGTTACCCTGTTGCTAGTTAGTCGGTTAGTCGTTAGCTGATTAATAGTTGGCTGCTAATTAGTTCTTCACTAGTTAACCGGTCACCAGGTAGTTAACTAGTTAACTCGTTACTACTTAGCTGGTTACTAGTAGATCAGTCACTAGTTAACAAATTACTACTTACCTGGTTACTACTTAACTGCTTATCTGTTAGTTGTTAAACACTTAACTGGTTACTGGTTAGTTGTTAACTACTTAACTGCTTACTAGTTAGCTTTTACCCCGTTAGCCTGTTACCACTTAACTAGTTTTAGCTTAGTTGTTAACTAGTTGCCCTGTTGCTAGTTGACCGCTTACTAGTTAACTGGTTACTGGCAAGATGGTTACTGCCTAGTTGTTAACTAGTTAGCTGGCTACTAGTTAGCCTTTTATATTTAGTTGTTGACTACTTACCTGTTTGCTGCTTTGTTGTTAGCTAGTTAGTTGGTTGCTACTTACTTGTCTGCTAGTTAGTTGGTTGCTAGTTACTTGTCTGCTAGTTAGTTGGTAGCTAGTTAGCTGGTTGTTGGTTAGTTGGTGACCAGTTAGTTGGTTACTGATTACTTGGTTAGTGCTCATTTTGTTACTGTTTAGTGGGTTAGTGGTTGGTAACTAGTTAAATTGGTATTGGTCAGTTGGTGACTAGTTACTTGGTTAATGTTTTGCTTGTTACTGGTTAGTTGGTTACCAGTGAGCTGGTTACTGGATAGTTTTTTTCTGATTTGATGGTTACTGGTTATTTGGTTTCTAGACAACTAGTTACTAGTTATCTTGGCAACAGTTAGTTGGTTGCTACTTACCTGGTTAACTGTAGGCTGGATACTGGTTGCAAGTTTGGGTGAGGTCTCTTAAGTATTTACTATTAAACTGGTTAATAGTTATCGAGGAGCCGGTTACGTGTTGGCTAGTTATCAAGTCCTTCATTACATGCTGCCTACTTGACTGCTTACTGTTTTGGTGATGGCTAGGTGTTTACTTAGGACTTAGGTGTTGGCTACTTATCTGGTGCCTGTTATAGGTGCTTTCTACATTGCTAGTTGCTGATTTGCTGTTGGCGACTTTGCTGGTTAGCAGTTGCCTGGTACGCAAGCAGCACGTGAGTACTTCTGTGGTGATTACTTGCTTACTTACTTAGTTAGCTGGTGCCTGCGCCAGGATAACGGCACGGGTTAGTGCACGGGTTAGTGCACGGGTTAGTGCACGGGTTAGGGTT
>JAAGEH010000695.1:0-10309 GCA_011751065.1 Lasiurus cinereus | reverse complement strand
GGGGGTGGGACAGGGGGAAGGAGGCCAGCCTCTGGCGCTCCGATGGCCCGCGGTGCCACCCAGTCTGGCTTGATGCCAGGCCATCCGGCTCTGGCCCGCAGGCCTGGCGACCTCCCCTGCCACCCCACCAACATGGAAGTGCATTGCCATTTGCTGGAGGCGTCACTGTGCCCATCTGTATACCAGGGTGAAGTGAAATGGGGGAACGGGGTGGTTCTGCCTGCGGCCTTGAAGAGTGACTTCTCTTTGTCTGGGGCACAAGTCAGAATTATTTGTATCTCAATGTTTTAAGATTTTAGAAAAATATCTCTCCCTCCCCCTCTCCCTCTCCCTCTCTCCCCCTTTCCTTTTCCCTCTCCCTCTCCCTCTCCCTTTCCCTCTCTCCCTCTCTCCCTCTTCCTCCCTCTCCCTCTCCTTCTCTCCCTCTCCCATCTTCCTCCCTCTCCTTCTGCCTCTCCCTCTCTCCCTCTCCCCCTCTCCCTCTCCCTCTCCCTCTCCCTCTCCCTCTCCCTCTCTCTCTCTCTCTCTCTCTCTCTCTCTCTCACTGGTTCATATGTAGAACCCTGTCCTTTTAAACTTTAGTAAAGCACTAGAAACTTCTAAAGACTTACGATCATTTGGAATCGTTGGGTGCATTACTTCCTTTGGACATGAGCTAAACAAAGTAATCACTAGCTAGGTAAAAACAAGAACTGTTCCCAATGCCTAACTGTCTCGTCAGTGCCTTCTGATTTCATAGTTTCTTTACCTTCTTAGCTCAGCCTAACGCCATTTGTAGTTCTACCGACCCTCTCCATCTCTCCTTCCATTTACTCAGGGCCTCTTTGGAAGTGTATGGGCATGATATAGGATGCATATCACTAGCAGTCAGAGACCCTCAGAGCCCAAACTGCTCTACTATAGGTAGCTCTGAAATCTCCCTCATGAATGGAAACTCTTCCATATCTGAGCTTTAGGGAACTACCTGACTTGCCCCCTCTTTCAGGGGGCTCAGACTCATTTGTTCTTTTCGGTAACCTTTTTCTCTCTTCTTTTGAGGCAAAAACTGTTCTCAACAGTCACTTCCAGGTGATGCCATCAAGTCTGCAATGTTCCCTGTCATCCTCTGATTATAAAGTAGGGCAGAATTGGAGGTTGCCAAGGGAAACCAGATTACCATGTGTAACATGTAAAATTAAATCAAATATCTTTAGTACCTGAGATCTGCTAAAGGATTTTTCCTTCTTAAAGCTTTAGGCCCTAGTCAGCAAACTGCGGCTCGTGAGCCGCTTGAGTGTGGCTCTTCCACAAAATACCACAGCTTGGGTGAATCTATTTTGAAGAAGTGGCGTTAGGAAGAAGTTTAAGTTTAAAAAATTTGGCTCTCAAAGAAATTTCAATCGCTGTGCTGTTGATATTTGGCTCTGTTGACTAATGAGTTTGCCGACCACTGCCTAGGCTCCCTGCTCAAGCATGCGAGCAGGTCCCACAGAATTCATCACACAGCAAGGGCTGGAAAGCTGAATCCCAAACAAGTTCCTGGTGCTCAATTATGCAATTTTTACCAACTGTTAACAATGCCCTGAACCTGCTTCTGCTGGGGAAAAAGAAGTACATTTCTCTCTTTTAGGTCACCAAGATAATTTTAAATTTGTAAATCTTCGATTCCTTAGTCAATGGGAAAAATTCATTCCCTAGAGCAAGCAATTTAATTCTTCCTCCCCAAAAGAGTCAAACGGCATTAAAGTTATCAAGCTTAATCAAATTTGATACCAAAGGCAGTATATCACCTGCTAAAAATTCAAAACCCACACAATTTAATCCTGGACTATGCTTTAACTTTATTAAAAAACTGAAGCCTGGCCCTAACCAGTTTGGCTCAGTGGACAGAGTGTCAGCCTATGGACTGAAGGTTCCTGGGTTTGATTCCAGGCAAGGGCATGTATCCTGGTTTCAGGCACATCCCCAGTAGGGGGAGTGCAGGAAGCAGCTGGTTGATGTTTCTCTCTCAATGATGTTTCTGGCTCTCTATCCCTCTCCCTTCCTCTCTGTAAAAAATCTGAGGCCTGGGGAGAACCAAGATGGTGACATAAGGTACCTACCTGCATGTGCTATCTCTCACAACCACACCAAAAGTACAAATAAAAGACAAAACGACTATCCCCCAGAACCACGGGAAAGCTGGTGGAGTGGAAGTTCTACAACTAGAAGGAAAGAAAAAAATGCATCCAGACCCGGTAGGACGTGCAGAGGCTCAGAAAGGCAGAGGTACGAAGGCAAGCACGAATCAAGCTGGCGTGCACTGTTGTTTTTTTTCAATTGGGAGTTACAAGTTCCTGACTGCTCTGAACCCCAGTTTCCGGTGAGATTCTGGGGACCCAGACTCATACAGGGAGAAACTGGACTGTCGGCCATCGGGTTGGAAAGAGAGGGTAGCCTTCTCACAGAGGTGCGCACAGAAATCATTGTTTACTGCACTGGGGTGTAGAAGGTGGGACACGGAACAAAATGCAGCAGAGAGGGCTGAATGGCAGCCATCACTATTTGCCACACCCTAGTCTAGTGATTCCCTGAGACCCTGCCCCATCCAATTTACAATCCCACCTTCTGCAGCAGCTTTGCATTTGAATGGCCTGCCCTCTAGCAGCTTAACCTAACAAATTGCAACTGAGTCAGACAACTCCAAAACTTCCAAACTCTAAGCAAAGAGGAGAAATCTGCAGATCTCTCTGTAGCTCCTGCTGGGTGGCCTCAGACAGTAGCTGACTTGCACCACCTTGGAGATCCAGGAACCAGTGTACCTAGAGGTCAGTGTGAGACGACACCAGATTTCAGCTCCTCACATACATAAGTGACACACTCAAGAGGCAGACTCAGGGAGCACCAAAGCCCCACTGAAGCAAGTCCTGCCCCATAGGGGTGTCTCCAGCACAGCAGTTCTTTCATTATAGACACAGCTAATCCTCACATCAATTGGCCTCGAGGTCAGTTCCTCCCAGTATACCAATCGTAATCAAGGCTTAACTACAAGACTGTACCCAGCCCACAAAGGGGTGCACCAAGAGTGTCCACCTCAGGTGACTAGGGAGGTGGAGCTACTGGGCCATAAAGGACAACTAGCACACAAAGCCACTCCATCAACACAGGGAAGCAGCCAAAATACGGAGACAAAGAAACATGTCACGAATGAAAGAAATGGAGGAAAGCAAACTACTGGACATAGAGTTTAAAACCACATTTATAAGATTACTCAAGAATCTTCTACAAACCACCAAGAAACTTAGTAAAACCTTCAAAGATCTTAATGAGAATGCCAAAAAAATGGAAAAGGACCAGTCAGAAACTAAGCATGCACTGTCTAAAATAAAGAAATCCAACAGCAGACTAGAGGACCCCAAGAATCAAACCAAAGATTTGAAATATTAGAAAGCAAAAACACCCAACTAGAAAAACAAAAAGAAAAAAGAGTACAAAAATGTGAAGATAGTGTAAGGAGCCTCTGGGACAACTTCAAGCGTACCAACATCAGAATTATGGGGGTGCCAGAAAAAGAGAGAGAACAAGATACTGAAAACCTATTTGAAGAAATAATGACAAAAAACTTTCCCCACCTGGTGAAAGAAATGGACTTATAAGACCAGGAAGTGCAGAGAACCCCAAACAAAAGGAATCTAAAGAGGACCACACCAACATACATCATAATTAAAATGCCAAGAGCAAAAAACAAAGAGAGAATCTTGAAAGCAGCAAGAGAAAAGCAGTTAGTTACCTACAAGGGAGTACTCATATGACTGTCAGCTGATTTCTCAACAGAAACTATGCAGGCCAGAAGGGAGTGGCAGGAAATATTCAAAGTGATGAATAGCAAGAACCTACAACCAGGAAAGTTATCATTCAGATTTGAAGGTCAGATAAAGAGCTTCACAGACAAGAAAAAGCTAAATGAGTTCATCACTACCAAACCAGAATTATATAAAATGCTGAAGGGTATTCTTTAAGAGGAGGAGGAAAAACAAAAAAGTAAAGATAAAAATTATGAACAACAAAGTGATAACAAATCCATACCTATCAACAAGTAAATCTAAACATCAAGTGAATAAAAAATCTAATGAACAGAATAAACTGGTGAATATAATAGAATCAGGGGCATAGAGAGGGAATGGATTGACAATTCTTGGGGGGAAAGGGGTGTGGGAAGAGATTGGACAAAAATCTTACACCTATGGATGAGGACAGTGGCTGGAGGTAAGGGCATGGAGTAAGGGGTGGGGAATCAGGTGGAGGGGAGCTATGGGGGGGAGGGGGAGAAAGAGGAACATTGGTAATAAACTGAATAAACATTTGTAATAAACTGAATAAAGATTTATTTTTTTAAAAAACTGAGGCCTGGTGCACAAATTCATGCACCGGTGGGGTCCCTCAGCCTGGCTAGCAATTGGAGCTGATCAGGGCTGCAGAAAGTTGGCTGGGGAGAGGGGCTGTGGAAGGGTGGCTGGCCGGCCAGGAGAAGCAATGCGGGAGGATGGCCATCTGGCCCTATTGGCATCAATCGGGGCTGGTTGGCCACAGGAGGTTGGCTGTAGGAGCACACTGACCACGAGGGGGCAGTTTCTGCATTGAGCGTCTGACCCCTGGTGGTCAGTACACATCATAGTGACTAGTTGTTTATATATATAGATTCCAAGCAAGTTCTAAATGGGGTAGTTGAATAGCATCCTTGCTAAAGTGCTGTGTACTCTGGACACATACATACCCCAGAGAAAATCTATGCCTTTTGAATGTAGAGATCTGAGGAAGCAGTTCATCCAGTACCTAACGAGGAGATTGGTTAATGTAGAGTCAGGAATTGAGGCTGATTCAAGCAGAGGTGGCAGGAAGTAAGGACAGAGATTGAGTGGCATTAAAAATGACATGTTGGGAACTACAATTTACTAAAGTTGGAAGGTAGAGTATGTATTTATGTGCCTAAATGTGAGTAGGGGATTCAACAACTAGAAATTAAACTAGAAAGGTTAACAGATTTTCAGTACCCAGCAAGGATATGAATCCAAAGACTGAAACTATAACATGAGAAATGTTATAATTATCTACCTACAAAATCTCATAGAGGCACAAAGAACCAGCATTGACCTGTTACTCATCAAGTCACATTATAACCACCATCTTCATACTGCCTTTCTTATGTGGTAGCTTAAGAAAAAAATAAAATATTTCTTATACCAAAATGTTCCTGTATCATAGAAGATAGTATAAAAAAGGCATATGTTCCAGAAAAATGACAGAATGATTGCTGAAAAAGAGAGTCCACTTTTCTCAGATATGTTGCCTGTCTGGCCTTTATAGAACCTGAATCTATAATTCCTGAGGGAAGCAACCCCTAAAAGGTTGGCTCTGCCTCTTAAATATTGTGTGATCACTTGCAAGGTGGCTTATCTCTCTGTACATTGGTTTCTCAACTATAACATGAAAGGGCTCTACACCTCATTATTTTGTGGGTACCACTTATGTGGTGAGAACTTTGCTGAGAATACAGAGATGAAAGACCGATCTCTGCCCATCAGGAACTCAGGATGTAGGAGAGAATAAAGGGGAGTAAAATAATAATAAAATTTAATGATAATAATCTTGATAAAAATACAGAAGGGTGGTGACTATGTCAGGGACATATTTAGAGGGAACATGTAAGGCGCTCTCAGCTCAGTCTTGTAGGAGAAGTGACACCTAATCTGAGCTTTGAAGGATCAATTACTTAGAATTAACTGGGGAAAGAATGGGGGAAGTATGCTTCAAATACAGAAACTTTATGATGCAAAAACCAGACAGCTTCAGGAAAGTTCTGGGAACTATCAGTCCCTAAAGAGCTAAGGACAGTGTCTGGGGAGTGCAAAGGGACAGAATAACTGTGCCTATGCTAAGGGGTTAGATTTTACACTTAAAGCAGTTTGGTGCCATGGAGGATTTTAAGCAATGGAAAGACATGAGCATATTTGTCTTCAGAATGCTCACTCTGGTTGCAGTGTCAGGTAGAGGAGAAAGATGGGAACTAAGGGAAATGAAGACATGTAGTAAGCTAAAGCAGTAATTCAAGCAAGAAATAACACATGATGGCAGAGCTGGTGGGCATGGAGAAGAGTAGGCAGCTTAAATATGAAGATACAAACCAAGAAAACTTGGTGATTGGCAGTGATGTAGGTATTTCAAATTACCATTAATGCCCTTAAAACTCTAGTCTTTTGCCCAGCAAGGTTGGTCAACCCATGAACCAAGGAGGGTCAACCCATGAACCAAGAGGTCACCAATTCCCAGTCAGGGCACATGCCCGGGTTGTGGGCTCAATCTCCAGTAGGGGGCGTGCAGGAGGCAGCTGATTGACATTTCTATCTTTCTATGCCTTTCCCTTCCCTTCTCTCTAAAGTCAATAAGAAGATATTTTTAAAACAACTCTAAAGTCTTTTGAATCTGACACATCTCTTGGACTCATTCGTAATAACAAAGGCAATACATATATAGACTTGTAGCAACAGGGAAAAGACAATAGTTGTTTGGGCAGCTGGAGGCAGTATTCCTGCTCCCTCTTCTTCTTCTTCCAACACATACCCATGCACACATATACTATTAATTTCTTTTTCTTGCATACAAATAGCCGGTTGGGAATTAGACTCAATACTGAGGTTCTTAACAATAGAGACTCTTCTTTCCTTTTCTCATCCAGCACAACTGCCTAAGATTTCCTTCTCCCACTTTTTCTACCTCCTCTTTCTCCCCACTCTCCAATCTGCTACAACCTTGAACATCTGCCTCACAAAGGACCCACTCCTCTCAGTGTGTCAGGTTTGATGTCAAGTGCAGTGGCAGAAAGAGGAAGGTAAGAATGGAAGGGAGGCCCAGCCAGCGTGGCTCATGGTTGAGCATTGACCTATGAACCAGGAGGTCACAGTTCTATTCTTAGTCAGGGAACATGCCCAGGTTGCGGGCTCGATCCCCAGGAAGGAGCATGCAGGAGGTAGCCAATCAATGATTCTCTCTCATTACTGATGCATCTGTCTCTCTCTCCCCCTCTCCCTTCCTCTCTGAATCAATAAAAATGTTTTTTAAAAAAAGAAAGAAAAGAAAGACAGAATATACTCCTATTGCTCTGCTGGACTCTGCCACTAAGCTGAGGTAGACTCTTCCCGCACATCTCTCACCCCAGAGTCCTCATCTCCACCATCTCCCTGCCTGAATCCCACTCTTCTTTTCCCTGGAGTCTTTGATATCAGGCTGTGATATAATGGCCAACAGTCTGAGTCTGGATGTTGCTTTTGATGAATAAAACTATGTCAGCTATGTACAAAAACCTCTACAATTCTATTATCTTTTCCCACAGAGTTAAGAAAAAAGAAGAAGATGCAGTGAGACATAAGACCTTCTCACTCCAGCTTCTCCTACTCCTGTTGGCACTAAAATCCTCTAGAGGTTGAATGTTTTATTTTTGACAGGTGAAAGGAAAGAAGCAAGGACAAATCAGCAAAGGCAGAAATCTGGAGGCACAAGAGCATAAGTACACACACAGCGGGCTGACTGCTGATTATGCCACTGGCTTTCTCTAGCGGGAGGAAGACAGAACCTCCCAACTGCACTGAAATCCACTTCCAACTGCATTGAACCTGTTTCAGGCGAGACCCTGGGGACCCAGTTATCATACGGGTCCCTGGAATGCACAGAAACTCACGGGAGCTGGAAAAGTAGAGGCCTGGAAGCGCTCGAGCACAAGTGCGCAGAAAGGGCTGCAGTGGTTACCAAAGGACCCAGGGGCCACGTAGGACAGGAAGCCAAGGCTGTCTGCTCAACCCTGAGACTCCACCCCATCCAAGCTGAACACTGAGGCTTTTGCAATTTTGCAACTCTTAAGGCTGACTCCAACACAGAAGTTCTCCCTGTGTAGATACAGCTTATCCTCACAACCAACTGGCTTGGAGGTCAATCCCCCCAGTGATACCAACAACAATCAAGACTTAACTACAACAAGGCTGTACACACAATCCACAAAAAGGTGCACCAAGAGAGTCCACCTTGGTAACTGGGGAGGCAGAGCTACTGGGCCATATAGGACACCTAGCACACAAAGCTACTCCACCAAATCAGGGAAGCAGCGAAAATGCAAAGACAAAGGAACAGATCACAAATGAAAGAAATGGAGGAAAACAAATGACTGGATATAGAGTTCAAAACCACATTATAAGGTTTTTCAAGAATTTCCTAGAAAAGATGGATAAATTTTGCAAAACCCAAGAGGAGATGAAAAAGGACCAATTAGAGATGAAAAAGGACCAACTAAAAATTAAACATACATTGACTGAAATAAAAAATATTATACAGAGACCTAACAACGAACTAGAGGAATGTAAGAATCAAGTCAAAGATTTGAAATACAAAGAGGCAGAAAACACTCAACTGGAAAAGCAAATAGAAAAAAGAATCCAAAAATTGGAAGATAGTGTAAGGAGCCTCTGGGACAACTTCAAGCGTACCAACATCAGAATTATGGGGGTGCCAGAAGGAGAGAGAGAGCAAGATACTGAAAACCTATTTGAAGATATAATGACTTCCCCCATCTGGTGAAAGAAATAGACTTACAAGTCCAGGAAGTGCACAGAACCCCACACAAAAGGAATCCAAAGAGGACCACACCAAGACACATCATAATTAAAATACCAAGAGCAAAAGACAAAGAGAGAATATTAAAAGAAGCAAGAGAAAAACAGTTAATTACCTACAGGGGAGCACCCATTCGACTGTCAGCTGATTTCTCAACAGAAAATATCCAGGCCAGAAGGGAATGGCAGGAAATATTCAAAGTGATGAATAGCAAGAACCTAGAACCAAGATTACTCAGCAAAGCTATCATTCAGAATTGAAGCTCAGATAAAGAGCTTCACAGATAAGAAAAAACTAAAGGAGTTCATTAACACCAAACCAGTATTATATGAAATGCTGCAAGGTACTCGTTAGGAAGAGGAAGAAGAAGAAAAAGGTAAAGATAAAAATTATGAACAACAAATACATAACTATCAACAGTGAATCTGAAAATCAAGTGAATACAAAATCTGATGAACAGAACAAACTGGTAAATATAATAGAATCAGGGGCATAGGAAGGAATTGGACTGACATTTCTTAGGAGGAAAGGAGTGAGAGGGATGCAGGGAGAGACTGGACAAAAATCATACACCTACGGATGAGGACAATGCTGGGAGGAGGTAAGGGCAGAGGAGTGGGGGGAGCTGGGTGGAGGGGAGCTATGTGGGGGGAGAAGAACAATTGTAATAATCTGAACAATAAAGATTTATCAAATCAAAAAAAAAGTAAGAAAGAAAAGATAGGAAATAATTGCATAGCTATATAATTCATTAAAGAACTCAAGATCTTTCAGAGGCAGTTATACTTCTGACCTAAGAGTATAGAGAAGCTGGGGGTGGGGGTGGGGGTGGCTGGGAAGATGTCAATGGGGGGAAAAGGAGACATTGGGGAAAAGGAGACATATGTAATACTTTAAAGAATAAAGAATTTTTTTTAAAGAGTAAAAAAAAATAGAAGTCAATAAAATATATTTTAAAAAAAGAACAAGACTGTATACCCTGGTCTTGGTCATTTGTTTAATGTAGTAAATAAAAATAATATAACTACTGTATAATAAAAATTAAAATGAGACAAATGCAAAAATTATATCTTAAAAGTAAACAAATATATTTGGACATCGGGGTAAGGAGAGAAGATCAGATACAGGGATGAATTTTTGCTAATCTACTAAACCAACAGTAAAGAGATTTGTTAAAAGTGCATGAACTCGGGGAATCCAAGATGGCGGCATAGGTAAACACCTATACTGCTGCCTCGCACAACAATTTCAAAACTACAACCTCGCACAACAATTTCAAAACTACAACTAAAAGACAGAACGGACATCATCCAGAACCATAGGAAAGCTGGCTGAGTGGAAGTTCTACAACTAGAGGAAAGAGAGGGGCTCACGGAAACCCAGAGGAGCTGCAAAAAGCTGAGGTACGGAGACGAGCGTGCTGAGAGAGCGGGTGCCGGAGTACCTGGCTGGCTTTCTCTGGCAGGAGGGAAATGGAGACTCTCAAAGGCATTGAACCCCTTATCTTACGACACTAAACCCCAGATCCAGCCGAAACTCATACAGGGGGAGTTTGGACTGTGAAAAGGGAGAAGTGCACAGAAATTTAGGGGAGTCGCAAAGGATCGGAGGTCTGGTCGCTCACGGCACCATGCGGAGGACAGATTGCTGATTGTGCTGCTGGCTTTCGCGAGTGGGCGGGAGACAGACCCCC
>JAAGEH010000692.1:0-11283 GCA_011751065.1 Lasiurus cinereus | reverse complement strand
GCCAGGTCCTCCTCCTCGTTCCTCACTCCTCCCCCCTGACAGAAACATGGCATCCGGTGGGTGGTGATCGGAGACGAGAACTACGGCGAGGGCTCGAGCCGGGAGCACGCGGCGCTGGAGCCCCGCCACCTCGGGGGCCGGGCCATCATCACCAAGAGCTTCGCCAGGATCCACGGTGAGCTGGAGCCAGCCCCCCAAACCCCTTCCCCCTCTGGGGTTCTCACTGGCAGCCCCAGGCCAGCGTGGCTGTGGGGTCTGGAGCCTGGTTTCCAGCCTCTGCCCCTTCCGATTCGTGTTGAGCGACCCCACAGCTTCCGGTCTGGCAAGCCCTGATGTTGCCTCCGGACTGGGGACCCAAACAGCTGGAATCCAGACCACATGCTCAACAGGGTTTCCGTGGTGTCTGTCTGTCAGGAAGGCCTGACGGACACAGCACCCGCACGGGCTGCCAGTAGGGCCCTAGCGAGAGGCAGCGCATCGCTGGGCGGGCAGGCAACCAGGCCTTGTAGTCGCTGCCCCAGGTTTGTTCCCGGTGGCAGGACGAGGGCGCCCCCCAGAGCCCTGACTGCGCTTAGAAAAGACGGTGCTCCGGCTGCGGAGGCCAGGCCTGCCCGCGGCCTGACCACACTCTCCTTCCAGAAACCAACCTGAAGAAGCAGGGCCTGCTGCCCCTCACCTTCGCTGACCCCGCCGACTACAATAAGATCCACCCCGTGGACAAGCTGACCATCCAGGGCCTCAAGGACTTCGCCCCCGGCAAGGTCAGGGAGCCAGGGAGGGGCACAGGCTGGCCATCCCCTCTCTCCAAGGGCCCTCCTGAGGGAGCACACGGGGGGCAGCCACCTGGATTCCCTTCCTACAGCTGGCCCCACCTGCACCTCTTCCCATGAGCCTTTGTTCCAGCTGGAAGGGCAACTCCAGTGAGGGAAGTGCTCCCCAGAAATGAGGGGGAGCCAGCTCAGCTCCTCCTACTGTTCCCGCATTAGCCTAGGCCTGGCACTCGGAGGCCAACAGCTCATGCCCAGGAAGACCCACTTGGCTTCAGGTGTTATTTTACTCGGGTCTCACCGCCGGCCTAGGACTTGGTCCCCGCGATGCCCTGACCCTCCAGCAGAACCCAGGGCCCTGTTCTAAGAGCCACCCCACCCACACCCGCCTCCTCTCTTGCAGCCCCTGAAATGCATCATCAAGCACCCCAACGGGACCCAGGAGACCATCCTCCTGAACCACACCTTCAACGAGAGCCAGATCGAGTGGTTCCGCGCAGGCAGCGCCCTCAACAGGATGAAGGAGCTGCAGCAGTAATCCGCCCGCCTCGGACCTCACCGGCGTGCTGCATGTCACCAGAACCGGATGTGACCGACCCACCGGGCTTCCCGCACCGAGAAGGCATGGCCAGGCCTCCTGCCCGCCCGCCCTCGGCCCACAGAGCGGCCCGTGCCGGAGGGTTCTAACCTGCCTTCCGGTTTTAGTTTGGTTCCGATCTTGAGCGCCTCCATGCAGCTGTATTTATTTTTGATGACAAGACTCCCATCTAAAGTTTCTCTCCTGTCTGAGCATTTCACTGGTGGCTGAAGGATTTTAAAGAACCTTTCGATCTTGCAAGGAAAATAAGAATCCATTCAGTGACTGTTCCTGTGTGGTAGTGTCTGTGCTGTTACAACTCCAGGGTTTGGGGGGCTCTCTTCACCAAAGTTGGCGGAGCCCCAATAATCACGCCACAGCTGGACCCATCACTGCAGTGAAGCAGGCGTGACCAGCAGGCTCCCCACTTCTCCCTCCTTTCCCGGTGGGCCCGTGGTGGGCCCTGGTGGTACTGTGCCACTGCCTCCCCTTCCGCTGGCCATTCAGTCCTCCAAACACAAGAGGGCACAGGCCACCCTGTCCAAGGTCACAGCTCGTCCATGATCACACTCCTGGCCCTCAGCGGGAGGCAGAGGCAGGCCCCTGTTCCACAGCTGTTCCTCCCCTTGCAGCCACACCTGCTGGCACCCCCACACGGACCCCCTCACCTAGACTGACCACAAAACCAGTGTCCCCGTCCCAGCAGAAGTGGGTGAACGTGGCACAGCCATTCCGAATAAAAAAATGGTACTTGCCCTCATGCCAGGATCTGGGGGTCCGCAGCAGACCCCCAGGGGTTCCTGTTGTGGCCATGGTCTGAGTGACAGCTGTCCCCAAGCTTCCTGCTAGACTGATGGGAGGAAGAGGATGACACAGCTGATTGGTCACCAGCCCGCAAAGCCCATGGCCGCCACCTTCCACGTTAGTGGGAAGGAAGGTGCTTGTCCCTTAAGCCTCACCCTTCTCAGCAGCTGACAGCTCCATGCCCAGGGCAGCTCCCCCAGGCCAGCCTCTCGCTCCCAGTGTTACCTATGGAGCCACCAAGCTCACCCAGCCCAAAGCCTGGCTGAGGCAGCCGGGATCTCAGCCCCCAATCCTGCCATTTGTGCAGGGCCGTCTCCACAAGTGATTTGAGGAGAGGAAGGACATGCTGTCCCAGCTGTGGCAACTTGACCTTAGGTAGTGGCAGCAGCCGGTGAGACAGGTGGCTCCTCGACTGCTGTTGCCATTGTTTATTCAATAAAGTCTGTCACCCAGAGCGGGCCTTCCGGGAAGAGAGGGACTTCCGGATGGCAGGAGGCGACAAGCTGGCAGGGCACTCTTGGCCACGGTAGCTCCCGACTGTAGACACTGCACACTGCTCCTGGGCATCTGGGCTGCTGCTGGCTGCGGGCACCCCCCGAGGCTGGGCGGGGGCCTGCGGACTGGCTGGTCCACCGTCCGGCACCAGGGCTAGCTGCTGGTCCACCAGGAGAGGAGGCCCAGGCCCGGCTCACTGATGGATCCCTGCCAGGAGAACAGGCACATGTCACCTACCTTTGGGGCTTGAGCCCATTCAGGAGGCAAAAGGAGCCCTTTGTTCAGGGTACCCAGCCACCCCAACGCTCCCAGCTGGCACATGGGCATGCACAGCCAGACTGCCCTCCTCCCCAACTTCTAAGGCCTGGAAGGACAGCGCTGGGTTACGAAGGACTCTGCCCGGGCCCCGAGGCCTTGGGGTGAGATACCCTTCCTTGTCCCCAGGCCCGTCCAGAAGCACCTGGGGGTGAGCGTGCCCTCCTGAGTTACTGTGGTCTCTTCCTACCAGGAAGGCCTGGTGACCTTGAGCCCCAACAGCCAAATACATGTGGGGGGTGCCCTGGGCCACCTAGATTCCTGATTTTTGGCCCATGTAGTGTACAACCTGGGGCTGACATGACAGAAGACCCTGAACCCCCTTTTGTCACTGAGTTCATGAGGGGAAAAGGCTAAACGAACCCAGTCGGCTCTGGCTGGTCAGCTTCCCTGTCACCTCAGGCCGTGCTGGGTCTGGTGTGGGAGCAGCCCTGAGGGTCACCCTCCCTGAAGCCCCACCCACACTCTTGAGACCGACTCCTCCCAAGGCCCCTCTTTGGTTCTTCCATTACCAGTGGCCTTGTCACCAGGCTTGGCTGTCCCACCTCCCCACCAGGATTACGGCCTCAGCCACAGAAACCCAAGCCCCCAGGGAGACATGACTGCCCAAGACCACGCTGGCTGCACTCTGACCGGCTGGGGGAGGGGCTCCAGGAGCGGGACCCCAGCACCCCGCAAAGAACTGGCTCCCGCACCACAGCCCCGGGGTTCCGGCAGCACATGCAACTGCTCACCACAAGCGTGTACGGGGCCTCCTTCTTCGGCGGCTCCTCGCTGGTGGAGGCCACCTCGGCGGAGCTGGGCCCGGTGGGGGACGTGTCCACAAAGCTCTCATCCACCACCCGGAAGCGGATCTCCTCGCCCGTGTCCATGTACAGGTCGTGGGCCCCTTCCTCTGTCTCGTACTCCCACACCCACACCTGCTCTGCATCGTCGCTGGGCAGGGCGCAGGTCAAGGCAACAAGCGGACCACGGAGAGTTCCTGAGGGTTGGGGGTTCCTCCCACAGAACCTCTGCGCTTCCCCCCCTCTCCCCTGAAAATCTAATCCCAGACTGCGTTCACTCTGGCTGGCAGGCCCATGAGCAAGTGGCGAGGTCTGGGCCCAAGGAGAGGAGAGGAACAGGCTGGGAACTCAGGGGCCCCTACCAAGCACCCTGCAGGTCATCAAAGAAAGGAGGCTTGAGAGCAGAATTGGAGTTCGCCTCTCAAGTCGGCAATCACCATGGCCAGCTGCTGCCTGGGGTCCCCCCTGCCAGGTCCAGCTCGGCCTGTGCATCCTCTGAGGCCAACTGCCACGTGCAGAATCAGCCCCAGCACCCGCCACTGTGACCGGGGTCAGGCCCCACCTCTCAGGGTGTCCACCTATAAAATGGGGCTGTAGCAGGGCTCGCCTCACAGGGTGTGGTAAACATGGGGACCACACCCCTCCCCATTCACACCCCTCCATCCGCACCTTGGACACTGACCAGGCAGGGGAAGGGCTTCCCAAGTTTTCAAGGGGTTGATGGTGGGAGGTCACGTGCCTGAGGGCCCACAGCTGGTGAGAGCACCAGAGGGGTTGGGTCAGGTTTTCTGACAAATTCTGGAATCACACACAGGCCCTGGCCCTGGCCGAGCTCTGTCTACTGAACCACTGGTGCCCCACTGCCCTCTAGTGGCAGCTGTGAGGTCCCGCCTCTCCTGTGCCAGGTCCTGCACTGGGCATCATAGGTACAGTCATGACAGGATGGCGTCCCTCCCCGTGAGCAAGGGGGTCCCTTCAGTGAGGGTGCAAGAAACAGACACCTGCAGTGCAGCAGGTAAGGGTCGGGACAGGGAGGCCAGCAGAGGGAAACAACCCGCCCAGAACCCTCAGTCAAGCCCTCCAGTGCCAGTTGATGCTACCTGCTCACAGACCAGGAGGAGGGGTAGGAGCCAGTCGGGGCAAAGCTCTCAGGGAAATTACCTTTGCAACGATTCCTGCAGGGACAACCTAAGCCGAGTGAGCCGGAAGTGAGCAGTATCCTGCCGCCAGCGCACCACAACCTACACAGCCCGGCCTGGCAGCCCAGAGGCACAGGCCGGTGGGTGCTTCCAGAACACAGGCCCAGCTGGCAGCTGGGCAGAGGCAGCAGCTTCAGACCCCAAGACCCCTGCCGTGCCACGGAGTGAGGACCGTGGTCAGGGCCCGAGACTGGGCCCGCTAAACGTGGGAGGATACAACTTGGCTGGCTGCTGCAGAGACTCGGGCGGGATGAGGATGTCGTCGAAGAACCCTAGAGAGACTGGGAGTGATGGCGGGGGACGGGCTGACCATGGACAGTCCCCACTGCGGGGTCTGTGTGCTGTCTATGGGGCAGATGGCATCATGGAAATGACCCCCCCAACCTCGGAGTCCCACGTGGGCTCTGCCTGTACCACTCACCCACCCCGAGCAGCCACCACACACGGCATGGACCAGTGGGTGCTGACCACCCTGAGTCACTCGACCCGCTCCAGGACCCCTGAGGCCCTGAGACCCCGCCTCATGGTGAAGCTCACAGCGCCCAGGTCCTCGCTGCTATACAAATGCTCTCCCCGGGAGTCTGCTTCTATATCTGACCCCTCCCTGACACGGGGCCCAGCACAGAAGCTAAAGGGAGGCCATCTGGCCTGGCCACTGCCCCAGCCACTGGCCACGGTCCTCCCCCCTCAACTCCCCACCCCCGCACCCGCTTCCTATGCTCCCAGGTGTCGTCTGAGGAGTCGGGGCCGCCATTACCGTGCACTCCCTCGGGGCTGCAGCCTTTGATCTTTCCGATGAGAATCTCGTCCAGGAACGGATGGAACACCACATAGCGGAAGTGAACTGCAAAGGAGAGCGTGTCACGTGAGGGATGGCTTCCACCAGGGCGGCCTTCATTCGCTGGCGCACTGACCCAGAGGCCCAGGAACCTGCCCAGCAGTCCACTCAGGAGCCCCCTGTGGGCCCAGCCCCCGAAGCTGAGTCAGACGGACCCTTTTACACCATTACACCGTCCCCTGCAAGGTCCCCTGCTTGGTCCTCATAAGAGGCAGCAGCCAGTCGAAACCGGTTTGGCTCAGTGGATAGAGTGTCGGCCTGCGGACTGAAAGGTCCCAGGTTCGATTCCGATTCCTGTCAAGGGCATATGCCTTGGTTGCAAGCACATCCCCAGTTAGGGGCGTGCAGGAGGCAGCTGATCAATGTTCCTCTCTCATCGATGTTTCTAACTATCCCTCTCTCTTCCTCTCTGTAAAAATTCAATAAAATATATATTTTTTTAAAAATAAAATAAGAGGCAGCAGCATTGGCCCTGGATCCGAGAGCTGGCTCTCAAATCCATCAGATGAGTCACAACTGAGTACCTCTAGTGCAGTGGGTCTCAACCCTTTTTTAAAAAAATACATTTCATTGATTTTTTACAGAGAGGAAGGGAGAGTTGGAAACATTGATGAGAGAGAAACATCCATCAGCTGCCTCCTGCATGCCCCGCACTGGGGATGTGCTCAAAACCAAGGTACATGCCCTTGACCGGAATCGAACCTGGGACCCTTGAGTCCTCAGCTGATGCTCCATTCACTGAGCCAAACCGGTCAGGGCGGTTCTCAACCTTTCTAATGCCATGACCCTTTAACACAGTTCCTCATGTTGTGGTGACCCCAACCACTTAATTATTTTTGTTGCTACTTCATAACTGTAACTCTGCTACTGTTATAAATCGAAATGTAAATATCTGTTTCCAATGGTCTTAGGCGACCCTGCTAGAGGTTCTCAACCTGTGGGTGGCGACTGAAGCAGGGGAGGTGGGAGCATCCACCATTGGCCAGAATACCCAGGGCTAAAATGTAAGGATGAGGCTGCCCCCTGCTGGCCACTGAGTGATTATCTCAGTCTCACCGTGCCAGCTGTCATGCTGCTACCCCCCCCAGAGAGGCTGGGTAACCTGCTCAGAGTCACACAGCTCTTCTGCCTTGTCCTGCCATGGGGAGACCCCAAGTCTTTCTGGCCCACCAGACAGGGCCACGGCTGAATCCGCCCTCCTCAGACAGGTTTAACCCCGAACACGGGCTTCTGCCGCCAGCACCCGCAGCCGCTCAGGGACAGCGAGGCACACGAGCCCAGCTCTCTGCCAGGCTGCCCTCGCGGCTCCGTGGGGCAGGAAGGCTTGGGGGAAGGAAGGGGGCAGCGGGCAAACCCTCCCTGTCCGTGAGGAGGCAAAGGGACATCTAAGCCATCAGACCTCACGGAGAGCAAATGAGGGCAGCCAAGGGTCACTTACCCACAGGATGGAAAAAACCCGTCCCCCACATGACACAACACCAGTTCAGCTCACTAAATCCCCACGGAGCCGCTACCAAGTCTGTGCCAGGCCGGTTTGGGCAGGACAGTGCGATCCTGTGCCCGGGGAGCACCATCTGGAGCCACCACATCCAAAAGCACATGGTGAGCCACCCAGAGGCCACAGACGACGGGGAGCCTGTGCGGACCTCTGTGCGGTGGGTGGCATTCCGCCTCCAAGGAATGACGTGCTGGCACGCTCCAACACGGATGGCCCTCGAGGCTTGAGAACTTCTTACAGGTGAGGAAACGGAGGCCCAGAGAGAAGACTCTGCCCGTCAGTCTCCCACCCCCAAAAACTGAGCTCAGGAGCCAACGCCCCAGGAGAAGAGGGTACCCACCTTTGGTGTGTGAAGCTCCATCCCCAGGAAACACGTAGGCATCCTCCAGCTTGGTGATGTCAAACAGACAGATGCACAGTCCCACGTTGTACACGACCTGTGTGCATCAATGTACACACACACACACACACACACACACACACACACACACTCAGTGACCCCAGGCCCAGCTCCAGGCATCTCTTTTGAGGCCCACCACCTCAAGGCAAGTATAATCACTATAATCACCCTGTTTTACAGCTGGAGGCCAGTTGGGGTCCGGCCTACAGTAAGCACAGATAAGGAACGGCAGAAGGAGGTGGCGCTCCGGAAAGAACAGGGCAGATCCAGATTACAATACCAGCTCCACCACTTCCTGTGGGACCTCCAAGGCCATCTCTCAGAGCCTCGGTTTCCCCATCTGCAAAAATGGGCTTCCTAGGTTGCAGGGTCATTAAACAGAGAGAATGGATGGGACACCCCTACCCAGTACCTGGCTCATATGCTAGAAATAATAATCAGCCGAAACCGGTTTGGCTTAGTGGATAGAGCGTCGGCCTGCGGACTGAAAGGTCCCAGGTTCGATTCCGGTCAAGGGCATGTATCTTGGTTTCGGGCACATCCCCAGTAGGGGGCGTCCAGGAGGCGGCTGATGGATGTCTCTCTCTCATCGATGTTTCTAACTCTATCCCTCTCCCTTCCTCTATGTAAAAAATCAATAAAATATATATTTTTAAAAAAAGCAATAATAATCAGGCAAGGATCACTATTATTACTAGTAGGGACAGTGGTAGGGCACCCCCTGGTTAAACCTACACTTCCCAAGGTTCCCACGTCCATGCTAGAGCTCACAGCTCAGTGAACATCAGAACACAGCTCATCTCTGTTCTGCTTACAGAGTCTCAGACACACAGACTAGGCCATAGGGATCAAGGCTGGCAGAGTGACACGCAGCCAAGGTCCCAAGACTGAGCGGAGAACAGCCCATGCCCATCCCCAGCGCACGGTGCTCCCAACAAGTGCCCGCTCGCTTGGTGCCTGCTAATCTGCCACCAGCATCATCACCTCCCGAGGAGAGACCTCGCAGGCCGGTTCAAGGATTAGCTAGAAGCTCGGAGAACTCGGAGTCCTAGCCAGACTCACCAGGAGGCCAAGCCAGCACAAGCTCCATGCCCTTCGCTAGACCATGAACCTCTCTGCTGGGCCGCCTCTCAAATGACTCAGTGATTCAAATACAGTGGTACCTCGAGATACGAGTGTCCTAACATACGAGATTTTTGAGATACGAGCCGTCAAGCGAGCGATTTTTGCTTTGAAATACGAGCAACATTTGAGATAGGAGTCATCGCACGGATCGGCCGGCTGCACACGACCCACCAGTTTACCGCGACTCGAGTGTCTCATAGTTTCCCACGCCTCAAGGTTACGGAACGAATTAAACTCGTATCTTGAGGTACCACTGTATAGAGCCTTAGCCAGTTTGGCTCAGTGAGTAGTGTCAGCCTGAGGACTGAAGGGTCCCGGGTTCGATTCCAGTCAAGGGCACAGCCCCGGTAGAGAATGTGCAGGAGGCAGCCAATCAATGATTTTGTCTCATTGATGGTTCTCTCTCTCTCTCTCTCTCTCTCTCTCTCCCTTCCTCTCTGAAATCAATAAAAATATATATTTTGAAAAGGATATATAATTTCAACAATAAAGACATTTTTATCAAGTGCATATATATAAAGACTTGTCTCATGCTGGCTGGTGTGGCTCAGTTGGTTGAGAGCTGTCCCATGTACCAAAAGGTTACCGGTTCCACTCCCAGTCGGGGCACATGCCTGGGATGCAAGCTGGACCCCAGCAGGGGGCATGCAATCAATGTGTCTTTCTCACAATGATGTTTCTCTCTCTCCCTTCCTCTGTCTCTACAAATCGATAAAAACATATTAAAAAACAGAAAGAGAGACTGGTCCCAACAGGTCCCTAAGGACCCAGGCCACAGAGGGACTCCATTCCATCCTTGGACGCACTCCATCCACCACAGGCCCCGGCTTTCGGCATCACAGTCACCGAGCCACCCACCAAGGGCTCCAGGGGTTCCCTCCACCACCACAGCCCACACCAGCCTCCTCCCAGCCCTGAAGGGACAATATTCCTTCCAAAGTCACATGCTGTTTCCCCTCCCGGCACAGCCCCCCTCTTGGCACAGGCCCTCCCCTAACGAGTCCTCTCGTCAGCTCCTCCTCTCCCTAACAAAGCAGCTCGTCTCCCATCACTGTAGAAGTTCCTTTCTTCACAGGCTGCGAACACCTGTCCCTCAGAGCCTCTTCCTCAACTTGTCACCACACTCAGCGGTGGGATCCTGTCATTCTCATCTGCTTTCCCACCACACTACCCGGCAGGACCTTGTCTGCGTCATTCATTCAATCAACAGACAATTATGGGGCATCTGCTTTGTGCCAGACTCTGCCTAATATGGGGGAGACCGTGGGGGAAGAAAGAAGACAGACAAAGGCCCCTGCTCTCCTGGAGAGGAAAGGACAAAAAGTTACCCACTAACAAACAGGAAAACAGAGTATAGGAACGGAAGTGCTAAGCAGGAGGGTCATGTCACAGAGTAACTGAGGAGGGAGGTTCTACAGAAAGGCAGCAACTCTCTGGCGAGCTGGCACTAAGGCACGTGGGCCTGGCGCATAGACGATGAGCACGCGTGTTTCTGCAAGAATTAGTGGATAAATTGCCAAGACCGGTGTGGCTCAGTGGATAAAGCAGTGGCCTGTGGACTGAAAGATCCCAGGTTCTATTCCCGTCAAGGGCATGTACCTTGGTTGTGGGCACATTCCCTAGTAGGGGGCGTGCAGGAGGCAGCTGATCGATGTCTCTCTCTCATTGATGTCTCTAACTCTCTATCTCTCTCCCTTCCTCTCTGTAAAAACTCAATAAAAAATATTTTAAAAAACTGAAAAAAAATAAAATAATTAATGGCCGAGACCGGTTTGGCTCGATGGATAAAGTGTCGGCTTGCAGACTGAAAGGTCCCGGGTTCGATTCCGGTTGGGGGCATGTACCTTGCTTGCGGGCACATCTCCACTGTGGGGCGTGCAGGAGGCGGCTGATTGATGTCTCTCTCTCATCGATGTTTCTGACTTTCTCTCTCCCTTCCTCTCTGTAAAAAATCAAATATATATATATATATATTTAAAAGAAAAGAATTACTGGATAAAGCTCCTGACCATCCATCTTCACAGAAACAATGCACGGTTGGACAGAAATTATTACCTCCTTTTTTAAAAAAAAAAATACATGTTTATTGATTTCAGAGAGAAAGCAGAGGGAGAGAGGGAGGAAAACACCCGTGGTGAATCACCGGCTGCCTCCTGCCCGCCCGCCCCACCCCTGGGGATGGAGATCACAACGCAGGCAGCTGCCCTGACCGGGAATCCAACCGTGACCTCCTGGCTCATAGGTCCGATGCTCAACCCCTGAGCCACACCAGCCAGGGCAGCAATTATCATTTCGATTTTTTACAAAAGGAACCCGAGCCGAAACCGGTGTGGCTCAGCAGATAGAGCGTCGTCGGCCTGCGGACTGAAAGGTCCCAGGTTCGATTCCGGTCCAGGGCACGGACCTTGCTTGCGGGCACATCCCCGGTAGGCGGCGTGCAGGAGGCGGCTGATCGATGTCTCTCTCTCATCGATGTTTCT
>JAAGEH010000691.1:0-10151 GCA_011751065.1 Lasiurus cinereus | reverse complement strand
TACCAGAATGTTCTTTTTTCTTTTTAATCAGGTTTTATTATGTCGCCATCTTCTTTTCATCCATTTACATATTTGTTGTTGTTGAGTATCTGTTGCGGGGGTGGGGGAGGGGTGGGACGGGATGCTTTTTTCTGCCATTTGGAGATTGATAACATCATTCCCAGGCCCTACAGAGTCATCAGTTTAAAAATTAGCCTGCTGCATTTGCTCAGGCATTCAGTTAACTCACCCCTCAAGCCTTGGCAGGGCCAGACCCAATGGTAAGGCCCAACCTCCGGGACTCTCCACACCCCTGGTCCATTGTATGCTAAGGACCTGTTCAATCTGGAGGAGATAGTGGCAAACAGCAGTCCCCACTGCACTCTGTGGGAGCTGGATCCTGAGGTGTCGACACAGGAGTTGTAATGAGTATCACACACATGTGGCACCTGCTCACACTGTGCCCGGTTCTGTGTGCCTTCTACATGTAAACTCATTCAGTCCCCACCAGGGCCCCACCGGTTCGGGTACCGGTGTCCGTTCTCAGAGGGCTGAGGTGACAGGCACCAGTCCCAGCGGCCGCCCTCCTCTCCACTGTGTGTGTCTTTGTACGTCACAGACAGGCGAGCGGTTCTAGGAGAGTCTGAGTGGAGACCTCCCTTTGGGATGAGGGGTTGCTGAGTCGGAGTGAGCTGAAGAGTGATCCAGGCTCGGGGAACAGGGCTCAGGGTTCTGTGAGTCCTGTGCAGCCAGCAGGGAGGGCGGGCTACGGAGAGGGACGCAGGTCAGTGTGGCGGGCTCTGCTTAGGGTGGTGGGGTTTTCCCCAGGAGTGGCAGAAAGCCACTGGGGTGGATACAGTGATGTGGTGTCACTGATGTCTTCAGATAAGCCCTGGCTGAGAGAGGACCGGAGGGAGGGGCTGGGAGATCGGGGTCACCGTGGACAGGAACCACCAACAGGCCAGGGGGAGCTGGAAGTTGGCAGGGGTGAAGCGGGAGGTTGAGAACGGGGCGGGAGCTAAGACCCTGGGATTCTGGGCAGCTGGTTTGGGGAGGGGAGTCTCTAGAGCAGCGGTTCTCAACCTTCCTAAGGCCGCAACCCTTTTAAGTACAGCTCCTCATGTGGTGGTGACCCCCAACCATCACATTATTTTCGTTGCTACTTCGTAACTGTAATTTTGCTACTGTTATGAATCATAATGTCAGTATCTGTTTTTCCGATGGTCTTAGGCAACCCCTGTGAAAGTGTCGTTCAACCCCCAAAGGGGTCACGACCCACAGGTTGAAAACCGCTGCTCTAGAGCTTAGCGCTGTTTCAGTGTGACGTCCGTGTGAGCCATCGGAAGGTTTGAGCATAGATGGGAGGTCCGACCTGGGAGCAGGCATTTGGGGAGTCATTAGAAGGAGAATGGAGAGTGAGGTCCTGGGAGCGGGTGCCCAGCTGGGGCTCCAGTGTCGCCGAAGAGAAGGGCCACCTTTGCGGCTCAGGGTCTGGGTGGCCCTGCCGCCTCCCCACGTCCCCTGTCTTCAGGCGTAACGTCCGTTCGCTGGGCCCTTCCCGGCTGTCGTGCTCCTGCTTCCTCCCGCCCCGCTGACCTGACCAGCTCCCTCCCTCTTTCCTTCGGGAATGAGTAGCCGCCGTCGCCCTGCCCTGTGGAGTCCCCCTTCTTGGTGCCACCACAGGCCTGTCTTCCTCTGGACAGGTCACCTGAGTGTCCGCATCCTGTCCACACGCTGCCTTGGTGTGGGGGCTGCGCTTCCTGGGAAGCCACTTCCTTCTTTGGGGAAAGAGGTCACAGATGCGTGTTAGTTAGGCTCAGCTCCACTGTCACCACTTTGTTCGTCAAACGTTTATTGGGCGCCAGCATCGAGCGCCGCGCGAAAGCTGGAGTTACCCCGACGCTGTCACAGTGCACGGAGCGGGGAGAGACTCCGGGTGGCAAGACCGCCCTCAGGGTGGAGTTTGCACTGGGCCAGGCTGGGTGGGCGCTCCCGGCGGCAAAGAGCTGGGCAAAGAGCTGGGCAGACGTGTGAGGGCTTGGAAGTGCTGTGGGCTGGGACTGCAGGAGGCCCAGGCTGCGGGGAGGGGCAGTCTCCCTCGGGCTTCCTGCCACCCTGAGGCAGCTGCAAACACACCCTGAACTTAGGAGAGAGGCTGCTCTGCAGGGGTTCGGAGTTGTTGGCACGTGGTTGATACGAGCTGGGGTTCAGGGTCCCAGGAGGAGGAGGAGGACTCACCTGGAAGTGTTTCCTGAGTTTTCTGCTCAAAGGATTGGTGTTTCGTCTCTGTTTCCCCCGCCCCTGACGTCCCCTTCCTCTCAGGTGTGGGGTCTTCCTTCTGGTGTGTCTTGAGTCAGCCCTGACTTGGATGGAGCACCTTCAGCAGGGAACTGTGTGCAGTGCTAGTTGTCTGGTTGGGGTCTCCCTCTTCCAAATACCAGGGTCAGAGGTTACAGGAAGTGGGGGGAAAGCACAGAGACCCTCCCAAAACAGCAGACAACAAGTGAGCCCCAAGCAAAGCCGGAGCCGTCAGTCTGAGGGCCCGAGGTTGTGGGGTGGGTGGGCGCTCCTGCGGGAGGGGCACGCGCTCGGCTTCCCACGGAACCGGTTTTGTGTCTTGCAGCTGGACCAGATCTGCATTTCTTTTGACGAAGGCAAAACCACAATGAACTTTGTGGAGGCAGCGCTGCTGATCCAGGGCTCCGCCTGTGTCTACAGTAAGAAGGTGGGCGCTCCCGGCCACGGGACTGGGTGCTTGAGGGGCTAGCAGGACCGAGGTCTGTGTGCTGCGGGCAGGTGGCAGGCTCACCCCGCCGCTGCCCTGCTCTGCCAGCCCTCCTGTCTCCTTCCGGGTTCCTCAGCAGCTCTTCACCTTGAATGGGAGCTGGGTTTGAACTTGCAGGGAAGGCCTGCTTCTAAACACCCAACACCGTCCGGGAGAGCTCACCGCCTGCTCCCCGGGCGGAGAGTCTGTTGTGGAGTGAGGGGGGGCAGAAGGGAGGGAGCATGTGGGACACCAGTGTTCAGGGAGCGTCCCCAAGAGGGAAGTCAGAGATGGTCATCCAGACAAGGTCCTGGCAGGAAGTCAGAGCAGGAGAGAATGTCCACAGGGAAGAAAAATGGCCAAAAATGTTGAGTTCAGTGAGTTGGACCCAAACACTAATGACTTCCAAGTCCCTTCTGGGTCTGCAGGTCATGGGAGTGGGGGCTCAGCTCTCAGAGCCGTTCTGCTCCCCGGGAGAAGTGCTCTCGATGGCCACACTGGCAGGACGTGGGCTGGAGGTTTGGGAGGGGACAGCCGCTTCTCTGTGCACGGTGTCTGGGTGGGAGGGCCCTGGGGATCGTGGGTAGGCTCCTTTCTGCGTCCTCACCTCCTGCTTCCGGCCTCCAGGTTGAATACCTCTACTCACTGGTCTACCAGGCCCTCGATTTCATCTCTGGCAAGAGGTGAGTCCTGGAGGCCGTGTGCCCTCGTGTGGCTGGGGAGGTGCCTGCAGCCTCCCGACACCCGGGCATCGATTCTCTCCCAGGAGGGCCAGGCAGCTCGCGGCGCAGGAAGACGCGGCCAGCAGGGACGCCAGCACCGGGGCCTCCCAGCGGGTGGAGGATGAGGTGGGTTTCTGGGCGCCTGGCTGCTGCCCCCTGGGTGCTGGCTGCTGCTGCTGCTGAGCTCACTGTCTCCTCTCAGTTCCTGTCGCTGGATGACCTGCCCGACACGCGTGCTAACGTGGACCTGAGGAATGAGCAGGGCTCCGGTGTGAGTGCCCTCCCCATAGGTGGGGTGGAACGGAGCAGCTGATGGGTGTTTGTAGAGTGTGGGCATTCCATCTGGGTCCCGTGGCTCACCCGCTCTCGCCCCTCTGCAGGAGGTCGTCATCATCCCCCTCCTGCCCATGGCCCTGGTCGCCCTGGATGAGATGGACAAGAACAACAACCCCCTGTACAGGTGCAGGCCTGGGCCGGGGCGGGGCCGGGCGGGCGGCTGCTGGAGGCGGTCTCTGCAGAGGCTGTGTTTTTGCCAGCACAGCTGTCAGGGGGAGGTCCTGGCCAGTCGGAAGGATTTTAGGATGAATACGTGCACCCCTCATCCCCGAGGAGCCTTCATGTTGGAGCCAGTGGGCTTGTCCCCGATGGAGACACGGCTGCCCAGGACGGGTGAAGGCTCGGGTGTGGGGCCTGGTGGTAAGGAAGGGTCTCGGGCTGGGTTCCCTATTGGGTATCCTGCGCTACCATCCCTGGTCCCCAGAACCCTTCCTCCCCAGTCACCTGCCCTACAGGCCCCGTCTGCCCACAGCTGGCTCAGTGCAGGGCCCTGCTCTCCTGCCCCAGCCCTGGCTCTTGGGTACCTGGGAGAGTTACAGGGGTGGGCTGGGCTGACCTGTCTCATGCCGTCTCTCCCAGAGGCTGGGTGGGCGGAGGAGCAGCCAATGGAAGTCTCTGTGATCAGGAGTCCAGTCCCTGTGCCCGGCATCTCCCAGGAGCCAGGTGAGAAGAGTCATCCTGGGGACCTATTGGTGGGGTGAAGACAGGACTCTATGCTCAACTGACCCAGGCTGCCCTATGCCCTGTGCTGGGGTGGTGTGGGAGCCGTGAACCTTGGAGGTGGCCCCGTGTGCCCAGGCCTTGTCCCCCACTCAGCCCGCTGCCCTGTTTGCTCATTCCTCCGGGCAGACAGACGGCAGCATTTAAAGAGGAAGGTGGCTAAGGAGTAAACGAAAGAAACGACATAGCAGCACGTCCAGAGTGTAAAATGCAGGCTCCAGTTTCTGGGTCTCATCAGCGAAGAAGCCGAGATGGGGAGGGCCTCTCAGGCCAGAGGGGCAGCCCTCACCTGCTGCCTGGCGTCCGGGCTCTTCGAGGCTGACGGGTCTCTCGCTCCTCTGCGCAGGCGCGTCTCCAGAAGGCCCGATGCCCGGAGGCGGGGACGAGGACGAGGACGAGGACGCAGAGGGGGTGGCGGAGCTCCTGGAGGTGCCCGAGCCTCAGGAGCCCAGGAGCCCCCAGCAGGTGGGGTGCACACACACCTGCAAACTGAGCCCTCCGGCAGAAAAGCCCTGGGTCTGGGGCAGCCCCCCGTGTCCTCGTCCTTCCCTCTCCCTGCAGAGCAGCTGCTGCTCCTCGGGTGGGCGGAGCCTGTGGTGGCTCTGGAGCCGTCCGCTACCATTTTTCGAACGACCACTTGTTCCCCATCCTGGCTGTGTCGCCATTGGCCCTTGAACTATTTGAAATCCCTGCTCAAATGCTCTGGGTGGAGGGCCCTGGGGATCGTGGGTAGGCTCCGTTCTGTGTCATCTCCTGGTTCCCGGAGAGTACCTGCCCCCAGAGCAAAGGAGGGAACACCCCTGAGGCTGTTTCTTTGCAGAGCACTGCCCAGCCCAGGAGGTTTGAGCTGAGGGAGAGGCAGGAGGCCCTGGAGCCTGTGTCCCAGCCGAAGGTGAGGTGGTGGAGGTCAGGGGTCTGGGCGGAGGGTGTGTGCCTGGGGCCCACCACGCACGTCTTCACTGCGACCTGCCCGAGGCCCTTCCTCCCTTGGATCCCGGACTCCCCGTGGGCAGTCATCCCCTGGCCGTCACTGCCCTGGGTGCTGGCCTTGGGGGAAGGTATGTGTCCCCCACTCTCCCTGAATCTGCTTGTTCTCTGTGCTTAGGAGACCCCAGACCCCTGGCAGAGCCTGGACCCCTTCAGCTCCCTGGACTCTAAGCCCTTCAAGAAAGGTAATTGGGTCGGGGGACAGCTCTCCCCAGTGTCTGCAGCTGGGTTCATGAGGGCACGGGTGGTGGGTGGGGTGTGCCCTGGGAGGCTCTGCTCCCTCCTGTGATGGCTCCTGGGGGGTGTGGGCATTGTGATCTTCCCTGGGGTCTGCAGTGGTGCCCCCAGACAGTCCGTGTACCCCCCAGGTAGACCCTACTCCGTGCCTGCCTGCGTGGAGGAGGTTCCGGGACAGAAGCGAAAGCGGAAGGGTGCGGACAAGCTGCAGGACTTCCACCAGTGGTACCTGGCTACCTGTGAGTGGGTGTGTGGGCCTGGGCCAGGCCAGGACAAGAGGGTGCAGAGGTGGGCAGGAAGGGACTTGGTCTGGCTCCTGACAACCCAGTTCTCTCGCAGACGCCGAACATCCTGACAGCAGGAGGCTCCGGAAAAAGGGCCCATCCTTTGCAGGTGCGACGGGGGCCCAGTGTGCCCCTCTGAGGGAGGATGGCGCCACGCTCCGCCCTCCTCCCCTCAGTCTGGGGATGCCCCAGGCCCTGGGTGGACCAGGGTGGGCTGGCAGGATGCAGGCCCCCCTCACAAGGCTTTTGTGCATAGACATGGAGGTCCTGTACTGGAAGCACGTGAAGGAGCAGCTGGAGACCCTCCGGAAACTGCAGAGGAGGGAGGCAAGTCCTGGCCCCTGGCCCCCCAACCCCCAGCCCCGGGCGGTGGGAGGCGGCAGCGGCTCACACTTGTCTGCACAGGCAGCTACGCGGTGGCTGCCGGAGGCCGAGGAGGGGCTGTGGCCTGTGGAGGAGGACCGCCTGGAGGAGCTAGAGGAAGCAGGTGGGTGTTCACAGGTGGTGGGAGGAGGGGGCTCAGGACAGGCTGCCTGCTCACCTGCCTCCTGCCCGTTCCACCCCCCCCCCCCCAACAGATGACTTTCTAGAGCCCGAAGAATACGCAGAGCCTGGCGGGGCAAAGCCTGAGCATGCTGCAGAGCTGGGTAGGTCTAGGAGTGGGCTGCTGGCCAGGTCCTCGTGAGGGTGCCCAAGGATGGAAGGGAGGGAGGGTGTGGCCCACACCTCTCCTGCCCTCCTCTTCCAGAGACAGAGGCCAGGCCGTCGTCCCTGAGCTACGAGGAGCTGGTCCGGAAGAACGTGGTAGGCCCTGGTCGGAGGGGGCGGGGGGCGGGGGGCTGGCTCTGACAGAGGCAGCAGCTCCCGCCCTCCACAGGAGCTCTTCATCACCACGTCTCAGAAGTTCGTCCAGGAGACGGAGCTGAGCCAGCGGGTCAGGGACTGGGAGGACAGCATCCAGCCCCTGCTCCAGGAGCAGGTAAGGGGCCGGGCCGGCTTCTGCTCGGGCATGGAGCGCCGGTGCTCGCCGGTTTGACCAGCACCTCGCTCTTCCCTCCGGCAGGAGCAGCACGTGCCCTTTGACATCCACCTTTATGGAGACCAGATGGTCGCGAGGTTTAGTCAGCTCAACCAGTGGTGCCCCTTTGCGAAGCTGGTGGCGGGCCAGCCTGCCTTCGAGGTGTGCCGCGCCATGCTGGCCTCCCTGCAACTGGTGAGTGGCCCCGGGCCTGGGCGGGCAGCGGTCCCTGCCTCTGCTGACATCCTGTCCTTACAGGCCAATGACCACACGGTAGAGATCACCCAGCAGCCAGGGCTGGAGGCGGCTGTGGACACCATGTCCCTAAAATTGCTCACGCACCAGCGGGCCCACAAGCGCTTCCAGACCTACACCGCCCCCTCCATGGCTCAGCCCTGAGTGGGCAGCCTGTCCCTCATGATGTTGGGCACACATCTGCTCATTTTACACTTGCTTCCTGGCTGGCCCAGCCTAATAAAGTGGTGTTGCCACCCCACCCCTCCCTGTAAGAGGCTCCTGTGTAGAGCACCCAGCCAACAACCGGGTGTGGGGCCCCTCTCCTCGGTGGCCTCCCAGGGCAGCAGGCACAGCTCAGGCACACATCAGCTCCGCCACGCCCTTTAATGACTGCTCACTGGAAGACACTGCGGAAGGCGGCCATGTGGCGCCGCACGCTGTCGGCAATCTGCCCTGCCGACCTGGCCCGGCCGTAGTAGTCCGTGAAGAGGCCGTCGGGGTTGAGCAGGTAGATGGCGATGGAGTGGTCCACGATGTAGTCCTGGTCCTCGTCCTTGGGGCCGGCGCTGTAGTACACACGGTAGCTGTGGCCGACCTGGGCAATCTGCTCGGCAGAGCCAGTCAGGCCCAGCAGCCGTGGGTGGAAGTCCTGCACGTAGCGGGCCATGGCGGCCACGTCGTCCCGCGCGGGGTCCACCGTGACGAAGATGGGCTGCACCGGGGGCAGATCAGGCTGGGCCTCCAGCTGCTGCACCACCTGCACCAGCTTCTCCAGTTCGTCAGGGCAGATGTCGGGACAGTGAGTGAAGCCAAAGTACATCAGCACCCACTGGCCTCGGAAGTCGGCTTTGCAGCAAGCCTGGCCCCTGTGGTCCACCAGTTTGAAGTCTCCCTGGCCCACAGAGGCGTGGCGCAGGGCCTCTATCCGCCGCTGGTGCTGACACCGCTCCTTCTCGGCTCTCATGGCCAGCCAGGCCCCCCCCAGCCCCGCCCCAAACAAGGCTGTGATCAGCAGCCTAGTTCTCAGCCTCAGGCCCTGGGGCTGGGCCTGCCCGCCCGGCTCTGCAGGGCCCTGACTGGACAAGAGCCGGCACCTCACGTGGAGGGCCTCGCCTCCGGGAGTCCTCAGGAGGGCAGAGGCCTTGGGCGGCTGAGCCAGCAGCAGCAGTGCAGGCCTGATGCTCCTGGAAGAGGGCAAACGTGTCAGGAGCCGGAAGGTGCCTTGGCCTCCTGGGTCCTCTCCCGTCACTGGGGAGACAGGCCTCCACCCGAAGGACCAACCCTGCACTGGGCTCAAGCTGTCCCAAATGGCCACCCCGTGTGCTCCGCTGAGCTCAGCGTCTCCCCTCTGACGCCAGGAGCTCCAGCTTAGTCATCAGAGGTCCAGCCTGTCACGGCTGTCCTCGGGGGAGTGCCTCATTCTGCCCCCCGCCCCGGCCCGCAGCTCCGGACAGCCCGCACTCACCGGTGTCTCAGCATCTGAGCCGCCTGAAGTCACCCCAAGTGCAGGCCCGCCTGGGTCCCCGAGCGCGTGGATCTGTTCGCAGTGAGCGCTTTCAGGCAGGAGGCCGGGGACCTGGCTCCACCCTCCGCGCAGGCTGACCCTCCCCAGCCCGCCCGCCCGCTCCCACCGGCGCAGGACCCGGCCACGGCCCCCCGCACGGAGCGACAGGTCCCACCGGCCACAGCCGCACCCGCCTCGGCCAGGCCCCCCACGCCCGGTGGCGCCCGCCGTGCCCGTGCCCGTGCCCTGCCGCGCTGGGTCCGGGGGGCGGGGGTGGGGTCTGAGGAGCCCCCGCCTGTCCGGCTGCTGCTGGGGGGCCTCCGCTCCCCCCACGGGGCCGGGCCCGGGCGGGTGACCTTGGGCGCGTCCCGGGCCCCCGCACCCGCCTCCTTTAAACGCGCTCCCGGCGGCGCGCGCTGTGCCGCGGGGGAGGCCCGCGGGGGCTCGCTGAGCCTCGGGGCGCCGCCCCAGACACGCCCCGCCGCCCCGCCGCCCCTCGCACCGGCCCTCCCGGCTCGCACCTCGGCGGTCCCGCGTCGGGAGGCCGGACGCCCAGCGCCGCTCCGCTCCGCTCCCGAGGTCCGTGGCCCGCGGCGCTGCCGGGTCGCTGCGCTCGGCCTCAGTGCGCACGCGTCAACGCTGCCGCGCACGCGCGTTCGGTTGGTTGGCAGCCGGAAGTGCGCGCCGGAGGCGGCGGGCCCGCCGCAGGTCACGTGCCGGGCGGGGCGGAGCTTCCCGCGCCCCGCCCCTGCCCGCGGGGGCCACGCCCCCCTCGGAGGGTTTCCCCCCCCGCCCCCCGGGCCCGGCCCGCCCTCCCGCTCGGCGCGCTCCCGCTCGGCGCCCTCCCGCTCGGCGCCCTCCCCTCGGCGCCCTCCCGCTCGGCGCCCTCCCTCCCGCTCGGCGCGCGGCGCAGCAGGCACGGACGCGGCTCGGCGGCCCTGGTTTTATTGCTGCGCGTCGGGCGGCGGCGGCAGGAGGAGCTCAGAGAAGGGCGAGGGGGCGGCGAAGGGCTCGCGGTCCGAGAGCACGAGCGCCCCCTGCAGGGCTCGCCGCTGCGCGTCGCTGAGCGCGGGCGCGTCCCGGTGCACGCGGAGCCAGGGCGAGCCTGCGGGCGGGCGGGGCGGCCGTCAGTGGCTGAGGTTGGGGGCCGGGGGGTGGCCGGGCGGGGAGAGGGGGCGCCGGGGGCCGCGCTCACCGCGTCGCAGCCTCTGGCCCGCGCCGACCAGCAGCTCCGCGCCCACCCCGAGCCGCAGCGGCTCCCCGGCGCGGCTGCGCCCGGCCCCCAGCTCGTGCAGGACGCGCGCCAGCGGCAGCGCGCGGACCAGCTCCACGGTGCCTGCGGGAGGGAGTGCTGGGCGCGCGG
>JAAGEH010000690.1:78577-95306 GCA_011751065.1 Lasiurus cinereus | reverse complement strand
TATGTGGTAGCAGTATATATTTTGCTTTTGTATTACATAGTAATCTTTTTTTAATTAATTTTTATTAATTTTTTATACATATCTCCCCATTGCCCCCCTCCCTCCCAGGCGTACCCCGACTCTCCAGTGTCTGTGATCATTGGTTATGTTTATAAGCATGCATACAAGTCCTTTGATTGATCCCTTCTTTACCTCACCTAACTTTAATCTTTCTGCTATAATTTCACAGTCTGTTTGATGCTTTATGATTTTTGTCCTCCTGAGAATTATCAGTCTACTCCCTTTCTGTGCTCCTGATTCTATTATATTCACCAGTTTATTCTGTTGATCAGATTTTTAATTCACTTAATTTTTAGATTCACTTGTTGACAGATGTGTATTTGTTGTTCATAATTTTTTGTCTTTTACCTTTTTCTTCTTCCTCTTCTAAAAGGGTACCTTTCAGCATTTCATATAATACTGGTTTGGAGTTGATGAACTCCTTTAGCTTTTTCTTCTCTGTGAAGGTCTTTATCTGCCCTTCAATTCTGAATGATAGCTTTGCTGGATAGATTATTCTTGGTTGTAGGTTCTTGTTGTTCATCACGTTGAATATTTCTTGCCACTCCCGTCTGGCCTGCATCGTTTCTGTTGAGAAATCAGCTGACAGTCATATGGGTGCTCCCTTGTAGGTAATAAACTGTTTTTCTCTTGCTGCTTTTAATATTCTCTCTTTCTCTTTTGCTCTTGGCATTTTAATTATGATGTGTCTTGGTGTAGTCCTCTTTGGGTTCCTTTTCTTTGGGGTTCTGTGTGCTTCCTCGACTTGTAAGTCTATTTCTTTTACCAGATGTGGGAAGTTTTCAGTCATTATTTCTTTAAACAGGTTTTCAGTATCTTGCTCTCTCTCTTCTTCTGGCACCCCCACAATTCTGATGTTGGTACGCTTGAAGCTGTCCCAGAGGCTCCTTACATTATCTTCACATTTTTGGATTCTTTTCTCTTCTTGCTTTTCCAGTTGAATGTTTTCTGCTTCTTTATATTTCAAATTTTTGACTTGATCCTTGCCTTTCTCTAGTCTGCTGTTAGTACTCTGCATAATAGTTTTCATTTCAGTCAGTGTATTTATTATCTTCTCTTGGGTCTCACTAAATTTATCCATCTTTTCTAGCATATTCTTGCAAAACCTTATAAGCGTGGTTTTGAACTCTATATCCAGTCGTTTTTTTTCCTCTATTTCTTTTGCTTGTAATCCCTTCCCTTGTCTCGGCATTTTCACTGTGCCAGGGAAACTTCTGTGCTGGAATCAGCCGCAGAAGCCTCTGCTGAGCTTGGGAGGGTGGAGTCTCAGGGCTTAAGGGACCGCCTTGCCTTCCAGTCGGCCCCGCCCTCCACGGCCCCTGAGTCTCACGTGACTGGGTAATGGCTGGAGCGGTCCTTGTGCGCGCGCACCCGCAGCGCCTCCAACCACTGCCTTTCCGGCTCCCCTGCGAACCAGGACCACACGAGTCTAGGTCCCCAGGGTTTCGCCCAAAACAGGGGCCCAGTGGACTCAGAAGTGGCACAGTTGGGAGGGTCTGTCTCCCGCCCACTCGCGAAAGCCAGAGGCACAATCAGCAATCCATCCTCCGCGTGGTGTCCTGCGCGACCAGACCTCCGATCCTTTGCAACTCCCCTAAATTTCCGTGCACTTCTCCCTTTTCACAGTCCAAACTCCCCCCGTATGAGTTTCGGCTGGATCTGGGGTTTAGTGTCGTAAGAGAAGGGGTTCAATGCCGTTGGGAGTCTCCGTTTCCCTCCCGCCAGAGAAAGCCAGCCAGGTTCTCCGGCATCCGCTCTCTCAGCGCGCTCGTCTCCGTACCTCAGCTTTTTGCAGCTCCTCTGGGTTTCTGTGAGCCCCTCTCTTTCCCTCTAGTTGTAGAACTTCCACTCAGCCAGCTTTCCTGTGGCTCTGGATGATGTCCGTTCTGTCTTTTAGTTGTAGTTTTGAAATTGTTGTGCGAGGCAGCAGTATAGGTGTTTACCTATGCCGCCATCTTGGGTTCCCTGATTTTTTTTACAGAGAAGAAGGGAGAAGGATAGAGAGTTAGAAACATCTATGAGAGAGAGACATGGATCATCTGCCTCCTGCACACCTCTCACTGGGGATGTGCCCGCAACCAAGATACACGCCCTTGACCGGAATTGAACCTGGGACCTTTCAGTCCAAAGGCTGATGCTCTATCCACTGAGCCAAACTGGTTTTGGCAGATTCTGGTATTTTTAAATGGGTTAATGTGATATTGCTAACTGTAGTTTTATTTATTGACTAGTGGCCCAGTGCACAAATTCATGCACATTGAAAGGAAATTAATTAGAAGAAATATTTTAATATTGCTGTTTGTCCTCTCTCTATAATAGAAGTGTGAACCAAATTCATGATTGGCAATGACAGATCAAAACACTTGCGTGTGATTGGTGCCAGTGAGAGCTTTATATGTATTGTGCATGTGCAAGTCAACTTAGCCTTTTATAGATAGAGAATAAACTTGCTTAAGTAGACCTGCTTTCTGATTTAGCTAAACTTTTTCCAGCCCATGAAGCACCCAACTTCTCTTTCAGGTAATTGTCAGCAACACAGTGGTAAATATCAACACGAAGCAGATTATTATTGTAGAGCACGCAGGGAGGACAAAGGGTAAATATTTAACTGCAGCAGTGTTTAACTATATTCTGCGCAGAGAAAATCTGAAGTCATTTTCAAGGTCCACCATTTCTTACTTCTTTTCAGTCAGATCAAGTTTCTAAGCTGTCTAAAGCTCCATTTTCTGGCTAATGAAAATAAAATAGGATTCCTCCAAGTCTCCTATGTACCTACTTCAGGACTTCTGTGAGGATCAGATGAGATTAGGCACAGGAAATGCTTCACAGACATGTGGTTACAGTGTAAAGCTGGCTATGAAGCAAGTCGAGTTCCTGGACTGAAGAAAATGCAAGGGAGCTATTCGCTAAGGAGAGGAAGCTAGAGGTTGCTATGTGATATAATTATCCTGACAGACACTTAGCTTATTAGTCTTTTATATATATTTATATGTTCTAGGTCATCAAAATTGTAAGTTTGTGCATAGATGCTGATTGTTGTTGTTTTTTTAATATATTTTTAAATTGATTTCAGAGAAGAAAGAAGAGGGAGAGAAAGAAACATCAATGATGAGAGAGGACCATTGATCGGCTGCCTTCTGCATGCCACCCACTGGGGTCAAGCCTGCAATCTGAGCATGTGCCCTGACCAGGAATCGAACCATGACCTCCTGGTTCACAGGTCGATGCTCCATCACTGAACCGCACTGGCCAGGCGATGCTGATTGTTTATTTTAAGAAAACCTGCAGAGCATCCTCAGTAATAAAAACAAAGAAACCTAAAGCTCAGGGCAAGTGTAGCACAGGGGGCTCTGCTAAGACCCCAAGAAGTCCCGAGAGGCTGGCCATTCACTGGTAGCATAAACCCTGAAGGCCTCCCTCCGTTTTGCCATCCTTAGAACAGCTGAGCCTGAGCACTCGGACACTCGCCCGGGAATGAGCAAATGACTGCAATTTACCGCAGCTGGCCAGGCCCCTGCAGCCAGGCTAGCCCTTCAGCAACAGAAGGAGCTTGTCCTCATTCCCCGAGAGCCAGCAGCACTCAGAACGGTCCAACTGGGGGAATAAAATCCCTGCGTGTTGGCCACACTCCTCCACCACATGGCCCAGCAGCTCAAAGCCAAGGCCGGAAGCCGCGATGCCTGTCAGCCGTGCCAGGGAAAGCCTCCAGCGTGACCTGAGTCTTAGCCTCGCTCGGTGCGGCCCACAGTGGTCTCCAGGCCGACAGCCTCCGTGACACAATGGCCTTCTTACTGCTTCAGCCCTCACATGCTGCCAAGGCAGTCAAGTCAGGAACGTCAAGATGAGGAGTAAAGATGAGGATAACACGCGGTTCCAGCCTCTTCTCTAACGCGCAGGGTTTCAAAGTTGGGCTTCTCCATGTGGAACCACGTGTGTGCAGAGTCTTAGGTTTCATGAACATGCCCCTGAGGTCATCACTGATGACATGAGGTCACCTGTGGCATGGAGCTGGATGCGCCAAGCTCTGCGAGTCTCACCACCTCTGCTCTAACATGGGCTTCTGGCTTAGGTAGAAAGAAAAATAATAACCGAGAGTCACAACGAGCAAATACAAGCATACCTTGTTTTTTGTTTGTTTAAAATATATTTTTATTGATTTCAGAGAGGAAGGGAGAGGAAGAGAAAGAGAATCATCAGTGATGAGAGAGAATCATTGATCGGCTGCCTTCTGCACACCTCACACTGGGGATTGAGCCTGCAACCCGGGCATGTGCCCTTGACCAGAATCGAACTTTCAGTCCATAGGCCAACGCTCTTTCCACTGAGCCAAACTGGCTAGGGCAGCATACCTTGTTTTTATGGAGCTTCACAGATGTTGCATTTTTATACAAATTGAAGGCAAGACCCTCAAAAATGATTATAACTTGCTTTATTGTGGTGGTGTGGACCTGAACACACAGCTTTATGTAATTAGAGGTAGAAGATCTTGGTTGTACAGTGTTTTCATATACACTACACTCCCCAAATGGTCATTCCGCTCAGCACTGCTAACTTCTTCCTTAGAGTTTGCCACTTATGTAGAATGGAAATCGCTTCTTTTAACCCAAACCCACTTTATATTGCATAGAGGAATACTTTTTCAAGATTTGCTTCAGTCCTTGTTCCTGACATGATAATTCCCTGTATTTATATAGCACAGTCCACTTCCAAAGCCTGCTCTTCTCTATTGCCTGTCTAGAACACGACTGTGTCTCCTGAACAGTGTCCAGCACACAGTAGGTATCCAATAATTACCAGTTGAAATGAATGAAAGTACCCAGCCGGTGTGGCTCAGTGGTTGAGTGTCTACCTATGAACCAGGAAGTCACGGTTTGATTCCTGATCAGAGAACACGCCTGGATTGCGGGCTTAATCCCGTGTGGGCTGTGCAGGAGGCAGCTGATCCATGATTCTCTCTCATCATTGATGTTTTTTTCTCTCTCTCCCTCCCTCTCCTTTCCTCTCTAAAATAAAAAATAAAAAATATCTATGTATATAAAAGAAATGAATGAATGTGAAGCTCCCAATTAACCTAATCTACATGGAGAGCGACTGGGTGTTCTTTTTCATGAAAAGTTGGAGAGAAAAGGCAATGGAAGAAACCACAGGGGGATATACTAGTGACAGCTGTGCACTACCTGAAAATGTTAATCCTCTTTAGCTGTGGTCAGTTTGGGTGGTAGGACTGTATTGCACTATTTTCATATTTTTCTACATTTTCCACATGAGCAGTTACAATGTTTCTAGTAAAATATATTAAAATCGCCCTAGCCAGTTTGGCTCAGTGGATAGAGCCTGCGGACTGAAGAGTTCTATTCCAGTCAAGGGCACATGCCTGGGTTGCGGGCTTGATCCCCAGGAGGGAGCATGCAGGAGGCAGCCAATCAATGATTCTTTCTCATATCTCTCTCTCCCTTCCTCTCTGAAATTAATAAAAATATATTAAAAAACATATATTAAAATCTAGCCGAAACCGGTTTGGCTCAGTGGATAGGGCGTCTATCTTCGGACTGTAGGGTCCCGGGTTTGATTCTGGTCAAGGGCATGTACCTTGGTTGCAGGCACATCCCCAGTGGGGGGCGTGCAGGAGGCAGCTGATCGATATTTCTCTCTCATCGATGTTTCTAACTCTCTATCCTTCCTTTCTCTCTGTAAAACATCAATAAAATATATATTTTTAAAAAAATCTAAACTATATGAGGTGACTCTCCAGTGCCTTTCGGAAACACAGTGTGGCGGGTCGAGTTTCCCCAAGTTGACTGCACCCACATATTTACCCTGTCCTCCTGCTTTTCTGACAATGAGATGGACACATCTCCCCAGAGCAGGGATCCCTCCCCAGGCCTCTGGCAGAGGCGTGTGACTGCCCGAGCTTTGGAGTTTGGGAGGAAGCCACAACATATGTGACTCTGGATGCGAAGTCATCAAAAGGGTACAAGCTTACTCTCTTTCTCCCTCTCTCTTGGGACACTTGGCCTTGGCATGCAGCTGCCACCACGCTAGGAAACCCAGCCCACCAGGGTGGCATCTGGCCCAGCCAGGCACAAGCCCAACGATGATGGCAGCGAGTGAGGAGATGGCCCTGAGAGCACTCCGCCCCAGCCTTGAGTCTCGCAGCTGATGCCCTGGGCTTTGTGGGTCAGAACCCAGACATCCCTCCGGGGCCTGTTCTCAGTTTTGACCACAGAAACCACAGGCGATAGCACATGATGTAATGTAGGATGATGGTGCTTCGAGCCACCATGTTTTAAGGGTCATTTATCATGTAACCATAATAACAGACGGACCGGTGAAGTCTCTGAGGTGGAAAGCCTGTTTGTTATTGATTTAGAACACTGAGTGTCAATCTCGGGGGAGGAGAATCGAAATGCCTTGTAAATTGTCGTTAATCTCCCCGGTCATCAGCCAATCAGACACAGCCCCTCTTCAGAAAGAAGCGTTTGGATGTTCACATGAACGTCTGGTCACTGCAGAGAAGCCAGCAAAGGCATCTAGAACTTGGAATGCCGAGGTTGCCCTTCGTGCCTGCACAGGACACATCTCTGTGCCAGCAACCAAGGCTGGTGGAGGCAAGATGCTGGTTCTCCCTTCAAGGACCTGCTGAGGTCCAGCAGGGTGGACCGCTTCCCTGGGCAGAAAAAACATCCCAGCGTTTCTGACTCATTATCTCTATGGCAACGCTATCAGTTTTCCTAGCAGTGCTTAGATATTGTGGGACGTTGTTGTCCTCGTGAAATAAACAATTCCAACTCCAGCCGGTCCCTGTTGATATATCCATTCATACAGTTCACAACTGTCCTCTCTGAAACCAGCCAGATCGCATTGAAACCCCAGCTTTGAAAGGCTGTCGCCTTCCTTCCAGACGTCTTTCTACAAGAAGTTGCATGAAAAGCGTGTAATTGTTTTCTTTTCCATCCTGCCATGTCGTTATTGAAGGAAGCGTAATCATAGGTAGTACTTCCTCTTCTCAGTTCAGACAAAGAAATTGTACACATCAGTAAAAAGGGAACCACGGTTTCCTTTGTGCAGGAAGCAGCTGATCCATGATTCGCTGAATGTTAGGGTGTCAATGTTGTTCACATAGTTAGAGAGTGAACAACATTGACACCCTAACATTCCTCAATGATCCAGCCCAATTTTGCTATATCCATGTAGGTGCTATGATTGCTGATTTGTAAAAGATGATCTATCTATTATCTATATTTTTTTGCAGTGGCATGCTGTTTTCTCCAATGCTTTGCATATATGAAAAGAGGTTTGTACTCTGCAGTAGCATAGAGTATGCCCCTTGTTTCATATGCATATATACATGCCCCGGAGAACAATTTATTTCCATTCAGAGTGATAAGGCTGTACAAGATCTGCTTGGCCCTGCAAGACAAGCTCTTTCTTTCATGCCTGTCCACTAATTCAGGTCAGTTCTCCAACAGCTCAAGAAGGCAATCTAGCCGGAACCAGTTTGGCTCAGTGGATGGAGCGTCGGCCTGCAGACTGAAAGGTCCCAGGTTCGATTCCATTCGGGGGCATGAACCTTGGTTGCACATCTCCAGTGGGGCGTGCAGGAGGCAGCTGATTGATGTCTCTCTCTCATCGATGTTTCTGACTTTCTATCCCTCTCCCTTCTTCTCTGTAAAAAATCAATAAAATAAATTTAAAAAAAAAGAAGGCAATCTATCTTCCAGAGATCAGTGCATGTAATTACTAAAGAAGAGAGATCTATGAAGATCTTTTGAGCGCAAATATTTTATTCCACTTATCACTTCCTAAATGTTCATCTTGAAGGTGATGGTGCTGACTTGCTTCACTGATTGAATCTCAGTATAGACCTCCTCCATCTTTTCAACCTTCTGCCCAATGGGGCCTCTAACCGAGAAATGGGATTACACAGACACAAGTACCTCCCCGACAGGCACAAGCAGATTTGTCTCCCAGATTCTGTCTCATGGCTCCTGGACCTAGTATTATAGTAGATGATCGTACCAAGTTCCCACACAGCCCTGGATCTAACCCTCACCGCTGCAAAACCCAGGATAATCTTAAAGGTGGCAGGTAAACCCATCTCTTTCATCTTAGATAGAGCGGCGACATACTCAGTTCTGCCTGAATCCTCGGGCTCTTCCTCCCTCTCTCTATATCTGTTGTAGGCATAGAAGGTAATTATACTTGCCCACTTAGCACCCCACTCCTCCCCTGATATCCAGGCAGACTTTCACATGCCCCTTCCTAGTTTTGCCCAGTTGTCCTGGGCCCTTACTAGGATGGGACATTTTAACTAAAATAGGTACATCCCTCCTCATCCCGGGGCCCAAAAAGTACTCCCACATAGTCCCAAAGGTCCTGCTCCTTGCCATAGGAGATGTATTCTCTGACCCACCTATCTCTTCCCTACCACCATGGCTAACCCAAGTAAATCTCTGTGTTTGGGATACTTCTCATGCTTTTATAGTCTCTCATCATCCCAGGCATAGGTAACACTCAAAACTCCAGGGCAATTTCAAAAAAAACAACAACTCAATGTCCACTAACACCTCAGACTCTGCTGGGCCTCAAACCTATTATTGACAGACTTCTCTCTTCCAATCAGGGAGGCAGCCTCCCCAGCCAACACTGCCATACTATAAAGAAACCTCATGGCTCCTATCACTTAGTTCAGGACCTTAGGACAATCAATGAAGCCATTCTATCCCAGTAGTACCTAAGCTTTACTCTATACTCTCTCAAATACCACCCAACACCACCCACTGCATGGTGTTAGAACTGAAGGACACTTTCTTCACCATTCCTCTTAGTCCTAAGTCACAGGATCTGTTTGCATTCACCTGGACCAATCCCATCATCAGGATCACTAGACAACTAACCTGGACAGTTCTCCCCCAGGATTTTTGAGACAGTCCCCAACTCTTTGGCCAACCACTAACCTCTGATCTGCAACAGCTAAATCTATCCCGTAGCCCCTGTGCATAATACGTAGATGATCTTCTACTCTGTAGCCCTTGGAAGGCCTTCTCACAACAACACATCATACATCTTCTCAACTTTCTTCAAGAGTTTCTAAAGACAAGAGACAATTCCCTAAGCCTCAGGTGATCTCCCTCTCACCCACTGAAAGAGGTATCACCTCACAGTGGCAGAACCTTATTCTCAACATGTCACTTGCACAAATCAAATAGGAACTCCCTTCCTTCCTGGGGTTGGACAACTTCTCTGCACTTGGGTTCTAAGCTTTGGCCCATAGCCAAAGATCTATATAGAGTTCCTCAGGGAACCTTCACGAGCCAATAGACCATCCTACATCTAAAATGAAAAAATACATGGAATAAGATTAACAATGCAGATGAAACATAGGTGAACTTAAAGAAATACAAAAGAAAATCTCCAAAATGAAACATAAAACAAAATTTCCAAAAAGTAGCCGAGGTCAGGAATGTAAGAGACAATAAAAGCAGACAATTATATACACATGTAATTGCAATCCCAAAAAGAAGAGAGAGGGAGCTTGAAATGAAATATTTAAAGAAATTATGGCAAATATTATCAGAATTTGATGTAAACTATAAATAGATCTAAGATCACAAAAGTACTCCAAGAAGAATAAAAATAAACAAAATTAAATCAAGGCACATTAATATCAAAACCGTGAAAGCCAGTGAAAAGATAAAATTCCTAAGAGCAGCAAATAAAAACCACACATGATTCACAGAATGAAATTAATAAAAACATCATATATCACATGAAAAAAAGAACAAAAACCAGAGCACAATGGAATGAGGACTTGAAAGTGCTGAAGGGACATTGGAGAAGCCATCAATGTAGAATTCTAAGCTAACTGAAAATGAATTTCAAAACTAAATGAAGCCCAGTCTGTGTGGCTGATCATTGACCGCTGATGCCATTCCCAGTCAGGGCACATGCCTAGGATACAGGCTTAATCCTCAGTAGGGGACATGCAGGAGGCAGCCAATCCAAGTTTGTTTCTCATCATTGACCTTCCCCTTTCTGTCTGATCTCAATAATGTATTTATATGTGTGTGTGTGTGTATATATACTGTATATATATATATATACTGTGTATATATATATATATATAATGTAGGGGAATTGATTCCCAGTCCTAGCACTGCAATTGATCAATATTTCTCTCTCATATTTCTCTATCTTTCTCTCTCTCGCCTTTGCTTTCCCTCTAAAAATCAATGAACATATACTCAGATGAGGATAAGAAAAGAAGATCTATATCTGAATCATCAATATCTATATCTGTATCTACCTATATCCCTGGAAGAAGAGGCACATTTATTTTATCCCTAAGGAATCACTGATTATTCTTACTTCATGACCACCTCCTGCAGCACATCTCTTGCTATGGAAAAAGAGGTCCCTGAGCATGGTGATGAGGACCCCAAGGAGGGCCTGGTTCTCTGAGGGCACAGTAAGCATCTCCTTATGGAGAAGCCCCAGAGATCAGGACCTCCCTCACACCTCCCATATGCAAATCCCACATGGCATCAGACACACACACAGTTGGCATCCACTTAAATTCAGGGGCTCCAGACCCTGGAGAATGCTTTCTGGGAGATGAAGACCTCACCTGTAAGACATGACTCCCATGTGAGTGACTCAAGGCTTAGATTTGAGGAGATGGGACCCTGCATCTGAGCCCAGGATTCACTGTGTTCTCCCTGTCCCAGGTGTCCTGTTCCAGGTGCAGCTGCTCCCTCACCTGTTTTGTCTCTGGTTACTCCATCACCAGCGCTTACTCCTGACATTGGATCCACCAGCTCCCAGGGAAGGGGCTTGAGTGGATGGGGTACATATATTATAATGGAGATGCTTACTACAGCCCCTCCCTCAAGAGCCAAACCTCCATCTCCATGGACACATCTAAGAACCAGTTCTCCCTGAAGCTGAGTTCCCTGAGCACTGAGGACATGGCCACATGTTACTGTGCTAGAGACACAGTGAGGGGAAGTCAGTGTGAGCCCAGACATAAACCTCCCTGAGGGGAGCAGCAGGGCTGGGCTGCATGGGGTGATCAGGCCACTAAGGGGCGCTCAGGACCACAGATCATGAAGACTAGCTCAGGAATTGGGATGTGAGGGATATATTCTATAATCTGGTCAGTGGTTTTATTCTCCAGGAGTAACACCTCCTCACGGACTCATTGCCTCTCCCCTTTATGCCTTACGTTTCATTGCAGAGGAAGTCACTTCTTCCTCTGCCCCAATGATCAGTCAGAAGGAGTCCTTAATATTTCCTTGGTCTCTCCTCCAGGAGACATTGCAATTTTAAGGAAGTCATTGGGGACATCGTTGGGCAGTGGCCAGAGAAAAGTTATTGCAGCTTCAGCAACAAATAATCTCCGCTGTGCTAACAAAGGGACAGTCTTCTATCCCAGAGATTCTGGTGGATAAAACACATGAGGGCTTTAATCTCACAGAAAGGAACTTGGTTGAACTGCTCTGCATTTTGAATTTCTAGAGGGTGAGATAATATAAACATATGAAATGAAAAATACATGGAATAAGACTAACACTAAAGGTTAAACATAAGTGAACTTAAAGAAATATAATGGAAGCTCCCCTAAATGGAACACAGAATTAGTTTTCAAAAAAAAAAAAAATAGTCAAGTGCCAGGAATGCAAGAGACAATAAAAACAGTCAAACATAAATACATGTAATTTGAATCCCAGAAAGAGGAGAGAGCGGCACTAAGTAAAATGTTTGAAGAAATTATGTCAAATAGTTTTTCAGAATTTGATGTAAACTAAGAGATCTAAGGATACCAAGTACCCCAAGAAGAATGAAAATAAACAACATTAAATCAAGGCACAATAAGTCAAACTCATGAAAAAGATAAAATGCCTAAGGGCAGCAAAGAAGAAAACCACACAAGAGTCAAGGAACAAGATTAATAGAAACATCAAAGGTCACATGATAAACTACCAAAACCAGAAGACAATGAAGTGACGACTCTAAAGAGCTAAAGGAGCATTGAAGGAACATCAATGTAGAATTCTAAACTAACAGAAAATGTATTTCAAACTGGAAGAAAGTGAAATTACAAAATATCAAATATTGAGAGATGCAGCTAGATCAGTTCATAGGGGGAAATGTATAGCATTAAATGCCTATGTTAGAACAGAATAAAGATCTTTCAATCAATAATAAAGCCTTCACTTTAAAAAATTGGAAAATGTGAGAACCAACTTGGAGTCATAGGTAAAGGCATGTTCTCACTGCCTCCCACAACCACATGGAATGTACAACTAAAATAGAGAACAACCATCATTCTGCACTAGGGAGGTAAAGAAGAAAGCACATCAACACTGGTAGGAAGGATGGAGGTGGGCTAGTCCAACACTCACATATGGTGTGTGCTTAATCAGGAGAGATATTTCAGCGATGGAGTCCCTGTGAAAAGCAACTGTTCCTATCCCCACACCAAACCTCGAGTCCAGGGTTCCAGAGCTTGAAAGTGAAGTCCTCATAACTTCGGGTTCAAAAATGAGAAATGATTGTCTTTGAGTGACATGGAGGCAGCTGGAGACCCAGGCTATTCCTCTTAAAGGGCCATCATAGGAACTTACAGGGTCTTGCTTCCTCTAAGCTCCAGCCATAGGTGGTGAAATTGGGAGATCCTGGGATATACAGGAAATAACTGGATTGTCTGGCATTATGACAGGGACTTGGGGGGCTTTCTCCCAGATAGGGCTACTCACAGGAGTCATTGTTTCTATGCTGGGACCTCCTCCATTGCATAACTGCCTGGAAGCCATATCTAAGGTTCCATCGGTTTGGCATGCACAGTTTGTTCTGCCCTGGTGATTCCCTGAGAACATATCCCATCCAAACTGCAGCCCCACCCAAACTGTTTTTCAAAAGTTGATAAAAATGAAATTACCAAATATCCAATTTTATTAGATATAGCTAGAGCAGTGCTTAGTGGGAAATGTATAGCATTAAATGCTTATATATTAGAAAAGATTAAAGATCTTTACAAGCCTCCACTTTAAAAAATTGGAAAAGAGCCAAAACCGGTTTGGCTCAGTGGATAGACTGTTGGCCTGCAGACTGAGGGGTCTCAGGTTCATTTTCGATCAAGGGCATGTATCTTGGTTGTGGGCACATCCCCAGTAGGGGATGTGCAAGAGGCAACTAATCAATGTTTCTCTCTCATCAATGTTTCTAACTCTCTATTCCTCTCTGTTAGAAAACAATAAAAAATATATTTAAAAAATTGGAAAAGGGCAAAGAACCAATTTGGAGGCTTAGGTAAATGCATGTTCCTGCTGCCTCCTACAACCACATGGAATGTACAACTAAAATAGAGAACAACCATCATTCTGGACTAGGGAGGAAAAGAAGAAAGCACACAGAGACTAGTAGAAAGGGCGGAGGTGGGGAACAGGCTAGCCTGACACCCACATGTGGTGTGTGTTTAATCAGGAGGAATATCTCAGCTATGGAGGTCCCCAGTGAGAAGCAAGGGGTCCCAGCCCCACACCAGACTCCCAATCAAGGTTTCCAGAGCTGGGAAGAAAATTCCTCACAAGTTGTAAAAACAAGAAGAAATTGTTTTTGAGTGATGTGGAGGCAACTGGACACCCAGGCTGTTCCTCTTAAAAGGCTGAAACAGGAATTTACAAGGTCCCACTTCCACTGAGCTCCAGCCACAGCTTTTCACAGAGGCATGGAAACATGGAACAGACTGACGAACCTCAGAGGGAAGTGGGAGTGGAGGGTGGAAGAGATGAACCAAAGAACTCATATACATATGCATTACCTATGGACACAGATAGGGGGTTGATAAAGCCCTGGGGTGGGGCTGGAACAGGTGGAGGGCTGATATGGGGGGTAAAAGGGTGAACATTAGTAATACTCTCAACAGGAAAGATTTATTTATAATAAATTAGAAAAGGAAGATCAAAATCACCTAAAATCAAGCAGAAAGAAGGAAAAATAAAGATGAGCAGAGATTAATCAAATCAGAACAGAAAAATAATAGAGAAAAATGAATGATGCCAATAGCTGAATATTTGAAAAAATCAATAAAGCTAATCAAATGCTCACAAAACTGGCAGAGACAAATGGCCAATATCAGAAATTAATGAGGAGATATAAACATGTTCCCCAATGCATTCTTATGAGAACGGCATTCTTTGTGCACTCAGTACAAAGAAAGAGTAAACTACGGACCAAAATCTCTTCTTAACATATTTACTAAAATCCTCAACAGATTAGCCAATCCTATCAGCAATATAAGAAAATCATAATACATACATGACAAAGCAGGAATTACCTCAAGAATTAAAAGCTGATACAATATTTTTTTAATCAATCAATGTAATCCAACAAGTCAACTGTGTAAAGAAGAAAATTCACATGGTGGTAAAAATATATGACAAAGCACAGCATTCATTCATGATAAACACGCTTAGGGAACTTGGGGTAAAAAGTCACTTCCTCAATCTGATCATGGGACTCCTGTAGCTACTGTCATACTCAATTGTGAGAAGGGAAATGATCCCCACTCATATGGGGATAAATTGTCTCCTCTTACCACTTCTATTCACACTGTACCTGACATTTTAACAAGTGAAATAAGACAAGAAAGATGCATAGAGACATTCAAATATGAAAGGAGATACCAGGTGTCCTACTAGCAGATGACATAGTTCTCTATTAAAAATATCAAAAGAATCGACTCCAAAATCACAGCTTAATACCCAGAAATGCATCTATTTGACTGCAGTGGTGTTGCCCGTGTGGGGCTGGCAAAGCAGCAGATAAGGGGATAGAACTGAGTTCTTGTGGGAAACCATCCACAGACACAGCTTCTCACAGAGGTGCAGCCTCAGGGAGAACTGGGCAGCACCACTTATTACCCAGAGTTCACCCCAAATCCTCTGGTGACTGGAAAGGCCTCATGTGTTTGCTCATTGACCTGATCCCAGGGAACATGAAACCTCCTGCCTCTTTAGGACAGGAAGTACGTTTGCACCTGGCAGTCAGGAGCCCCCTGATGTCTGGCTGCCCTCTTCCTCCCACAGAAGTGGGGAGAGCATGCCCCCCCCCCAGTGTTTACACTTCAGAGAAACTTCCCAGGTTTCCAGAAAACACGCTGGGGTGTAAAGATGGAAAGGTGCTCAGTGAGCATTTAAACTGACATTGAATCTTACATGCATGTTGAAGGTGCTCAATCCTGGCACCTGGGAAAACGGACTTTTCCCTAATTTAGGTTTCTATTTCCCTCAGCTCTCTTGGTCCCTGACCAACTGGCATCTGGTGGGTCCTCACAGCGAGGCCCAGCGTCAGCCTGCAGGAGAGGGGGTCTGGGTGGTTCTTCCTCCTTAAGTCTCTGGAGAGAGGTTCAGCCCAGTTCCACATGCACCGCTGTACCCTGGAACCTGGGGCTACTCTTCTGGGGACTTCTCTAACCTAGTTCCCCTCATCCCAGCAACACAGACACCCCGCACCCCCAGGTCTGTTGTTCCACCTGGCAGGACCCTGGCTGCATGCTGTGCTGGGGCCTCCACAGTGTTAACTAGACAGTAGGAGGGGCCCTAGCCTATGTGGTTCAGTGGACAGAGCATCAACCTGCGGACTAAGGGGTCTTGGGTTCAATTCCGGTCAAGGGCACGTACCTCGGTTGCAACCTGGATCCCTGTCTACAGAAGGCAACTACTCAACATGTTCCAACAACTCTGCCTCACCAATTCCTTTCCACTTTGTCTAAAAATAAGTGGGAAAATATCCTTGGGTGAGGATGAACAAAACTAAATACATAAATGCAGGAATCTTATTTAAAACAAAATTAAGAAATGATAAGAGGAAACCTTGTCTTAGTACCAAGCCCAGGGAGGACCGTGTACATGTTCCACTAGGAATGATGATGGAGCTCAGACACAGCTCAGCTTTCGAATAAAGAATTAAAGCAGCCTCACTCGGTGGGTGTGGCCATGGTGTGAAGCCTTTTGCTGAAAAAGTGCATTGGCTTCTCTGGGTCTACACTGGCATCAGGGCTCCTGACCCGTGTTATCACTTTCTGTGGGCAGAGCCTGGGCATCAGGCTTTAGGTTGAACCTTAGGTGTTTCTCTGTGTTTATGCCTCGCAGGGATTGTTGCAGTTGTTTTTCTCTTCAAATGCATTTCCCACTGGCCAGTGCTTGTGCACCAATTGGTATCCAGGTCTCTCTTTCCAGATTCTTTAGGATTTTCCATGTGTACAATGATGTCATCTCTGAATGGAAAAGGTGTCTCCTCTCTGCAAACCCCCTGCACCTCAGGGAGAAGCCAGGGGGCGCTGGGGTAATCCCTGCTGGTCACATCCTGGCCCCCTGCCCACCAGGGTCCCCATCCAGTTCCCAAAGCTGCCCCTGGGCCTTGGGAATCCCTAAGGCATGTCTTCATGCCACACTCCCTGTGCCCAGTGTGAAGCATCTCATCAGGAGGCAAAACGCAAGCCCAGGCCTATGTCCTTACCCTGTCATTCCCCAGGTCTGAGGATGCTCACCTGCACTCTCTGCTCCCAGGTTCTGATGTGAATCTGACCCACAAGCACCTGGCCTGTGACCCCAGAATACGGGGAAGGGGCCTCTGTCTTCCTTATTGATTTGTCCTTGTTGCCTAG
>JAAGEH010000690.1:0-48577 GCA_011751065.1 Lasiurus cinereus | reverse complement strand
CTCAGCAGGGTGGCGAAGGCAGGCTTCAGGCTGCCTGAGTAGTCCTTGTCCTGGCATCTCAAGGAAGGCCTGTACATGAGATGAATATGAGGTGATGGCGTGTGGGTGCATTTAAGGCCAAACCTATCAGGCATGAAGGAGAGGGCAGAGCGCAGCCACACAGGATGTCTTGTGCTGGCCTGATTATGATGAGAATGTGGGTGGCAGAGGATAGAAGGTGAAGATGGGGTAGTGTCTGAGAATTCTGGAGGCATAGCAGAGATGGGTGAGGATCATGTCTCCCTTCAGCAGGTTCTCAGGATCCAGTAGCTTGCCCATGGGAAGCAGGACAGGTGTTGGGACACATCCCACAGGACTGTGTTCTGAGACCCAGGGGAAACAGGGCCTAGCAGGGCTAAACAGGCTCCATCACTGGACTTCCTTCTTGCCTCCATCCTAGGACCCCCTGAGAGCTGGGTACTTCTCTGAGGCTCATACAGTGGCAGTGCCCACAAAGTATGATCCTAACCCACCATGAACATCCAAGTCAGTGAGAGGCTCATGGCTAACTGCCCCAAAAGGCTGCTCCTGGAGCAGAGCGAGGGGCTGATGACCCACAGGTCAGTTTTGGGGCCTGGAATCTCCGATTTCTGGTCAGCATTGCATGAGATGCTGGGGGACTTTGCTTTCAGTGGAGGGACAGGAATCCCTACAATGTTTCCTTGTCAATCTGGACAGCAGACCATCAGAGACATAGTGACAAGAAGGGTGCAAATGAAAAGATGACCAGATCTGAAACACAGCCACTTTCTTCAGAGAATCTAATTAAAGACACAAAAAAAGAAGCAGGAGCTGCCTCAGGGACAACAGGAGAGAAGAAAGCATTGACCCCAATAGGAAACCCTCACAACTCCTCCAGGGCCACCTTCTGAGCTGGGTCCCTGGGTTTGCTTGTCTTGAGCGCCCCCTGCAGCTCATCCCTGCTGCCTCCCTCAGGGAGGTTTGCATCTGGGTTCACAATGACTTCCCCTCATTGTGTGCCTCTCTCTCACAGTAATACACATCCATGTCCTCAGCTCTCAGGCTGCTCATTTGCAGATAGTGTTTTCTTGGAGTTGTCCTTGGAGATGGTGAATTGGCTCTTCACAGAGTAGGGGTAGTATGTGCTACCACCAGTCTGAGTAATGAGTGAGATCCACTCCAGCTCCTTCTCTGGGGCCTGGCAGACTCAGTCAATGTAGTAGCTACTGAATGTGAATCCAGAGGGTGCACAGGCGAGTCTCAGAGACCTCCCAGGTGGCACCAAGCCTCCCCCAAATTCTAGCAGCTGCACCTCACACTGGATATCTGCAAACACAGAGACACAGGTAGACTTAGCACAATCAGGCTCAGGCACAGGTCTCAGGGCTTCCCTCTCCTGAGGACGACCTTGAAGAATGATCAGGAGGGAAATGCAGCTTGGCACCAAGTCCATGGTGGAGCTGCTGGGGTCCTGTCTCAGGCACTTGGGTTCTGGGTGTCTCCATAGCATGTGGGGCCAGGCCCTCTTTTATGAGCAGAAGGAGAGCCCCATTTGCATGGAGTTTGGATGTAAGGTTGAGATGTGATCCTGGGCTGCATGCCTGACCTTGTCATTTGCACCCTTCCTGTCACCATGTCTCTGATGATCTGCTCTCCAGATTGACAAGGAAACATTGTAGGGATTCCCGTCAACCCCAGATGGGAAAGGACTCAAGGATGCAGGCAACAAAGGTTCCCATCATGACCCACTCTCCTTCCTTCCTTTCCTGAGACCCCTCACCCTGACCTCATTCCTTTGGGAGCAGCTTCCAGGATTGAGAGTCCTCCATCCTTGGGGTTTTAATGAGGACTGAGGGGTGCTGCCCTCAGAGGCGCATGGATGGGGCTTCCTCTTATTCTCCTTCACCTGCTATGGGCCATGTTGCCTTTCTTGAGTTTGGGAATAATGCCAGAAACTGAACATTGTTTCACTAATAGAAAGATGTGGAGAGAAGCCTCAAAGGCTAGTCAACAATCTTAATTGCTCTAACTACTCACTGTTTTAGTTGAAACATTGTTAGCAGAAGTAGCCTCCACCTCTGTTTATCTTATGTATTTTTGTTATTGAAATTTCCTGCTTAAAGGCTATGGTTGTGTCCCAAAGTCTCAATAAAAGGGATAGCAAGGCCAGAGCAGAGGATAGTCTTTTCATTAGAGGAAGGCTCCCACCTGCCCCCCTACCCAATATTCCCAAGTTAATATTTTTCTAGTCTCTTTTCATTTGTTTGTGGCCTCCTCCAGAACCCAAACCCTGAAAGGGAACCCTGAACCACGGGGGAAGTGAAAGGGGTTCCCACATCTGGCGCCCAAACTGGGATGTCTGGAGGAGAAGATATTTTTCGTCAAAGACGGAAGGAGGAAAAATTCACCAAGGAAAAGGTGAGGGAAATTCAACCATGCAAAGCTCACAGACTAACTGCAGAGTTGTGATCTGTAAGTAGGGTGGGAATGTCTTTTTCAGCCAGGCTAAAGGGGAAGAATTAGGTTATAAATATAAAGTAAACTTTATTATAGACTCTTGGTTTGCGTGCTTAAATAATGTGGTCTCTTGTTCAAATTAAAATCTTAATTTGTATTTAGAATCTAAAATCTGTAATAAGTGAAACTCCACTGCTGAAACCATCTCTGGTACGGAGAAATTCAAAGGTGACAGGAGAGGGCAAGGCTATCTGCTCTCCTGCAATGAGATTACTTAAAGGTTTCATTTAAAAATTATAGAACTAGGAGGGAAATACAAATCTTGGCCAAATTGGGTGCCCATTATTACTTCGAAAAGCGAAAAAGAACGAAAAAATTTAAGACCTGTCTTTATCTTTTAAACATGAAAAGAAATTCGGCCAGATCTGTTACTGATGCTTTCCCCCAGAGTAAGCAGGATGTGGGGGAAGGGAGAGACAGGTGGTGATCCAATTTGAAAGCCCACTCTCCCAGTATACTAATTTAAAATCTCCTTTTTTTGCAATGAAAAAGTCTTAAAAATTTAGAAATGTGTCTGGAATTTCTGTACTTGTGAGGAGAGAAGCCCGGGTTAAAAAAAAAGAAATACATGCAACTGTCCTCTTTTTGGATATATTAGACAGGGTTTTAAGCTGGAATCTCTCTGTAAAAGCTACAGAAAAAGAAAAATCTAGAACTGGTCTTTATTTTTTAAGAAAGGTGGCGTAAAGGAACCAAAAGAAGAAGATTTTGTGTTATTAATCTAAGAACTGCTAAATATTTGACTTGCCAGCTTTAAAAGTTCAAGATTCAAATTAAATTGGGAGAAACTAAAATAAAATTTCTCTATTAATTAGGAATTCAAAATATGTTGATTATTGGTCTAATTAAAAAAGGATTAATTCTGTGATTCTCAACTGAAAAATTTTAATATGAAAACCAGTTTAAAATATAATTGGTATAATTATAATATTTAAATCATATATGAATATATATATATATATATATATATATATATATATATATTTGTTGGTTTTTTCCATGTTAAAATTTCAAGGTTTTAAACAGAGATGATTCTTGGAAAGCTCCATGGGCCCAGAGTAACACAAGGAATTTGTTCTCTCTTCTTAAAGGAAATCTTTTAAAATTTAACCGATCTAATAGACTTGAAATTGCATGGAAAACTTTATCAAATAAGAATTAATAACTATATTTTAAATGTTATGAAGGTTTTGGCCTTTAAGAAGGGCAAAATGAAGTAACTAAACATTTCTAAAATTCCAACAGCAGGATTTAAAATGACAAAAGCTGGTAGCCACCTGTATTCTTAATTAAGCTAGAGGCAGGGCAACGTTTGTGGCTTGTGAATCAGAGCTAAACATTTACTAAATTTGCTTTGCTTTTTAAATTGTTGTGCCTGGAATCCAGGGTCCCCAATAAACAACCACCAGGGAGCCTTTTTCTGATGCAAAAGCAGTCTTTATTCAAACCCGGGTTTGGCTCTCAGCCTCTTTCTGACGCAGCAGTGAGACCGGAGAGCGTGCCCTGGAAGAACAATCGGTTATATGGGGTTAGGATATTGGGCGGTTTAGGGAAGTGACAAGGGTTACAGAGATTGGTCGCTGTGTTCCTGGAGCTTCATTGGTCCATTCGGCGGTGGTCGGGGAAGTTAAGACATTGCTGGCACACCTATAGTCACTCCCAGAAAAGGGAGGGGGGTTAGGCAGGTGGCCCAGCCCTAGAGGACAAGATGGAGTAGAGTTAGTTTCTGCTTTGTCCTTACAAAATGAAGATACCTACTTTAATTATTTAAATCAAGGTTTTCAGCTAAATGAAAAGCCTGTGTCTTTGTAAGCAATTTGATTAAGTATTTTAATAAAGTAACTAAGACCTTGTCTATACCAAAGGAAATTGACAGCCAGTTTGAAATTGAATTGCTATTGTTATGCCCAGAGTTCAGGGTCCCCAATAATCAACCACCAGGGAGCCTTTCTCTGATGCAAAAGCAAAGACTCTTTACTAAAACCCTGGTTTGGCTCCCAGCCTCTTTCTGGCACAGCAGCGAGACCCTGGAAGAACAATGGGTTATATGGCGTTGGTTATTTGGGCGGGCTTAGGGAAGTGACATGCGTTTACAGAGATTGGTCACAGTGTTCTGTGGTTTAGCCTTATTAGGACCCTTGCTGTATTCCTGGAGCTTCATTGGTCCATTCGGGAGGTGGTCTGGGAAGCTAGGACATTGCTGGCACACCTGTGGTCACTCCCAGAAAAGGGAGGGGGTGTAGGCAGGGAGCCCAGCCCCATAGAACAAGATGGAGGGGAGTTCGTTTCTGCTTTGTCCTTTCACTATGGCCTAGAACAAAGAATATCCTTACATGATATTATTCTACAATGTCATTATAATTTTACAACAATATATTGTACAAATATCCCAAACTTATATCTAATTCTTTGAATGTTTGGCAGCAATTTTAAAAAGAACATGAAAGGAATTAAGACAGTGGGAAGGCACTTGAGCATTCTATATTGACCCTTTTTGCCCTTTTTGCCAAGAGGGACCCTCCCACAGCTGTTGCCTGAGCTTTCTGTTCATGCTGAGGTTGAAGCCTTGTGGTGACTGGTACCAAGGATCTGTCTCTTCCCCAATGGTGTGAGCTGGGCTCTCCCTGAAGAAACCTGGGTTCCCCAAGATATGTGATCAATGCCAGGACCCCACCAGCAGGCAAGTGGATCCCAAGGCAGGTAATGAGATTGGAGGCCACAGGGGCTTAGGCTACCAAGGAGACAGAACTGAACCTCATATCACCCTGCTTGGCCCTGGAGGATGGCTGGTTAGCCAGAGACAGGGAAAGAAAAACCTAAGACAGGCACAGTTGCAGAGGGGGCCATTTGGAGAGAACTTGGTGATCAACAGAGGTGAGGCACAAAACCTCATTCCCCCCCCCCCTACCAAACATTGCAGGGGCTTGAACCTTCGGCCCTTCTGAGGGAGGTCTCCTGCCCCATGGCTGCTTTGCTTCCCAGGCCCAGCTCAGATTGGGACCCAGGTGACAGACAGAGATTTGGCACAGCGCATATCAGAACCCAGGTAACAGACAGAGACTTGGCTGACAGCAACTGCCCTATATCTAAATCCAGCCTAATACCAGGAATGCTCAGGGCCTACTCAAGAACCCAAATAATCCTTTCCACTAATATTCACAGGATAATATAAGATTGTTGTTAGAATATTAAATTTGACAGTAAAATAGTAGTCAAGTTTTCAGATTAATTTAAATTGGCTAATTGAAATAAGTGAATATTCAAGAAAATTTAATTGTACTGGTCAAAAGTTGTTCCTAAAGTATTAACTAAAATTTCTATTGATAGTTCATCATATGTAAAATTGCTTAACATGCAATAAACCTAAAGCAGTCATATTTTTGTGTAAAAAAATTAAATTTTAAAGTTATCAAGACTGCATTATAAAAATTTTCCAGAAGCCTCCTAATAATTAAATAAAAGGGGGGGTAGTGGAGTAATATTATGCAAGGAAAAATACCCTATAAGTAAATTACATCTAGAAAAATTTTTTTTACCTTGAAAAACATTTTTCATTTGTAATGCTAACAGCAAGACACCATGAAAAACACACATAGTATCAAAATACTGTAAGCCAAAGGAAAATCATTTGGGCAAAAATACAAAGGATCCCAAGTCAAATTTATAGGAAAAATTTCTTTACTAACTTCTGGTCGAGAATATGTTTGTGTATTTTCAGAAAACAGCTCCAAGACCATGTGGATTCCTACAAAAGAGAGGAATTGACAGAATGCTCCAGCTATGAAGACAAGAGGAGAAACGGTCCAGAGATGGAAGATGCTGACGAAGCCTTGCCATCCTAGCAGTCAGCAGCTGTGCGTCGCTGCAGGTTGCCCAGCACCAAACCAGAGAAGGTTGGACCTGCATTACCACCATTTGTCCACCATCCAGAACTGAAATATCATTGCTGACATGTACACATAAAAAACTGTTGGACATTGAAACTGGGACTCAAAAAACTGTTGGCTCAGAAAGACACTTACTACAGACAGATTCATTTACCTCTCAGCATAGCCATTGTTGCTTGTCTTATTTTTTTGTTCTTATATGTTTATTTTTAGTCTTCAGATGCAAGATTTTTTAAAGGAAAGAAAAGGGGGAGATCCTGGAAACCAAACATTGTTTTACTAATAGAAAGATGTGGACAGGAATCCCGGAAAGCTAGTCAACAACCTTAATTGCTCTAAGCACTCAATGTTTAGTTGAAACATTGTTAGCTGAAGCAGCCTCCACCACTGTTTGTCTTATGTAATTTTGTTATTGGAATTTCCTGCCTAAAGGTTCTAGGTGTGCCCTAAAGTCTCAATGAAAAGGATAGCAAGGGTAGTCTTCTCACTAGAGGAAGGCTCCCACCTGATCCCCAATATGCCCAAATTAATATTTTTCTAGTCTCTTTTCATTTGTGTGCAGCCTTCTCCAGAACCCAAACCCTGAAAGAGAACCCTGAACCACTCGGGATGTGAAAGAGGTTCTCACAGAATAAGAATTTGCTTTGGAATGATACTTTTATTTTTGATAACTAGTGTCCTGGTGCATGAAATTTGTGTACATTAAAAGGGAATTAACTAGAGGAAATATTTTAATATCGCTATCTGACTTTCTCTGTAATAGAAGTGTCAGTGATTAAAGAAAATTAGTAAAATGTATATGAAAATTTCCCTCTTGTCAGAGTATGGGCTGTGCCATGGGACCCAGAGTCAAGTCTCCTCCCACCTGTGCACATCTTGAAATCATGCGAGACCCAGATCTGGCTGGCCCTATCCCTGTCAAGCTCCGCAAGATGGGAGGATGCAGTCTCAGGTCCCCTGTCCCAGCACAGGGTGGCGGGAGGGTGGAGGCACAGCTTCAAGTTCCCAATCAAGCCCCACCGGGCAGGGGGGGGGGGGGGGGGGGGGCGTGTCGCCCCCCCCCCCGGGGGGGGGGGGGGGGGGGGGGCTCAGGTCTCTTGGCCCCAGTCCCTGGTTGGGAGGTGTGGCCTCAGGTCCCCCAGCCTTGGCACTTGGATGGGGGGGTGCAGCCTCAAATCCCCTGGACTGGCCTCAGGTCCCCTGGCCCCGTGGTGACATGATATGACAACCATTTGCATATTAGCTCTTTATTATATATGACTAGAGGCCTGGTGCACAAAATTTGTGCATGTGGGGGGTTGTCCCTCAGTCCAGCATGCACTCTCTCTAATCTGGGACCCCTCGAGGGATTAGGCCTAACCAGGCATTCAGACATCCCTCTCACAATCCAGGACTGCTGACTCCCAACTGCTAGCCTGCCTGCTTTCCTGATTGCCCCAAACCACTTCTGATCACCCCCTAACCTCTCCTAGCCTTATTGATGCCTAACTGCTCCCCTACCAGCCTGTTTGCTCCTAATAGCCCTTCTCTGCAGGCCTGGTCATCCCTAACCATCCTACCCTGTAGGCCCAAACACTCCCAACGTCTCTCCCCTGCAGGTCTGGATCCCCCTTACTGCCCTTCCCTGCAGACCCAGTCACCCCCAACTGCCCTCCTCTGCAGGCTTGGTCACCCCTAACTGCCCTCCCTTGCAGGCCTAGTCCCTTCCAACTGCCCTCCCCGGCTGGTCATCTTGTGTCCACATGGGGGAAGGCTCTTTGACCACATGGAGGCAGCCATCTTGTGTGTTGGATTGATGGTCAATATGCATATTGCTCCTTTATTAGATAGGATAGAGGCCTGGTGCATGGGTGAGGGACAGCTTGTTTGCCCTGAAGGGTATCCCAGATCAGGGTGGGGATTCCCTTGGGGTGTGGGGCAGCCTGGGCAAGGGGCCTGTAGTGGTTTGCAGGCCAGCCATGCCCCAGCAACCCAAGCAGAGGTCTTGATGTATGGGGTTTATTTACCTTCTACAATTGAAACTTTGTAGCCTTAAGTGGAGGTCAAGACAGGCCAGTGCTGCAGAAGCTTGGCTTCCTCCATCACTGGGGGAAATGCTAGCCTTCTGCTCTCTGTAGCCTCATGGCTGCCATCATTTTTGTTGGAATTTATTTACCTTCTATAATTGAAACTTTGTAGCTTTGAGTGGAGGCCTGCGCCAGCCAGGGTGTGTAGAAAGCCTAGCTTCCTGCATTGCCAGGGAAACCTAAGCCTCCTTCCTGCTTGCTTTCTGGCCGCAGCCATCTTGGTTGGGATTAATTTACATGATCTCTCCTGATGGGCTAGTGGGCATGGCTTGTGGGTGTAGCAGAATGATGGCTAATTTGCATATTACTATTTTATTAGATAGGATGATAGATTGTCTTTGTTGTTTTTTGCAATCACATCTCACACATATGAATATAATGGGACAATGCATGGGTCCCTGCTGCCTGTCACTACTTGAGCCAATGAGGCGGAGACAGGGTTGAATCGTATATAAGCGTTTATTCCAATTCTGTGGGCAATATGGGAGAGCAACTGGTCATCTACGAAAACCTGCTCTTCTCCTCCCCTTCCCCCATAAGCCAGCTACTTGTCTATATATATAAAAACCCAGTGACCAGAATGGCAGAACAGCCCATAACTATGATGCGCACTGTAGTTGCCAACCAGCATGATCTGAGTCCTGATCGCCCTCTCCCTCATGCCCAGTCAGCCTGGCCCCTAATCATCCCCCACCACTCTGATTAGGGATGGGCCTGGCCGGTCAACTGCTCATGGCCCCTCCCTGCTGCTGGCTGGGCCCACTGGGCGTCCATTGGGCAGGCTTGCCAGACAACTACCAAGCACGAATTCCTGCACTGGGCCTCAAGTATTGAATAAAAGGACAATTACTTGGGGAAGTAGCCAAAGGCTATGCCAAAGGGGCTGTTGACAGGAAGCAGAGGGCTGAGTTCTTCCCAGGGCTGGTGGGCTGGTTCCTGAAGCAAAGTTGTTCATCTTCCAAGTGGGCTTTCAAGTCCCCAGTGTGGCTACCAGCCAGGTGAGAACGTGCTTCTTTAATCAGAATAAACAATCAGAGTTAACAGAGCATGATTACTATGTCTTACAATTCTAGCTGGTTCCCCGCATTCTATTTCTTCTCTACCAATAACACAAACATGTACAAGTGACCAAGAAGGAGAGGCTGGGCTGGACCCTGTGGCCACAGCCTCCATCTCAAACCTGCTGTCCCTGACACAAGCACGCAGCTGCCTACCTGAAACCACAGATTTCACTTGACTTCCCTGCTGTTTGTGTGCAAAAGGCCTGTGTTCCCAGCCTCTCAACATGGCAGAGTTTCCATCCTTTAAAAATGGAGCCCTGGCAGGTGTGGTTCAGTGATTGGGGTGTCAGCCCATACACTAAAGGGTGTGAACTTTTTAGACCTCATCCTGCTGAGGTCACAGGTTTTTAATAATTGTGTGTCCTTTCCTCAGCACATGAGGAAGAAACAAGTATGAATGGATGTTTTAAATGAAGAAAAGATGATATGTTGACATAAGAAATGTCTGACCACGGAGAGAATGTGTTATAAGACATTTTGGAGTGAAACCAATGACAACTGTTGGGGAGCAAGACCTCAAATACTCTGGAGAATAACTGTTCACAGCTGCATTTGTGCATTTGAAGTTAAGGAGGGAAGGTGAGGAAGGTGACAGGGAAGTGGGAGAGAGCAAGAGGGGATTGGATGAGGGGTATCTTTACAAGATTTCTCTGTTTCTCCCATTATTAAAATCCTTATTGTTGAAAGTATTGCATAGGTTCCCCTTTATCACTCCCTCTCCCCCTCTTTAATCTTCTGGCTCACTCCCGTCCCCCTCCTCCACACTCACCACCCCATTGTCTGTGTCTACAGGTTATGCCTATTTGCATACAAGTTCCCACTCACCCTCCCCTGCCTTCCCTCTGATGTTCAATCCTCTGTTCCTGCTTCTGTGTCTCTGGGTCTGTTTTTGTTCATCAGTTTATTTGGTTCATTTGAAATGCAGCCATTATGGAAAACACTATGCAGATTCCTCAAAAAAGTTAGAAAAGGAACTCCATGTGACCAGTGATCTCACTTCTAGGAATACATCCTAAGAAACCCCGACACTCATCATTAAGGACATAAGCAGCTCTCCCTCCCCTGCCCCCATGCTCCTGCTGCTCCTGTGCACTCCTGGTTACTAGGTTTGGGGGACAGTTGTTTGGGGGGAGGTAGTAAGGGGGTGCCTCGCTGTCCACTCTATAGCTCATCAAGCACCGGAGTCCAGCACTGAGTCCCAGACCCTCAGAGCTGGGCAGAGGGTCGCAAGGAGTGTGTGGTGAACAGGAGGAAGCGAGGGGTGGGGTGGTTTTCGAGTTTGTGAGGCTTAGGTCAGCTTATGGGTCTAGGAATATCCATGCGCTTAGGAGCTGGATCTGCTCAGACCAGTGGTTCTTAACCTGTGGGTCGTTCGACCCCCAAAGGGATCACCTAAGACTATTGGAAAATACCTATTTCCCATGGTCTTAGGAACCAACACACCGCTCCTCGGTGTAGCAAAATGTAGCAATGTAGTTTACTATTGTCATATGAAGACTGTTACCCATGCTACACTACAATTCAAGACAAAATTTCATTTATTTATAATTAGAAATAAATATTTTTAATTAGAAATAAATAAATATTTCACAATATACAATTACATATTATTTTTGTGATTAATCACTATGCTTTAATTATGCTCAATGTGTAACAATGAAAATACATCCTGCATATCAGATATTTACATTACAGTTCATAACAGTAGCAAAATTACAGTTATGAAGTAGCAACGGAAATAATTTTATGGTTAGGGGTGACCACCACATGAGGAGCTGTCTTAAAGGGTCACGGCATTAGGAAGGTTGAGAACCACTGGCTCAGACCTTCTGGTCTGAGATCCGATGGAACAGTATCACCTGGAGAAGCACTGGGGTGTCCGCTCGCAGTGTGCACATGGGGCCTTTTCTGTGCAGCTCCTGGGAGACCCTGGTGCATGGTCCAGTCGAGCAGAACCTTCTCATGACTGCAGCGCAGCAGCCGCCCCAGCCCAGGGCTCGTCACCAATTTGCTGGGTTTCTGTTAGGGTCCTCGGGGGTCACAGCCCTCTCTGAATGCACAGCCTCCACACCACAATCCCAGCAGCATGAGGGACCTCACCATCAACCTTTTGTGTCACCCAATAGGCAGGTGGCCCCAGGCAGGGATCAGAATGGAAACCAGCCAGCCTCCCCACAGGGAGGACAGTGCAGAGGATGGGTCCCACCCACAGAACTCGGGCAGCGGCAAGAGACCACTCCCTCTGCTGCTCCGCAGGCCCAGGATGAACATGAGCCCGGGATGAATATGAGCCTGGGATGAACATGGGCCCAGGATGAACATGGGCCCGGGAGCCAGGGGATCCGGCCCAATCCTAACAAAGCTCACTCGGTTCCACACTCCCGCTCAGCACCCAGCACCTACGGGGACCACCTGGCGGTGGGGCCTCCCAGGAACCTCCGCCATGCTTAGTCCTGCAGATTCAACAAATTCCAGCGATAACATCTACATATTGATGAATCTGGTTCCGCCTGGAGGCAGCTAGTCCAACTCCCCGATGGGTCCAGGGTCCGACGGGGCCGATGGGCGGCTTGGGGCCACAGCACAGGATGGATCCTTAGGGTCAGGTGACATAGATGCACTTCCACAAATCCCTCCTAACAACAAGAGGTGAAAGGAAATGAACTCCCCTCCATCTTGTCCTATGGGGCTGGGCCCCCTGCCTAACCCCCCTCCCTTTTCTGGGAGTGGCCACAGGTGTGCCAGCAATGTCTTAACTTCCCTGACCCCCACCCAAATGGACCAATGAAGCTCCAGGGACACAGCTAAGGTCCTAATTAGGCTTAACCACAGAAAGACCCCAATTCAAGTGACCAATCTCTGTAGCCTTCATCACTTTCCCAAGTCCCCTAATTATCCTACCCCATATAACTCATTGTTTCCACCCGGTCCTCTCTCTCGCCTCGCTGCTGCGCCAGAAAGAGGTTGAGAGCCAAACCTGGGTTTGAATAAAGACTCTTTGCTTTTGCATTGGAAAAGGCTCCTTAGTGGTGGATTATTGGGGGCTCCGGACTCTGGGCATAACAGAAGCATTAGCCATCCTCCAGGCTCCAGCTAGGAGGGAACTTCCTCCACTCCTTCCAGAACCACAATGTTTCTCCAGCAAGACAATGAGTGTGTGTCCCCTCCTCTTCTCCAAGGTTGGAAAAGAGCCGGCATTGCAGGCCCTGAGATGCCAGAACTCAAGCAAGAAGTGAGTGTCATTGCCCAGGGGCTGGAGGAGGGGCACCTCTGCTCCCAGTCTCTTCTGCTCTCTTCCCTCCCCCACCTCTCCCAATTTTAGTTTCATGAAATAAAAAGGCTGAACTTTTCATTCCATAAAACACAAAGGACAAAACTCAAAATAAAAATGTATTTCAAGTCATTGACCAGGAAAACCCCACCCCTTGCCCTTTCCCAAAAGGATCTTTTATGTACCTTTTTTTGTTGTCTTTTGTTTGGGTTTTACCATTGTTGGGATTTTTTATTTGTTTTTCGAGAGTGGGACTGGGATGGGGGTTAAGAAAAGTAAGCTTCTAGCAAACCCACACCCCATTTCACCCCAACCAACCTCTTTGCTTTCTTCTCATAAAAAAAAAAAAAAGAAAAAAGAAAAAAAAAAGAAAAAAAGCCGAAACCGGTTTGGCTCAGTGGATAGAGCATCAGCCTGTGGAATGAAGGGTCCCAGGTTCGATTCTGGTCAGGGGTACATACCTTGGTTGCGGGCACATCCCCAGTATGGTGCATGCAGGAGGCAGCTGATAGATGTCTCTCTCTTATCGATGTTTCTAACTCTGTATCTCTCTCCCTTCCTCTCTGTGAAAAATCAATAAAAATATATTTTAAAAAAAGGAGAAAGGGCACCCCACCCCCACCAGGTCCTGCTGTCAGTACTCAAGCTCTTCCACCAGAGCTAGTCTCAGTGTGCGATGTCACACTGTCTTTGTAGCCACCTAAAATAATAATAATGATAATAATAAACTAGGCCTTTACAATCAGTGGTTTCTTTCTAAAGGCCTTTTTTGGAAAGCAGAAGGAAGTCACCCTTTTCCAGAGGTTTTGGTTTGTGCAGATAGACAAGGGAGTGGCGGGAACTGTTTCATTATCATCATTATTATTATTATTATTATCATCATCATTATTATTATTTTATTTAGTTTCTCCGGGGCAAGTTGGCAACAGCAGCTATACAACTTGGACCCCACAATGTCCCCCATGCCATTATGTGGCTGGAGGGCCAGGCCACCTGATTCAGGCTTTCAGGACCTTACCAGGTGGAGACTCACTGTAGCCCAGTGGTGGAGTGCACTGTGTTCCCAGGACTGCTTCCTCCTCCAGGAACCTGCTTGCTACCCACTTTTCAGCCCCCACCCCAGTCTTCCCATTGAGAAGCCTGTCAGATGGGTGGTGGTCTGAAGTCAGTGGGGAGCCTATCCCTGACAGGATGGCTGTGACTGGGACATGAAACTGGGATCTCCATCCTTGTCCCTGGCCCTTGCATCCTCAGTGTGTGCAGGCAGTATAAGGCTGGAGTTTGGAGTTTTCTTTTCTTTCTTATTTTTTTTTCTTTTGATTCTTCCTCCTTTTTCAAAGATGGGCTATTGACCAGAACTGCTCTGCATAGGCTTGGAACTGAATGGAAAGACTTTGGAATAGTGGGGGGACACAGCTATCGAACAGCCATGCTGTTTCCGGTCCTGTTTTTATTTTCAAAAACCAGTTTATACTGTTCATCAGATTTTTTATTCATTTGATTTTTAGATGCACTTATTGATAGATATGCATTTCTTGTTCATAATTTTTATCTTTACCTTTTTCTTCTTCTTCCTCTTCTTAAAGAGTACCTTTCAGCATTTCATATAATACTGGTTTGGTATTGATGAACTCCTTTAGCTTTTTCTTATCTGTGAAGCTCTTTATCTGCCCTTCAATTCTGAATGATAGCCTTGCTGGGTAGAGTAATCTTGGTTGTAGGTTCTTGCTATTCATCACTTTGGATATTTCTTGCCACTCCTGTCTGCTCTGCATAGTTTCTATTGAGAAATCAGCTGATAATCGTATGGGTGCTCCCTTGTAGGTAACTCTTTTTCTGTTGCTGCTTTTAATATCCTCTCTTTATCTTTTGCCTTTGGCATTTTAATTATGATGTGTCTTGATGTGATCCTCTTTGGATTCCTTTTGTTTGGGGTTCTCTGTGCTTCCTGGACTTGTAAGTCTATTTCTTTCACAAGGTGAGGGAAGTTTTTGGTCATTATTTCTTCAAATAGGTTTTCAGTATCTTGCTCTCTCTCTTTTTCTGGCACCCCCATAATTTGGATGTTGGTACATGTAAAGATGTCCTCAAGGCTCCTTACACTATCTTCATATTTTTGGATTCTTTTTTCTTTTTGCTTTTCCAGTTGGATGTTTTTAGCTTCTTTGTGTTTCAGATTTTTGAGTTGATTCTTGAGCTACTCTAGTCTGCTGTTGGATCTCTGTATATTATTTTTTATTTCAGTCAGTGTATGCTTAATTTCTAGTTGGTCTTTTTCATATCTTCGAGGATCTCACTAAATCAATTATTGAAAAACCTTATAACCATGGTTTTGAACACTATATCCTCCACTTCTTTTATTTGTGATCTGTTTCTTTGTATCCACATTTTGGCTAATTTCCTGAATTGATAGAGTGGCTTTGTGTGCTACATATCCTATAGGTCCCAGTGGCTCAGCCTCCCCAGTTTCCTGGAGTGGACACTCTTGGTGCACCCCTTTGTGGGCTATGTGCACAGTCTTGTTGTAGTTAAGCCTTGATTGTTGTTGGTATCACTAGGAGGAATTGACCTCCAGGCCAATTGGTTGTGAGGATCAGCTGTATCTATGCTGGAAGAACTTTTGTGCTAGAGACACCCTTATGAGATAAGACTTGCTTCAGTGTGGTGCTCACTGAGTCTGCCCCCTGATGTGTCCCTTATGGATCTAAGGAGGGTCCCACTCTGCTCCATGGGTACACTGGCTCTTAGATCTCCAAGGAGGTGTTAATTTATCCTCTGCCTGAGGCCACCCAGCAGGAGCTACAGAGAGATCTTCAGATTCCTTTTCTTTGTTTGGGTTTTGGAGGTGCCCAGATGAGGTCCAGCTGTGAAGCAATGCAAGCTGCTGTGTGGCCTTTGGTCTTTTTTTAGATGTTCTGTGTCTCATGGACTCAGTTATAGGTAAGTTTAAAATTCAAAGGGCCTGGCCTTCATATGGAAAAACCTCTATGCTTGGCTTGGATGGGGCATAGTCTCAGGGTGGAGCAAACAGCAATGGCTTTCTGAGGTGGGATCTCAAAGCAGAGCAAACAGCAATGGCTTCCTGTCAGCACTGCCCTAAAAGGCCCCTGGGTCTTAGTGTCCCATGATAATTGCTGCAAGCACCTCTGAGAGAAAGTTGTCCTCAAGTTTTACCTGCTTCCAGACAGTCCAGTTTATCCCCAAATGAGTCTGGATCCCTACAGTCTCATCCGGAACTGGAGGTCAGAGCAGTTGGGAGCTTTCATCTCCCTCTTGAATGGGAAATCCAGCCAAATACTCAGTTTCCAGCCATCTCCGGTTGTGCACCTATGTATCTCTGTCTTCCACAGCTCCTGTGAATCACAGTGTGCTTTTCTCTTTCCTTCTAGTTATATAATTTCCACTCAGCCAGCCTTCCTGTGGTTCTGGATGATATCCATTTTATCTTTCAGTTGTTGTTTTAAAATTGTTGTTCAAGGCAGCAGTTTAAGTGTTTATCAATGCCACCATCTTGGTTTCTCCCTGGGTTTTTCTTGTTGGTCTCTTTCTTACTCTTTGAGTTGTAGGTTCGGTAATTTATTACCATTGTTTCTTGGTTTTTTTTTTTTTTTTTTTTTTTTGCAGTAGGCTTATAAAGCTATGAACTTCCATCTCAAGACTGCTTTTGGTGTGTCAATAGATTTTGAATTGTTGTGTTTTCATTGTCATTTGTTGCCATGATGTTTTTTATTTCTTCTTTGATCTCTCTGGTAACCAAGTCATTGATAATAGCATGCTATTTACTCTGCAAGTGTTTGATTTTTTGGATTATTTTTATTATAGTTGATTTCCAGTTTTATGCCATTGTGATCTGGGAAGATGCTTAATATGATTTCTGTTTTCTTGAATTTGAAGAGACTTTGCCTGTAACCCAATATATGGTCTATCTGTAAAAATGACCTATGTGCACTTGAGAAGAATGTACATTCTGTGTCTTTGGGGTGAAATGTTCTAATTTCATCTGATCTAGTGAGTCATTTATGGTTGATGTTTCTTTGCTGATTTTTTGTTTAGAGGATTTGTCCAATGGTGATAGTGAGGTATTAAAGTCTCCTACTATAATTGTATTGCTGTCAATCTCTCCCTTGATATCCTCCTAGAGGTTTTTTTATGTATTTGGGTGCTCTTTTATTGGTGCATATATATTTTACAGAGTTATTTCTTCTTGTTGGATTGCACCCTTTAGTATTATGAAGTGGTCTTCCTTATCTCTTTTTATGTATTTTCTCTTTGACATCTAATTTGTCAGATATAAATATTGCTACCCCAGCTTTTTTTTTTTTCATTTCCATTCACCTGGAAAACTTTTTTCCATTCCTTCACCCTCAGTCTGTGTGAGTCTTTTTTTTTTTTTCAGGTAGGTTTCCTGTAGGCAGCAGATATATGGATCATGTTTTCTTATCCACTCAGTTATCCTATGTCTTTTGATTGGGACATTTAATCCATTTACATTTAAATTTATTATTGATAGGTACTAGTGTGTCACCATTTTTATTCTTTATCCTGTGTTCCTTCTTAGCTCTCTATTTCTTCTTTTTATAGCACACCCTTTAGCATTTCTTACATTGCTGGCTTGGTGGTAATAAACTCCCTTAGTCTTTTTTTGTCTGTGAAGCTCCTGATTTCACCTTCAAGTTTGATTGATAGTCTTGCTATATACAGTATCCTTGGATTCAGATCTTTTGTTTGCATGATTTTGTATATTTCATTCCATTTCCTTCTGGCCTGATGAGTTTTTGTTGAGAAATAAGTTTCTAGTCTGATGGGGAATCCTTTTTAGGTAACTTTCTGTTTCTCTCTGGCTACTTTTAAGGTTCTTGCTTTTTTATTGGTGCTTGCCAATTTAATTATAATATGCTTTGGTATCGGTCTTTTGGTGTTCATTTTGTTTGGGACTCTGTGAGCTTCTTGGATTTGTGTTATGTGTTTCACCACAATTGGTCCAGAGAAGTTCCTTGTCCCTTTCTTAAAAGACTGAGAGTTGCCCAGAAGACAGCAAAGCAGCAGAAGAAAACAGGTTACACAAGGGGCCAAGGGGCCAACATGGGGTCAGCTGAAGAAGTTAATGACTGAGGCCCAGCAGATGGTAGAAAAGCAAGAAGTGGAAGCTATTCCCTCAACCATGTTTCTGGCTATGCTAACATTGGTTAGCTGCCAGTCTTCTGTAAAGTCTTGCATAGCCAAATCTGAGGACTCTGAGTAAATACACACCAGCAGCAAAAGAAACTTACATTCAGTAGCTAACAATGTTAACATGTCTGTAGTTTGGTTTTTGCATTATCATTGTTTTGTTCTTATTTTAATAGTAGTAGCTGAAAAACAAAAAAAGGGTGACATGTAGGGAGTGAATATAGGGTCAAGCCCCAGACTGAGCTGTGACAGGGCCACAAACATGTCCCAGTTTGAAGGGCAGAACCATCTTAGCATAAATAAGCTTAACCTTATAGCCCTCCCTAGTTCCTTCATAGGTATCTAATGGGCTGTGGAGGTGCAGCCAGTGCCGCCAAAACAAGGTAAAACTCACAAGAACATTGTAAGTAGGTTGGTAACTCCCTTTGTTTTGATATGACTATAAAATAAAGCCTTGGTTTACAGACTGGGTTTTGCTTCGTCTTCATCCAGGAACAGGAGATCTGCTGAGCCCCAGCTGTATTCTCTTGTCTATCTTCTTTAATCCTTCACCACCCCTCCTCAGGCTCACCAAACCTGGCCTGGCATGGCACACATTCCATTGGACCAAGACCCATGTCTCAGTCCACTGTAGTGATTATCATCATCATCATCATCATCACCATTAGTTACTTATAGTTGTACTTCTTATTGTCTATAGACCTGGTGGTTGTCCATACACAATTAATTTGTACAGGAAAAGTAGGTAGGCATCTTCTCTTTTGATGTTATTGGGGAATTGAAATCCCAATGACCAAACTGTAAGTTGACCCAAGGCCTTCTAAAAATTGTTGACTTTGGATGAAGTGCATATTCCCATTAAGACATTGGACAAAAACCAGTATCTGATTCTATCATCTCCATCACCAACTCCACCATCACAATTATCATTATCACAATCATCACTTTAATCATATTCATTTGCTTACTGTAATTATTCTTCTCTTTTTCTGTAGGCCTGTTTTTGAACACATATTATAACACTTTATCTCAATTTTGCATACTTGTAAAGTTGTTAAGTAAAGTAAACAGCTATACTCTATATTGTTTTTTGTTTGACTCCTGACAGCTGATGGAATATTCTTTTTTTTTTTTTTTTTTTTTTTTTTTTATAAAAAGATAAGAGAGATACAGCAAAGAAGGGAAAAAACGACATTTATTTATTTATTTATTTGCCTATTTATTTACTTATTTATTTATTTATGTTTTACCAACAAGGTAGTTTGGCAACACTTTGCTGCATGGGAGCTGATGGAATATTCTTACCTCTTCTCCATCTGCCACTCAGGAGAAATCAAAAAAGAAATCATGGTTTTCTCTTTATATGTTTTCGTGAGATTGAAACCACACAAGCCCCTGGAAGTAGAATTCCTCTTCTTCACCCACCACATCAACAAAATAAAAGCCCCAAACCAGTCTCCTTTCTTGGCTCCATCAAAACAAATTTGACATCTTGAGGACCTTTCCTGTCCTCCAAGAGATTTAAAAAACATTCCATGTTCGCTTGGTGTGTGTGTTTGTCATCAGCCTGGACATCTGCATGAAGCTGTTGTGGGTCCCTCTGCCTCTGCCTGGTGTCACCCAATCTCAGTCCTATGAGCATGATGACAAGTCAATGAGCATCACCACCAGGGTTCTCTCTTCTCCAGCTTTGCAGTCACATATTTGTGATGCATGCTGTCCAACATTCAGGTGAGCTGCACTATTGTGTCAATAGAGTCTCTTGTTATATTTAGGACACAAGGGTCAGAAGATTTGTGATTAATAGTCATTTCAGCACAAGTGTATATGAAAGAGGCTCTCTGCAGATTGTTCATGTGAGAAAATTGTCTCTGTTTACAGAAGACTTTTCTAACTCAGAGACTTCAGAAGTAAGTACAGAATCAGGAATCTAGGGGTTCCCTGAGGGAGACTGTGACATGAAGAGGAAACCACACAGGAAAACAGCTCTAACCTCCAACTGCACCTGCTGCTGGGATGATCCTTGTGTTCAGGGATGCTGAGTGCCCCCTGTGGTCACAGCCTCTTCTTCAGGGTGGTTTGTGTCTGGGCCCACACTGACTTCCCCTCACTGTGTCTCCTCACACAGTAATAGACAGCTGTGTCCTCAGTTCTCAGGCTATTCATTTCCAGATATAGCATGTTCTTGGTGTTTTCCCAAAAGATGGTGAATCGGCCCCTCACAGAGTCTGCATAGTATTTCTGACTTCCATCATTCCATATGTCTGCCACCTACTCCAGTCCCTTTCCTGGAGCCTGGCAGGCCCAATCCATTGCATATCTACTGAAGGTGAATCCATAGGAAGTACAGGAAAGTTTCAGAGACTTTCCAAGATGCACCAAACCTCCCACAGACTCCACCAGCTGCACTTCACACTGGACACCTACAAACACAAAGTCATTCTGACCAGGAGACTCACACATCCATCATTTCTCTCACTCATATTCTCTCACATACTCAGGATCTCTTGTTCTTCATAAATTACCTCTTAAAAGAGCCACAAGGAAACCTATCTGAGCTCAAACGCCATGGTGAGTGGTCTGTGTTGTCTTGATCATGGAATGGGGACTCCTGTCCCAGAGTTGCAGGGTCAGAGCTGGTCTGTTCTTTTATGAACTGAGAGGGCCTTATTTGTATGTCCTCCTGCTATATAGGGAGCCCAGGATTGGGTGCTTACATAAAGGATATGGTCCCAGAGTGTGACATGTACAAAGGTTCTTGTCTATTATTAATTTCTCCCCACTTCTTGGCTATGAATTCCCATGTTCTCAAGTGCTGCAAGAGACTTGTACAAAGATGAAGGAGAGAAAATTGCCATAAATTAAGAGAGAAGGTTTAAAATAAGAGGTGGCTTTGACAGTCACCACTAATGACAACCAAGAGAAATCAACCCTCTCAACCGAAGAAATAAATAAAAGTGCAGGAGATTCATGTTCAGGAGGCAGGTAGGTCCATCTGACACTATTTCCCCTACAAAGTGTCCAGAGAATAAACTAAGACCAAAGTGTTAATCTAGAGCCAGTGGACCAAGTGTTGGGGGAGAGAGGAGCATCTGTGTGTGTCCCTGGGAACCAAAAGTATGACATATAGAGACAGAGCTCCCGGGTCCTATTCCTTCAGGGGAGTTTGGTGCTGAATGTGTAGCAGCTGCACTATCTCCTTTGTGGTCTTTAGCTCTAGTCTCTATTGTAGATCCAGTTTCATACATTGAGATGTGGTAGAAAATAATCATGATCAATTTTGTTTAGGTGATGTTGTTGGTAAAGATCAGGAAGGAATAATGTTCAAGTTTTGGAAATTTTATTATGAAAAATCTCATTGCATATTACTGATAAGAAATAACAGATATAAATAAAATCATTATTGATCTGAATAATATTATTTTTCTCTGTTCATTGGTTACAGAATGAATAAATCATGCAGATAATCTCCCATTCCTGGAGCTGATAAATCTAATTTCATAGAAACCTGGTCAGCCTTAGTGGTTCCACCTTATATCACCATCAGAGTCTGTGTCCATGAGGACATGTGGCATAGTTCTAACCAGAGGACATGTTGGGCTTTCCTGCTTCATTAGCATGTCATTTCAGTAGCACCATCTGTTCCCTCTCAAGTCCTTACTTATGTCTGCATGTGGCCCTTGGTAGTGCTGTCACCGGGTCCGTACATGATGGGCCTCCCCTGGGACCTGAAGCCCATTCGCTGGATGGAACAATGTGCAGCACGAAAAAAGCCACCTAAGTCTAAATATGAATTACTATGGACAGGAATTCACCACGTCTGATCAGGCACACTTCCAGATTATTTCTCCATTATGTTTATATTTCCTCCTTGTTTCTCTTTTTCCTGAAATGGTGACACATGATATCTGGGGTAATTCAGACAAAAAATTATTGACTTGGAAATTAACCCATGATCCAGTTTCCAGGCTCAAATCTACTGTGTCGTGCATCCCAGATAGACAAGTGTCATGACTGAATTCCAGGAATGGGAGGTACTTGTTTTACCTCCATCAGGGATGACTCAGTGCACACCTTCAGTTTATTAGAGACTTCCATGGAGAGCTTTGACCTAATAGCACCTGATGGATCACACAGCTGTATTGTAACTGAAGGCCAGGGACCAGCACTTGCTAAATAGAGTTTCCTTCAGAATTGTTTCCTCTAGCTGATGTAAACTCACATCCACATGGTGCGAGGTTCTGCAGTGACCAGAGCTGTCAGTCAAGAGGGGGCCAGGCAAGATGCACAAGTCTGGGAGCAGTGCATGACTTGGGGTTATCATCTCTCCTGGAAACCCATCAAAGGAGCAAGGTGGGAAGTGTGGGAGTTCTCCTCCATCATCACCTGATCCCCAGAACACACCATCTGTACCTGGGAAAAGAGGACACCTGTGGAGAAGAGACAAGAGAGGGTGGAAATCCCACTTGACTATCCATGTCCCCTCCTCAACCCAGGACAGGAGCCCCTTACCTGTAGTCATGGCCACCAGGAGGAGGGATCTCCAGCTCCAGTGCATGGCTAAGGGCTGTGTTGTGAGCACTTCTTAAGGGGAGGATGTGACTAATGCCCTCAGGGCACATACTTACCCATATTTAACATAGTCTATGAAAGGACAAAGCACAAACGAACTCTCCTCCATCTTGTCCTACAGGGCTGGGCCCCCTGCCTAAACCCCATCCCTTTTCTGGGAGTGGCCACAGGTGTGCCAGCAATGTCCTAGCTTCCCCGACCACCACCCAAATGGACCAATGAAGCTCCAGGAATACAGCGAGAGTCCTAATTATGCTAAACCACAGAAAGACCCTAATTCAAGTGACCAATCTCTGTAAACCTCATCACTTCCCTAAGCCCTCCCAATATCCTACCCCATATAACTCATTGTTCCACCCCGGCTCACTCTCTCTTCTCCATGCTGTGCCAGAAAGAGGCTGGGAGCCAAACCCAGGTTTGAATAAAGACTCTTTGCTTTTGCATCGGAAAAGTCTCCCTGGTGGTTGATTATTGGGGACCCAGAACTCTGGGCATAACAGTCTACATCTTCTCTTTTGAATATTCATGAGGTCTTGACCCCACCCGAGGGAAGATGAATGACACAAGAGCCATGCCCAGTACGATTCTGAGTGTCCAAGTCTTCATTCTTTTTTTTTTTTTAAAATATCTTTATTGTTGAAAGTATTACATATGTCCCTTTTTATCTCCCAATTGACCTTTTCTAGCCAACTCCAATCCCCGACTCAGGCCTTTGCCATCCTATTGTCTGTGTGCGTGGGTTGCGCATATATGCATACAAATTTTTGGTTGATCTTTTTTACCCACCCACTCTTCTCTGCCTTCCCTCTGAGATTCCGAAGTCTGTTCCATGCCTCTAGGATTATGTATTCATTTTGTTCATCGCTTTATTTTATTCCTTATATTCCTCATATGAGTGAGATCATGTGATACTAACCTTTCTCTAACTGGCTTATTTTGCCTAGTATAATGCTCTCCAGGTTCATTCATGCTGCCCCAAAGGATATAAATCTTTCTTTTATACTGTTGCATAATATCCCATAGTATAAATGTTTTTTATCCACTCATCTACTGATGGGAGGGCACTTGTGCTGTTTCCAGATCTTAGCTAGCATAGTGGTGCATACATTCGTTCTGATTGATGTTTCAAGTCTCTTAGGATATATTCCTAGAATGGGGGTCACTGGGTCAAATGGCAGTTCCATATTTAGTTGTTAGAGGAAATTCCATAATGGCTAAACCAGTCTGCATTCCCACCAGTAGTGTACTAGGGTTCCCTTTTCCTCACATCCTTGCTATCACTTGTCCTTTGTTGATTTATTTATGGTAGCCATTCTGATAGGTGTGAGGTGATACTTCATCCTATATAATAAAAACTAATATGCAAATTGCCCCTCTGGCATTTCAACTAACCTGGAGTTCCACTACCCATTATGACATGCATGACAACAGGGGGCGGCACCGAATGAAGGAAGGCTCTGGCTGGCAGCCAGCAGTCAGCAGCTGGGGGAAGGAAAGCCTCAGTTGGCAGCCAGCAGCCAGCAGCCAGCAGCCAGCAGCCAGCAGCCAGCAGCCAGGGGGAGGAAGGCCCTGGCCAGCAGCCAGAATGCCTTGATCAGCCCTGATTGCCAGCTAGGCCTGGGGACCCTACCGAGCATGAATTTCATGCACCAGACCTGTACTTGTCTTATAATTTGCATCTCTGTGATGATAAGTGACTTTGAGCATTTTTATATGTCTCTTGTACATCTACAGGTCCCATTTGGAGAAGTGTCTATTTAGGTCATTTGTTCATTATTTTAAATTGGATTGTTTGTCTTCCTTTGGCTTAGTTGTATGATTTCCTTACATACTTTGGATATTAACTCTTTATCAGATCTATCTTTGGCAAATATATTCTTCCCTACTGTGGGATCCCTTTTCATTTTGTTGATGGTTTCTTTTGCTGTGCAGAAGCTTTTTTATTTCGATGTAGTCCCATTTGTTTATGTTCTCCTTAGTTTCCTTTGACCTAGGAGATACATTTGTAAACATATTGCTATTAGTGATGTCTGAGATTTTGCTGCCTATGCTTTCTTCTAGAATTTTTATGGTTTCCCTGCTTACATTTAAGTCTTTTATCTATTCTGAGTTTACACTTCTGTGTGATGTAAATTGGTGGTCTTGTTTCATTTTTTTGCACATTTATGTCCAATTTTCCCAACAATATTTATTAAAGATACTGTCTTGACTCCATAGTATGTTCTTGCCTCCTTTGTCATTGAGCATAATGGCTTGAGTCAATTTCTGGGTTCTTGGGTCTGTTTCATTGATCTATATGCCTGTTCTTGTGCCAGTACCAGGCTGTTTTGATTACTGTGGTTTTGGAGTATAGCTTGACATCTTGTATTGTGATCTCTCCAACTCTGTTCTTTTTTTCTCAAGATTCCTGTAGATAACTGGGGTCTTTTTTGGTTCCATATAAATTTTTGGAGTATTTATTCTAGATCTGTGAACTATGTTGTTGCTATTTATAAAGGGATTTCATTGACTCTATAGATTTCCTTGGGTAGTAAGGATATTTTAGTGATGTGAATTCTACCAATTCATTAACAGAAAATATTTTTCACTTGTTTATATCTTGCTCTACCTTTTTATTCAGCATACTGTATTTTTTTTAGTACAAGGTTTTTTTTTGTTTTTGTTTTTTTACCTCCTCAGTTAAGTTTATTTCTAAGTATCTTCATTTTTGGTTGCAATGATAAATGTGATTATTTGTTTGGTTCCCTTTACTGAGAATTCATTATCAGTGTAATAAAAATACCATCAATTTCTGTGTGTTAAATTTGTATCCTGCTACATTGCTGAATTAATTTATTAAATCTCATATTATTTTTGGTGGAGCAGTTAAGCATTTCTAAGTACCATATTATGTCAGCTGTGAATAATAAGAGTTTTACTTCCTTCTTTCCAATTTGGATGCCTTTTATTTCTTCTTTTTGTGTGATTACTGTTGCTAGGACTTCCAGTACTATCTATATATATAAAAGCCTGAGTGACCATTGCAACTGAACAATTGGAGCGACTGAAACAACCAGTCGATTAGTGGCTATGGTGCACACTGACCACCAAGGGGCAGACTATCAATGCAGGATCTGACCCCGGGAAGTCAGTGTGCTCCCATAGCCAGCCTCCCATGCCCAGCTAATCTCCTTTGGTCCCTCCCCTCATCTACCCCTCTGGTCTCCAGGTCCCAACTGGCAACTGACAGCTGATAGGCCCAGGCCAGCCTGGCCCTGATTGATACTGAGTGAGATGGCTCTGATAGGCCCTCATCACCAATCGGCTAGGCCTAGGGACTCCACTCATGCAAAAATTTTGTGCACTGAGACTCTAATCCACACATATAAAAACCTAAGTGATTGAATGAACAAAGGACAAGTTGACCAGTGGTTATGATGCTCACTGGTCACCAGGGGGCAGACGCTCAATGCAAGAGCTGCCCCCTGCTGCTCAATGTGCTTCCAAAGCAGGAGCACAACTCAGCTGACCAGTGGGTGCCAGATACCAAGCTCATGGCAGGCAAGCATAGCTGTGATGGCACAAACCTCTCCTGCCTCTATGGGAGCATCACTGAACAGCAGCAGCAGGCACAGGGTGGGCCAAGATGAATGTGAGTGGCACCTGGCCTGAGCTCCGGTTCCTCCCTGGCAGCCTCCCACTTCGTTCACTACTACATACCCCAAGGGGTCCTTGATTGTGAGAGGGCACAGGCCAGGTGCACGAATTTGAGAACTGGGCCTCTAGTGTTTAATAAGAGAGGTGAAAGCAGACATTTCTGTTTTGTTCCTTTTTTTAAGGAAGTTTAGCTTTTAGCTTTTAGTTTTTGCTCATTGAGTATGATGTTGCCTCTTGGTTTGTCATACTTTTCTTTTATTATGTTGAGATATGAGCCCTCTTTTCCCACTTTTCTGAGAGTATTTATCAAAAGCATATGTTGGGATTATTGAGGAGGAATCCAAAATGGCAGCACAGGTAAACACCTACACTGCTGCCTCGCACAACAATTTCAAAACTACAACTAAAAGACAGAACAGACATCATCCAGAACCACAGGAAAGCTGGCTGAGTGGAAGTTCTACAACTAGAGGCAAAGAGAGGGGCTCACGGAGACCCAGAGGAGCTACAAACAGCTGAGGTACGGAGACGAGTGCGCAGAGAGAGGGGGTGCCGGAGTGCCTGGCTGGCTTTCTCTGGTGGGAGGGAAACGGAGACCCTCAAAGGCATTGAACCCCTTATCCTATGACACTAAACCCCAGATCCAGCCGAAACTCATATAGGGGGAGTTTGGACTGTGAAAAGGGAGAAGTGCATGGAAATTTAGGGGAGTCGCAAAAGATCAAAGGCCTGGTGGTGCGCACGGCACTGCGCGCAGGACAGATTGCTGATTGTGCCGCTGGCTTTCGCGAGTGGGCGGGAAACAGACCCTCCCAACTGTGCCACTTCTAACTTCACTAAACCCCTGTTTCAGACGAAACCCTGGAGACCTAGACTCGTGTGGTCCTGGTGCACAGGGGAGCTGGAAAGGCAGTGGTTAGAAGCACTGTGGGCGCGCGCACACAAGGACCGCTCTAGCAATTACCCATTCACGTGAGACTCAGGGGCTGTGGAGGGCGGGGCCGAATGGAAGGCAAGGCGGTCCCTTAAGCCCTAAGACTCCACCCCTCCCAAGCTCAACAGAGGCTTCTGCGGCTTTGCACGTCTGGTATTATAAAGTTGAATTCAACACAGAAGTTTCCCCAGCATAGTGAAAATGCCGAGACAAGGGAAGGGATTACAAACAAAAGAAATGGAGAAAAAAAACGATTGGATATAGAGTTCAAAACCACGCTTATAAGGTTTTTCAAGAATATGCTAGAAAAGTTGGATAAATTTAGTGAGACCCAAGAGGAGATGAAAAAGGACCAACTAGAGACACTGACTGAAATAAAAAATATTATACAGAGTCCTAACAGCAGACTAGAGGATGGCAAGAATCAAGTCGAAAATTTGAAATATAAAGAAACAGAAAACATTCAACTGGAAAAACAAGAAGAGAAAAGAATCCAAAAATGTGAAGATAATGTAAGGAGCCTCTGGGACAGCTTCAAGCGTACCAACATCAGAATTGTGGGGGTGCCAGAAGAAGAGAGAGAGCAAGATACTGAAAACCTATTTAAAGAAATAATGACTGAAAACTTCCCACATCTGGTAAAAGGAATAGACTTACAAGTCCAGGAAGCACACAGAACCCCAAATAAAAGGAATCCAAAGAGGACCACAGCAAGACACATCATAATTAAAATACCAAGAGCAAACGACAAAGAGAAAATATTAAAAGCAGCAAGAGAAAAACAGTTCATTACCTACAAGAGCGCACCCATACGACTGTTAGCTGATTTCTCAACAGAAACGATGCAGGCCAGACGGGAGTGGCAAGAAATATTCAACGTGATGAATAGCAAGAACCTACAACCAAGAATAATCTATCCGGCAAAGCTATCATTCAGAATTGAAGGGCAGATAAAGAGCTTCACAGAGAAGAAAAAGCTAAAGGAGTTCATCAACTCCAAACCAGTATTATATGAAATGCTGAAAGGTACTCTTTTAGAAGAGGAAGAAGAAAAAGGTAAAAGACAAAAAATTATGAACAACAAATACATATCTATCAACAAGTGAATCTAAAAATTAAGTGAATTAAAAATTTGATCAACAGAATAAACTGGTGAATATAATAGAATCAGGAGCACAGAAAGGGAGTAGACTGGTAATTCTCAGGAGGACAAAAATCATAAAGCATCAAACAGACTGTGAAATTACAGCAGAAAGATTAAAGTTAGGTGAGGTAGATAAGTGATCAAAGGACTTGTATGCATGCATATAAGCATAACCAATGATCACAGACACTGGTGGTTTGGGGTGTGCCTGGGAGGGAGGGGGGCAATGGGGAGATATGTATAAAAAATTAATAAAAATTAATTAAAAAATTAAAAAGAAAAGCATATGTTGGATTTTGTTGAATATTTTTCTGAATCTGTTGATATGGTCATGTGATTTTTGTCTTTCAGTTTGATTATGTACTGTATCACATTTATTGACTTGTGAATATTTTACCAGTCTTGCATCTCTAGAATGAATCCCTCTTGGTTATGGTGTATACTAGTAATCTTTTAAACATATTGCTGGATCTGGTTTTCTAATATTTTCTTGATGGTTTTAGCATCTATGCTCATCAGGGATATTGGCCTGTAATTATCTTTCTTAGTAGTATGACCTGGTTTTGGAATTAGGATAATAATGAACTCATAAAAGGGTTTTGAAGTGTTCCTTTTGGATTTTTTGGAATAGTTAGGGAATATAGGTATTAGTTCATCTTTGAATGTTTGGTAAAATTCCCCTGTGAAGCCATCCAGACCAGTGCTTTTGTTTTGATTCCTGCTTCTATTTCCTTAGTTGTTATTGGCCTATTCAGGTTTGCTAATTCTCCCTGTTTCAGTTTTGGGATAATTGTGATTTCTGGAAATTTATCCATTTCATCCACATTGTCCAGCTTGTTGGCATATAGTTCTTAGTATTTTATTGCAATCTTTCTATTTCTGGGGTGTCAGTTGTTCCTTCTCTGCTTTCACTTATGATTTTATTTATATCTGGGTCCTCTCTCTTTGTTTCCTGATGAGTCTGGCTAATGATTCATTAATCTTTTCTCTTTTCAAAGAACTGTCTCATGGTTTTACCAAGTCCCATTCCTTAGTGATGACAGATTCTGTAGTTACCAGAACTGTCAGGGAGAGACCATGGAAAACACAGAGAGGTCAGGGGAGCAGTGCATGATTTGGGGAAGCTTTGCAAACATAGTGGGTTTGACCTGTTTTCTCAGTCTAATGTTATCAGTGATGTTGGGGTCAAGAGGCAGGCAAATGAAGAGAAGTTCTTCCATAGAATTAATCTTAGAAAAGGAAACTTCAACCCTGAGAAGCATTCCTCACTCTCAGCCCCAGTTTGCCCTTTCCCTGGGGGTTAATGTGGTCATGAGGTGCTGGGCTCTCTCACAAACATATAGCATTTTTTATATGTAATGTATACATTCTTATATCATACACATGATTTAGAAATATGTTCCTTATATTTATCTTGGGTTTTCATTTTCTCAATGAAATATTTGCTGGGACAAAATTCTTTAGTTTTAACCAAATCAAATTTAATATTATTTTCTTTAATGAGTTTTATTTTTGGTGACTTTACAAAGAGCTCTGATAATGCTGAGCTTCCACTGCCTCTTCTAGGTGTTATATACTCTTGGTGTTATGAGTATGATGCCAAGTCAATGACCTTCACCACCAAAGTCTTTCTTCTCTAGCTTTGGGGCCACACTCCTCTGGTGCCAGCTGAGACCCTACAGGATGCACCAAGCCTCCCACAGACTCCACCAGCTGCATCTCATACTGGACACCTGCAAACACAAAGACGTCCTGGTCAGGAAACTCTCGCATGTCCACAATTTCTCTCACTCAAGTCCACTCACGTACTCAGTGTCTCTTGTTCTACATAAATTACCTCTTAAAATAGCTACAAGAAAAAACCAGCCAAGCCCAAACTCAATAAAGTGTGGTCTATTCAGTCCTAATCAGGGAATGGGAATGCCTGGGGATCCTTTGGCTGGGATCCTGACCCAGAGTTGCAGGGTCGCATCTGGGCTTTTTTTTATGAGCAGATGGGGGCCCTGTTTGCATGTCCTCTTATTACAAAGGTAGCTTTGGGGATGGATTCTGATATTGAGAACATTGTCCAAGTGTGTGACATGTCCAAAGGTGCTGAGTGTGAAAAATTACTCCCCACATCTGGGCCTGTGCCCTCCCCACAAGCCCCACTTGCTGCAGAAGACCTGTATAGAACACAGGAGAGAACATTGAAGTACAAGTGAAAAGGAAGGTGTAAACTAAGAGATGCCTTTGACAGTCAAAATAACAACAACCAAAAGAAACCAAACCTTACAACCTGAGAAAGAATTAAAGGTGCAGGAGGTTCATGTTCAGGAGGTGGGAAGTTCACTCTGACACTATTTCCCAACAATGTGATCAGAGGACAAAATAAGACCAGAGTGTGAGCCTAGAATCAGTGGACCAAATGTGGGGGAAGAGAGGAGCATCTGTGTGGGTCCCTGGGAATCAGAAGTATGAAATATAGAAACACAGACAGAGCTCCCAGTTTCTATTCCTTCAGGGAAGTTTGGTGCTAAAGGTATGGCGGATGCATGGCCTCCTTTGTTGTGTGTGTGTGTGTGTGTGTGTGTGTGTGTGTGTGTGTGTGTTTCCCCTCTAGACTTTTTTGTAAAACCAGTCTCATCCATGAGGATATAGAACACTCTTAGTCATAACCAGGTGTGTTTAGGTGAAGATGTCAGTAATGATTTAGGAGTAATTAATTTTAAGTCATGAAAATGTTGTGATTGGAAACCTGACTGTAAGGACAGGAAAGGGGGCTTTCTTTTTCTTTGCTTTGGCTACCACAATTCATGATACGTATCTGATAATTAAACCCCAACATGATTAACTTCTCTGATTCAAACAACCCCTGTTTTCAAACAGGGATAAGAGGAGATACTCTAAAGGCTGCATTCTTGCATCCCCCTCCTCCCTGCTCTTTTCAGAACTATGGAAAATCACAATGAGCGTCTAGTTAATAGAAATTTCTCTTCATCCCGCCTATTCAAACAAGTCTCTGTGAACCATCATGACTTTTGCTCTAAGAGAGTTACAAGCGTGGGGGAAATCCTCATAAGACACCTTCCTAGGACATCTGCAGACAGTTTCCTTGAAAGAAAATAAACTGTCCCACTTTTCAAGTCAACCCCCCTGGTATCCGCGTAACTTCAAACCTAAATCATTTTCCCTTCCTTATTACCTAGCAACAGCAGTCATTACTCTCTACAGTAAAAGCTGCATTTTGTTCCTGCCCTATATTAACTACTGATAGACCAGTGCTTTTCCTTTCTGGAAAGTAAAACACTCTTCCTCTCTATATCTCTCCATTTAGTTGTGAATTCTTGCACAACACTTGTTACCAATCAAACCCTAACACTGATGTCTGCATGTGACCCTTGGGACTACTGTCACATTTCCCCACATATTGAGGTTCAGCTGGAACGCGCACCCGACACAGTGCAATATTGGAGGGAAAGCTACGTGGGAACATTATGGGGGATGAACCAAGACTGAGGACACACAGGTCCAGGGGTCTTGTTCATTAGATTGCCATCTCCTTGTTGTTTAGCCAGTTCAAGTTTTCTTCCCTCACTTTACCCTGGAACAGCCTCACATGTTTCCTAGAGTCATGAAGACATTTTGTTGACAGTGTGCAGGAACACAGGCCATTTGCGCATTGGTTTTGTACCTTACAACTTTCCTGAGTTCACTTTCTAGTTCTATCAGTTTTCTTGTGAAGTCTTCAGGGTTTTCTACATATAAGATCTTGTCAGATCCATAGAGTTAAAGAGAGATATTTTATGAACTCCTTTCTGATTTAGAGACTTTTTATTTTTCTTGCCAAATTATTCTGACAAAGACTTCCAGTTTTGTTCAAGAGAAGTAGTCACCGGGGCGTTTTGGTCTTGGTCCTGATGTTGGAAGAATTGCACTGAAATTTTTTCTCTGTAGCATAATGTTACCAGTTTTCTATTCAAATACAGCATGTATTATGTTGTGGTACACCACTTCTATACCAAATTGATTGAGAATTTTTATCATAAACGTGTTTTAACATTTTCAATGTTTTTTTTTTTAAATATCTTTTTATATATGATACTAGAGCTCCGTTACACGAAATTCATGCATGGGTGGGGTCCCCAGGCCTGGTAGGTGATCAGGACCGATGAGGACCAGGACGATCAGGGCCTGAAGGCCCAGGCAGGGTTGGGAGAGGAGGTGATGGTGGCTGAGCTGGGTGTGGAAGGAGCAGATACTTGACACTGATGCTGCCCCCAGCACCCCTCCACCCCACGGTTTCCCGCCTCCCCCTTCTCCTTCCCTGGGTGCTGCTGGCCTGGGGAGAGATGGGGAGGAGTCAGAGGAGGTTTCTATCCCCAGTTTGGAACGTGTAGGAGGCAGCCAATCAATGACTCTATCATCATTGATGTTTTTATTTTTATTTCCCTCTCTGAAATCAATGAAATGTATATTTTAAAAATGCAAGATTTCTAGAGGAAGAAAGGTAGGGCAAGGGAGCTATTGACAGGGGGGCATTTGAGATCTTGGTCACATTTCAGATTGGGTAATAGGTGAGGAGTGGCAGTGGGTGGACCAGTGCACTGCAGGCTGAGGAATGGGCTGTAATGACTGGGAATTTGTGTGACAATGACCCTGAGTGTGTGTTGGGGCCATTTGCTGGGGTCATTCATCTCCAAGAGGTTTTGATTCTGGACAAGAGTAGAAACACAAAGATCAGCAGGCCTTTCTTAGCCTAGAAGGTGACGTGGGTGGCAGGAGCAGGCTGTCTTGCTTCCCTACAAATGTAATCACACAGTATAATTGCACATGGATGTCAGTCAGCATCCAAATTCATGCCCAGCCAGCACTGGTGGCTGTATCCTGCAACTCTCTGGCTGTGTTGAGGCACTATTGGCTGGGGTTGGGGTTGGGGGAGCAGCCACATCCCCAAGTGCACATAGTATGTGAAGGGGCAGGCAGGAATCCAGAAGTTGGAAGTCAGAGCTGAGGTGGCCCGGCAGCGCTTTGTCCACTTTGGAGGTGGAGGGTGAGCAGCTGTTGGTGTGACTGGCTTTGGAGTCAGAGGGGCTGTGCTTCCTGCACGTCACTGGTGAGTCCCTATGAGCCAGCAGTGTGCCAGCCTGGCCAGGAGGGGCCTAAGGAGGCCTTTCCCTCCTGGAGCCATTCTTCCTAAGGTGGCAGCATTGGCTGTTTTTTCCCCAATTTATTTTTTTATTGGAAACGAAGCTCTGGGCTTGCAGGTCCTGGGTTCCCTCAGCTATAGCATATGCCTCCAGGCTGCACTGTACCTCCCTCACCCCTCCTCCTGCATTGAACATCTGGCCTTTGGTGGTTAGCGCACATCATAGTGACTGGTTGACCAGTCATTCTAGTTGTTATGCTATTATGGTTGTTGGGCTTTTATAATATAGGATAGTTTTGCCCTTCATTCTGTGGATGAGGTGTATCACATTTACTATTTACAAACATTGAACGATCCTTGCATTCAAGGACAATATCTTACTTGACATGGTAAATGATCCTTTCAATTTGTTGTTAAGTTTTATCTTGTACCAGAGGCCTGGTGCCAAAAATTCATTCATGGGAGGGTGGGGTGGGGGAAGTGTCCCTCATGCTGGCCTGCACCCTTTCCAATTCAGGACCCCTTGGGGAAAGTCCAACTGCTGGTTTAAATCTGGCAGTTGGATATCCCTCTCACAATCTGGGACTGCTGGCTCATAAACACTCACCTGCCTGCCTGCCTGCCTGCCTGATCATCCCTAACTGCCTCTGCTTGCTGGCCTAATTTCTGCCTAACTGGTCCTCTGCTGGCCTGGTCACCCTATAACTGGATCCCTACAGGCCTGCCTACCTCCTAACTGCCCCCCTGCTATCCTGGTTGCCCCCTGCCTGCTCCTCTCCCAGCCTGTCTGATTGCCCTAACTGCCTCTGCTTGCTGGCCTGATTTCTGCCTAATAGGTCCTCTACTGGCCTGGTCACCCTATAACTGGATCCCTACAGGCCTGCCTACCTCCTAACTGCCCCCATGCCAGCCTGACTGTCCCCTAATTTCTCCCCTGTTGGCCTGGCTGCCCCCTAACTGCTCCCTGCTGGCCTGATCACCCCTAACTGCCTCTGCCTCAGCCCCCACTACCCTGGTTTTGTCCCGAAGGAAGTCAGACATCCAGAGATGTCAGGTCAACCTGGTTAATTAACATAATACTCTTTTATTAATATAGACTAGGGGGGGTGGCCCAGCCTGCTCCCTCTCCAATCTGGGACCCCTTGAGGGATGTCCAACTGCCCATTTAGGCCAGATAGGATCGGGCCTAAATGGCAGTTGGACATCCCTCTCACAATCCAGGACTGCTGGCTCCCAGCTGCTTACCTTGCCTGCCTTACTGATTGCCCCTAACTCAGTGGTTCTCAACCTTTCTAATGCCGTGACCATTTAATACAGTTCCTCTTGTTGTGGTGAATCATAAAGTAAATATCTGTGTTTTCCAGTAGTCTTAGGAGACCCTGCTAGCAGTGCTCAACCTGTGGGTCACTGATGTAGAGCCTAAGACCATCAGAAAACAGGTCTCAACCCACAGGTTGAGAACCACTGCCCTAACTACTTCTGCCTGTCAGCCTGATCACTCCCTAACCACTCCCCTGCCAGCCTGATTGATGACTAACTGTTCCCTTGCCAGCCTGTTTGTCCCTAACTGCCCTCCCCTGCAGGCCTGGGTCCCTCCCGAATGCCCTTCCCTGCAGGCCCAGTCACCCCCAACTTCCCTCCTCTGCCAGCCTGGTCACCCCTAACTGCCCTCCCCTGCAGGCCTGGGTCCCTCCCAAATGCCCTTCCCTGCAGGCCCAGTCACCCCCAACTTCCCTCCTCTGCCAGCCTGGCCACCCCTAACTGCTCTCCCCTGCAGGCTTGTTCACCCCCAGACCAGCTCTAGGCTTTGATACCTGAATGACTTCTTTCTGGATCCTCCTGTCTCCAATATGCTGCCCCTAGTAAGGTAATAAACCCATACTTGCCCCAGCCCCTTACAATTCAGATACCCCTAAGTCATAGAATAATACCCTTGTGTGTGGTTCTCATGACTCATTGAGTTTGGTAAATGCTCTGATAGAGCAGGATATTCAATTTACCTCAGAAGTCGTGGCCAACTTTCAGTTTGGATTTTTTTTGTATGAAGAGAGGAAACCCCAAGCCTTAGAGGAAACCCCAAGCCTTAGAGGAAACCCCTGCCCAGCTCCCTCTCACCTGCTCCTGGAGCATTAGCTTGTGCTCCTGGGATCCTTAATGCCCCCTGCTGCCCAGCCTTGGATCTGCAAGGAAGGGTCCTGCCTGGGTTCACACAGGGCATTAAACTCTCAGTAACTCTAGTGAAGGTGCCCTGAGGTCAGATTGCTCCCTCAGGGACACCCTGTGGTTTTGATGTCTGTGGGGTGAACTAGCCTTACTGAGCTCCAATGGCTCCATAGGGAGACTCCAAACCAGGGCTTTATAAGGGCAGCTGGGAGCTCTTCCTGGAGCTGACAGATGCAGGGACAGCTCACCCTCCCCTCATCCAGAAGCTCCTGGGGCCCTGGGCTTCTTATGCCTTAGGTTCCCCATGTTGAAGATTCCATATGCATACCCCAGCCTGTGGCGAAATTTCACTGCACTTTTACTATTTAATCTCTCTCTCTCTCTCTCTCACACACACACACACACACACACACACACACACACACTGATGACTTTGCGACGAAATCCACATTTAGCCCTCTTCCCTGTATATAGCACATGAGCAGGGACACACATGGATTCTAGGCCTGAGTGTGACTTTCTTTGGAAAATGATCAAATGAACGCACAATACAAACAGACTTTGAAGAGCAGGCACTGGTGTGTCTGTGCTCTTGCAGGTCCTGTACTCCCAGATGCAGGTGGAATAAGTCAGGCTTGCTCCAGGGAGAGTCAGAGGTGTAGCTGGGTCATGCTTTGACTGCAGGGGTACATTGCTAGGAGTCCCCTGGAGATCCCTCTTAGGAAGCAGGGCACACACCTCAGCACTAGAAGGGGAGGTGTGTGCCCTGTCAGCTGTGATGGTAGGCTGCTCTCCCAGGTCACCTGGTATGTGGGCCCACAATGGGCAGGTGAGTACCTGCTCCTGGTCACAGATTCACTCTGGGACCTGCCCTCCCAGCATCCACCTGAGGCCCTGGGAGGAAGGAGATCTGAAGGCTGACTTTCTGGGAAAGGGCCTGTGAACTCATGATGGCTAAGACTACAGATGGACAGAGGATCAAAGTGCAGAGCAGTTGTGTCTTGTACTAAATCACTTAACTGATATTTACCTAAAAATGTGATATCAGAAGAAAGGGGCTTGAGAACCTCCCTGAAAAGATTTTATCATGTGTTTTATTAATAAAGGCAAGGTGAAACTGCAATTATTCCCTGAGTTCATACCTTCTAGCTCAAAGAGCAATTCAGAATCCACACCTTTGAGAACTGCTCCAGTGCAAGGCGTCTAACTCAGGATGCTCAGAACTGTCTGGAAGCTGCAATTCTGGAAGCAGAAGCTGACCCCCAACCTTCTGTGCAAGGGGAGGATTAGACAGTGGAAGCTTCAGTCAGTGTGAGAACCAGACCCCACTCTTACTCCTGCTTTGTGCCTATTGACTTGTCTATCATCGCTGGTTGCTGTCCACTCCGAATGCATGAGTCCCTCCCTTTCCCTTATTACTGCAATTGTTAGATGGACACAGGAGTCTCATCCCAGGTTTGGTGCTGACATCTGGCAGCTTTCAAGCCTTGCTCTCCCTCCTCCACTTCTACTCACATCTGGATATGTGGGTGAGGCAGCCTGAAGGTCTCTTCTCTGCCCCTGGAGGGGGTCCATCCATCCCAGCCCCTGCCCAGCACAGGAACCCCACCAGTCCTCACTCCCTGACAGAGCTCACCCTGAGCCAGTCTCTCTCCCAGCTCCCTGAGACAATTGAACCTGCTGGAGAGGCCTCTCTGCCTCCCGAGACCGAGGTTATGTCAGAGCTGCATGTCATCTCATGCCCTGGTGTGTTGGCATCCTCAGACTCAGCCTCTGAACCTGCTGTGGGTGGGACCCTGCTGTCCTTGCTCAGAGCCCACAGCCATCTCTGTGTGTAGGGGCTGGGAAATGGCCACTTATGTCTTCTCTTCTTCATCAGAACTGACCAGTTCTTTGCTGCTGAGCTGTCTGTGCCCTGATCATGACTCTGGAGAAGGTCCAGGAGCCAAAGTTACATGTAGAGGAAACCCAGCCTCCAATAGTGTCCAGACTGAGCCTCTCTCTGGGCCTGCACCTGACTGCTGGGTCTTGAGTGCCCCCTGGTATCCCAAAGGCCTCCTGCAGCGCAGCCCTGCTGTCTCACTCAGGGAGGTTTGTGTCTGGACTCACACTGACTTCCCCTCACTGTGTCTGACACAGCAATACAGGCCCATGTCCTCGGTGGTTACAGAGCTCAGCTGCAAGGAGAACTGGACTTGTCTCTGGAGATGGAGGTTTGGCTCTTCAGGGAGGGGCTGTAGTAAGAGTTTCTATTATAAGATATGCACCCCATCCACTCTAACCCCTTTCTGGGGGACTGGTGAATCCAATTGCAGCAGTAACACTAGTGATGGAGAATCCATAGACCACACAGGTAAGGGAGAGGGTCTGCAAGGGCTTTACCAGTCCTGGGCCCGACTCCTGCAGTTGCACCTGGGATAGGACACCTGGGACAAGGAGCATCAGTCCTGTCAGTCACAGCGATCCCATGACCCCTGTCTGACCCCGGAGACCCTCACCTTAGGGGGCTGTCAGCAGGCACAGGAGAATACATCTTCTAGACCTTAGCTCTGCCTTCCCAGAGACCTCAACCCTGTGTGAGGAGGGAGCTGTGAGCCTGCACAGCCCAGGGGAACATTTACCCAAACCTGAAGAGAAATTTGCATGTGGGACAGCCTTTCCTATAAGTGTAGGGAGTGAGGTCAGGTTTCCCAGGTCATTCTGGGATCTCTGTGAGGTCATCTGGTTCCTTGACCTCACTCAGCATGAAGTTAGGGTAAGGGGACCACCCGGGTTGAGGCACATTGGAATTAGGTAAAAAAAAATGGCCTAAACTTTCTGAGCATAAGAAGAAATGGTTGACTAGATGAGTAGGCTCCACTTTTTTTTTTTCTAAATACATTTTATTGATTTTTTACAGAGAAGAAGGGAGAGGGATAGAAAGTCAGAAACATCAATGAGAGAGAGACATCGATCAGCTACCTCTTGCATACCCCACACTGGGGATGTGCCCACAACCCAGGTATATGCCCTTGACCGGAATCGAACCTGGGACCCTTTAGTCCGCAGACCGACGCTCTATCCACTGAGCCAAACTGGTTTCGGCAGTAGGTTCCACTTTTAACTTTTCGTGCATTGTTCAAACTGGTGTAAAAGGGCTTAGCATTTGTTTAGACCTTTTCTGAATCTCAAAATCTTTTTGTATCCACAACTGCCAATTTTTTTAAATCTAATTTTATATAAATATTTTCTTGCACAGGACTCACAGTCATCTTCTCTGTGTGCAGGAGCCGGACAATGGCCACTTGAGCAAAAAATAAAAATAAAGAGCAGCCATTCTCAATATCTTACATCTTAACTTATGATGTTACTTTAATCTGAAAAATTACCTCCCAAGCACAGACAGGTGAGACATTTGTAATTCTTGATGTTTGGAATTTTGTAACTCTGTCTACAGCATTTGACATGTGTGCCCATGATCTATGGCAGAGTCTCCAAACTAGTTTTATCAGAAACAATAATGGCTTTAGGCCGAGAAAAGACACAAAACAAAAGCAGTGGTCCTACAGGTGTACAACTGAGAATCATTCATATGTCGAAATGAGGATGGATGGAGATTGATCTGTTTTCTCAGTCTGGTGTTACTGGTGATGTCTGAGTCCAGAGGGAGGTGAGTGAAGACATGTCACCTGCAAACAGACAATATCCCTTCTCATAGGAAAGGAAACTTAAATTCTGAGAGGAATCCCTCACTCCCAGCCTTTCCCCTGGGGGAGGGTTGTGGTCAATGTGGTCAGAGGGTGCTGGCCTCTCCCACAAACATATAGCATTTTTAATGCATAACTTATACATTCTGATATCAGACGTATGATTTAGGAATATATTCCTTATAATTATGTTTCTGTTTTTATTTGCTGAATTGAATCTTTGGTGGGTAAAAGCCTTTAGTTTTAACCAAATCTAATTTAATGCAATTTTCTTTAATGGATTTTATTTTAGGTGATTTTACAAAGATGTCTCTAGAAAAATGCTGAGCCTCCACTGTGCATATGGATTGACTACAGTAGCCATAGGAAATAGAGCAGATTCTGGTACCAAGTGGAGTGCTGGTGGAAAACTACCCAGAAATCTGGATGTGACTATGGGATTGGGTGAGGGGAAGAAGCTGGACCTGTTTTGACTCACATGACATAAATGTGCCTGATGCTCAGGACAGAGAGTTACTGAACTTATGGGTTTAAAGCCTCCTCCAGTGAAGGCCCAGAAGGAAGTGCAGGGTATGATAGATTGTATCATCATAGGAAATACCTGAATAATTATGAACAGGAGTTTGTTGGAAATAGAAATGTTAATGATCATGCAGGTAGGGATCAGGAGAAATAAGGAACATGTCATTGCAAACAGGTGGGAAGGGGATCCCTGTTTCCTACATGCACATTCTCACAGTGTCTCTCTTTTAGAAGGTAACACTTTCCCAGGTCCAGGGGATCCACACTGGGTACCTTTGGAGTCATTAATTACATAGTATTGACATGCAACATCCAAGCTGCATAAATCATTTGGGTCCTATTTTTGAAATTTCTCAACACTTACAGGAAAGGGGTGACATCACTTACCCAGGAGCCATGGTGGTAGTGTGTCAGTTTGAGGAGCCATCATTTCATTGGATTACGACCCTTTCTTAGTCTATTGTCTTCATGGTCGTCGTTGTCATCATCATCATCATCGCTATCGCCATCAACACCATTTACTTACTTATAATGGATTTTCTCATTTTCTGTAGACATAATGCTTGTCTACTCAGAATGACTTCTTATAGGAAAAGAAAGCAGGCATCTCCTGTGAAGATGTCATTGGGAAATTGAAACCCCAAAGGTTCATCTCAATGTGACACAGGGCCTTTTAAAAACTGTTGACCTTGGGTAAACTATAGATTCCGACCTAGACATTGAACCTTGACCTTTGTCCAAATATATCATCACTATAACCACCTCTATCACCACCATCACCTCCATCACTTCATCATCATGATCACCTTTATCATCTTCATCCTCATTTGCTAACTTATAATTATTTTTCTCATTTCTTGTAGACCTGGTTTTTAAACACACATGACACTTTGTTATTTTTTTGTTTATTTTGTATAGTTTTTAAATAGTATAGGTTGCCATTCCCTATCTCATTTTTGTTTGACTGCTGAAAACTGATGGCTTATTCTTTCCTCTTTTCATCTGAAATCCAGGAGAAATCCGATAAATTATGGTTCTGTCATTAGATATCATTGTGAGACTATAACCACACCAGCCCCATATAAGGAGATTTACTCTCACCACCTCAACAAATAAAATCTCCTAGCCAATCTTCTTTCCTGGCTCCATCAAAGCACATCTAACTTGGTGAAGAGCCTTTCTTATGCTTATCAGGGATTTCAACTATATTCGGAATAAACATGCCATTTCACCTTGAGGTTAGTATTTGTCATCAGCCTAGATATCTGCATCAAGCAGCCCTGATATCACCTACTGTAGGTGCTATTTGGATTATAAGTCAATGGCCTTCACCATCAGGGTCCTTCTTTTCTAGCTTTGAGGTCTCATGACGCTAGTGCCCCTTTCTAACACACTCATGTCTACTGACTGGCTGGTACCCTGAGCTGTGTGGAGCTGAGCTGCACTGTTGAGTAATCGGAACTTCTGGTTAGAATTGGGAACCTGGGTCAGAAAAATTAATGTTTATTTTAAGAGACTCCATGGTTCGTCCACTTGAGAAAGTTGTCTCTGATTACTACAGACTTTTCTAACTCAGAGACATCAGAAGTAAGTGCAGAATCAGGAATCCAGAGAGGTTCCCTGCGGGAAACTGTGACATGAAGAGGAAACCACACAGGCAACCTTCCAAAACCTTCAACTGCACCTGCTGCCGGGATGGTCCTTCTGTTCAGGGACACTGAGCGCCACCTGCAGCCCAACCCTGCTGCCTCCCACAGGGAGGTTTGTGTCTGAGCTCACACTGACTTCCTCTCACTGTGTCTTGCACAGTAATACAAGGCCGTGTCCTCGGTTTTCAGGCTGTTCATTTGCAGATACAGCATGCTCTTGGCATTGTCTCTGGAGATGGTGAATCGGCCCTTTACAGAGTTGGCATAGTTTGTGGTGCTTCCATCAGGATTTATTCGACATAACCACTCCAGCCCCTTCTCTGGAGCCTGGCGGACCCAGGCCATCCAGTAGGTACTGAAGGTGAATCCAGAGGCTGCACAGGAGAGTCTCAGAGACCCCCCAGGCTGCACCAAGCCTCCCCCAGACTCCAGCAACTGCACCTCACACTGGACACCTGCAAACACAGAGATATCCTGGTCAGAACACTCTTACACATCCATGGTTTCTCTCACTCATATCCATTCACATACTCAGTCTTTCTTTTTCTCCATAAATTACCTCTCAAAATAGCCATAAGGAAAACCCAGCTGAGCCCAAACCCCATAGTGAGTGGTCTGAGTTCAGTCCTGATCAGAGAATGGGAACACCTTGGGATCCCGGGGCTGGGCTTCTGTCCCAGAGCTGTAGGATCTGGGCTGGGCTGGTTTTTATGAGCAGAGGGGACCCTATTTGCATGTCCTTCTACTATATAGGGAGCTTTGGGGTTGCATGCTGGTACAAATGTCACTGTATCAGAATGTGACATATTCAAGGATGCATGTATATTAAATAACTTCCCACATCTGGGCCTATGTTCTCCACATGGGGACTAGTTACTCCAGCTCACCTAAACAAAAAAAGAGCAGGATTAAAAATGATGGATTCCTTCAACAGTCACCATTAATGACAAGAAAGATAAATTAACCTTCAAATCTGATTACTAAAAGTGTAGCAGGTTCATGTTCAGGAGATGGGAAGTTCTATCCTCCACTATTTTCCCTACAAAGTGATCACAGGATAAACTAAGACTAGAGTCAGTGGTTCAAGTGTTGGGGGAGAGGAGCATCTGTGTGGGTCCCTGGGAACCAGAAGCATGAACTATAGAGACACAGACAGAGCTCCAGGGTTCTATTCTTTCAGGGGAGTTTGGTGCTGGATGTGTAGCAGCTGTACAGTTTTTATTGCTGTATTTATTCTCTAGACTGTTGGAGATCTAGTTTCATACATTGGGATATAGAAGAATCTCCCTCCTAACCAACTGTGCTTATGGTTAGATGTAGGTAATGATTGAGGAATAATTAAGTTTAGGTTATGAACATTTTGTTATTAGAAATGTGATGTCTGTATATGACCCTTGGGACCACTGTCACCATGTCCTGGCTCAGATTTAGGTCTCCTGTCTGTGACCCATCCTGGGGTGTCCATATCTGGATGGACCTGTGAGATGGGTGTTGGTGGATGAAGGTAGGCAGGTGGGTTTTACAGAGTCTGATCTGCCCTTGACACTGTGGGAAGAGCTGGGGAGAGTCAGCAGGGCTTTGGCCACGGAGCTCAGGGATTTGGACAGTGGAAGGTAGCTTGGGAAATTTTCTTCTTTTTGAATTTTGGGGATATTTTGAGAAAGATAGGTGTTAGTTCTCCTTTAAATGCCTGGTGAGATTCACCTATGAAGTTATCTGGTCCAGGACTTTGGTTTGCTGGGAGTTTTTTGATTCCTACTATAATTTCATTAGGTTAATTTAGTCTATTTAGATTTTCTGATTGTTTCTGATTCAGTTTTGAAAGGATATATCTTTCTAGGAATTCGGCATTTTCACCCATGTTGTCCAGTATGTTGGTATATGGTTGTTCATAATAGTTTATTATTACCCTTTCTATTTCTATGGTGTTAGTTGTTACGTCCCTTTCATTTTTCACTTTATTTATTTGTGTCATTTCTCTCTATTTCTTGACCAGTCTGTTTAAAAGTTTGTCAATCTAGTCTATTTTTCCAAGCAACCAGCTCTTGGTTTCATTAATTTTCTTAAATGTGTTTTGTTTATTTCCTGTATGGTCTTTAGTATTTCCTTCCTTGTACTCACTCCAGGTTTTTTTTTATTTTTTATTCCAGTTCCTTCAGGTGTGGTTAGACTGTTATCCTGCCTCCTGTTTCCTGAGGTAGGCTTGTACTGGTTTGGATTTCCCTCTTATAACTGCTTGTTCTTTGTCATGTAGATTTAGGGTGTTGTGCTCTCATTTTTATTTGTTTTAAGGTAACAGTGAGTTCTTCCTTGGTCTCTCTGATAACCCATTCATTGTTCGGTAATATGTTCCTTATCCTCAATGACTGTGTGTTTCTTTGTTGTTGTTTTTTTTTTCCTTTTCTTGTGATTGACTTTTAATTTCATAACATTATAGTCAGAGAAGGTGCTTGATATGATTTCAATCTTCTTAAACTTTTTGAGATTTGCTTTGTGTACTAACATGTGGTCTATCCTAGAAAATGTTTCATGTGTACACAGGAAGAATGTATATTCTGCTGCTTTGGGGTGGAATGCTCTGAAGATTTCAATTAAATCCATCTGCTCTAGTATGTCATTGAAGATCTGTGTTTTCTAGTTGATTTCCTGTCCTGAACATCTATCCATTGATGTCAATGGGGTGTTAAAGTCCAATACAATGAAAGTATTCCTGTCAATCTCTCCCTTCATGTCTTTCAGATTTGCTTTTTTAAAATGTATCTTTATTGATTTCAGAGAGGAAGGGAGAAGGAAAGAAAGAAACTTCAACGATGAGCAAGAATCATAGATCAGCTACCTCAGCCTGCTCTGGGGAAGTGCTTGAAATAGGGGCATGTGCCCTGACTGGGAATACAACTGTGACCTCCTAGTTCATAGGCAGAACTCAACCACTGAGCCACACAGGCCGGACTCAATATGTTCTTTATATATTTAGGTCCTCGTTTGTTGGGTTTATAAATGTTTACCAGCATTATAAACCTCTTGTTGGATTGTTCCTTTTATTATTATGTAGTCTCTTTCTTTGTCTCTTACTATATAGTCTTTGTTTCTAAGTAAGTTTTGTCAGATGTAAGTATTGGTGTCCCAGGTTTTTTTGTTTTGTTTTGTTTTGTTTTCCTTTCCATTTCCAGGTAATTTGTTTTTTCAGCTCTTTACTTTTCTCTGTGTGGATCTTCATTCTGGACTATATGGGTTGTGGACAGCATATCTCTGAATCTTGCTTTCTTATCCAATCAGCTACCTTATGACTTTTGATTGTAGCATTTAAGCCATTTATATTTGAAGTATTATTGATTGAAACACGATTTTTTTGCCAGGAAGCCTTTTGTTCTCCATCTCCCTCTGCCCTTGCTCTTGGGTCTGTACTCCGGGCTTCAAGGTGAGGAGCACCCCCTGGTGTCCTGAGAGCCCTCTATAGGGCAGTTTTGCTGTCTCCCTCAGGGTGGTTTGCATCTGGCTCACACTGACTTCCTCACACTCTGCCTTGCACAGTAATACATGGCTGTGTCCTTGGCTCTCAGGCTGTTCATTGGTAAATAAACCTGGTTCTTGGGCTTGTCCCTGGTGGTGCTGAGTCTGGATTTCTGTATTGGGTTATAGTTTGTACCTCCATAACCTCATATAACCCCAACCCACTCCAGTCCCTTTCTTGGCGGGTCCCATTCACATCATATATCATTAGAGAGAATCCAGAGAGAGTGCTGGTGAGGGCTTCACCAGTGCTGTGCCCAACTCCTGCAGCTGCACCTGGAACAGGATACCTGGGTACAAGGAGCATCAGTCCTGTCAGTCAGGAGCAGTTACAGCCATCCCATGACTCCGGTCTGACCTCGGAAACGCTCATCTTGAGGAACTGTCAGCAGGTACAGGAGAAGACCCAGGAGTCTCATCTTCTTCTAAATCACAGCTCTACCTTCCCAGAGACCTCAGCGGCTGTGTGAGGGGAGAGATGTGAGTCTGCACAGCTCAGGAGAGCATTTTCCCTGGAGCTTGAACAGACATTTGCATGCGGGGCAGCCTTTTCTTTATAAGTAGAGGGAATGAAGCAGGCATTTCCTGATCATTATGGAGTCCATGTGGGGCATTTCTTTTCTTGACCTCACTCACCAGGTAAGTCAGGGACAGGGGACCACCTGGGTCATGAAGCACATTGGAATTAGGTCAAGGACAAGCTCACCTGAGCAGAAGAAATGTTGAACTAGATAAGTACATTTCATTGATAAATTCTCACTCATCTTTCAAATAAATTTAATAAAAATTAGCATCTGTTTCGTGTAAAGAGCCCCTGGGAAGGCACATGAGCATTTCCTTAACTATTGTCAGCTGAGTCCAGTGGTATTGGCAGAGCCACATCCTGGAGATGTACAGTGCCTGAGGCAGGTTCATCTTCAGCTTAACCCTTAGCTCAGGGGCCAGGGGGTGGGTTTCATTATGTAAGTTCAGCCAGGTGCAAGGAACAGACACAATTATCTGGGCTTAGCCAGGAGTGACAATTACAAAGAAGCCACAAGAATGAAAAATTACAGCTTGATCTTTAACTATGACTATAGTTTGATCTTTAACCATGATTTCACATAATTTCCTTTGTTTTAAACTCTAGTAAAACTTCCTGGAATCATATTGTATATAATAAATGCCATCCACTGGCTCTGGGTCACTTTCTGTCCATCAGAGGTCCAGTTGTCTCACTGGTCCCTGCTTTCCCTACTGCTTCTGCATCTGTCTCTTTCATTTTCTCAATGCCCCATCGCCCCTACTCAGGATTACAGCCTGCTCTCTAGCTGCACTGGACATGGAAAAGAGATAAATATTTATAGTTTAGCTTCTGAATCCAACAATTTCATATATCTACAAGTAACAAATGTTTATCATTGTCATGTCGTATGCTAATTATGTTCATCTGGTGTAAAATATTTTAAAAAGAAAGCACAGCCTTTTTTTTTCTGTCACATTGTCTTCATTTCTACTCTCATATGAGTGCCTGCTTCTCAACCACAAGAAAAAGGGAGATCCTTGATTCTTGATGTTGGAACTTTTAATGTGTTATGACACACTGTGCAAACTCTTCTCTTATGCAAACCCATGGCGTATTGCAGACACCCTGAAATAATCACATCTGAAATAATCATGTTTTAACCTGGAGAAAAGATAAAAGACAAAAGCAATGATTATGCATGTGTACCACTGAGAATCTTTCATATCTTGAAAAATACATGGCTGCCTGTTAAGTGATCTCATTTCTCAGTCAAGTGTTTTCAGTGATGTTGGGGATCATCAGTAAGGGAAATTGGAGAATTCCTAGCATAAGTTTTCTCACAGGAAAGGGAACTTCAACTTCGTCAGGAAACCCTCATCCCAGCCTCTTCTGCTCTGTCCCTGGGGACGCTCACTGTGGTCAGAGGGTGCTGGGCTCTCCCCATAACATACAGCATCCTTAATGTGCAACGTACACATTCTCCCACCATGTACATGATTAAAAATATATTCTCTTCTAAGCTTGACATTTAATTTTCTTGATGGAATATTTGGAGGTACAAATATTTTTCATTTTAATACAGTTCAATTCATCAATATTTTCTTTGATGGGTCATAATTTGAGTGATTTTACAAAGAACTCCCCAGAAAAATGCTGAGTCTCACTGTCCATGTGGATAGGTTGCAGTAGTCACAAGGACTGGAGCAGGTTCTGGTACCATAGAGGCGCACTGCTGGGAAACTACCATTAAATCTGGACGGGATTGTGGAACTAAGTGAGGGGAGGAAACTGGACTTGTTTTGAGTCACATGACAGAAATAGGACTGATTTTTATGGACAGAGAGTTACTGGTCAAGTGGGTTTAAAGCCTCTCCAGTGAGGGCCCAGAAGGAAGTGCAGTGCATGATAGAGACAGCTTGTATCTTCATAGGAAATACCTGAATAATTAGGAACAGGTATTTGTGAGAAGTGAAAACATTAAAGATGATGCAGGCAGGGATGAAAAGAAATAAGGAATATATCACTTCAAACTGGTGGGAAGGGGATCTGTTATAGTAATAATAATAAGGATAAAATATAAATATAAAATAAGAATTGGGTGTGATATATTAGAGAGTGGAATGAAGTGTGAACTCCCTTAAAAGAGATGTGCATGTAAGAGATAAAGAAGTTTGTACCCCACATGTAAGACCAGATAGCAGAACACCTGGTACCCGCTGATAAGACACACTGAAGACACACTGAAGACGTCTGCTTGATCACATAAAAAGAGAGCAAGCTCCGAAGGAGATTAGAGCCGCTTGTCTGCTCCTCCACAGATGGTCGCTCTCTGTTCCCCTTCCTGCATCCTGCCTGAACTCTGCTCTCTGCCGTGGACCCTGGGTCTGAACCATGAGCCACAAACCGAGGCCTCTACAAGACGCCAAGCAGCAGCTGCAATGTACAATTCCAGTGTGTGTGCCTGTGAGCGCGGATCTCCGGGTGGCCTGCAGAGGTCTGGAAACCACCAGGACTCTGGTAAATAAACCGTGTGTGATTCGTGCATTGCCTGTCTGTCTCCTATGTAATTTATGCTCTGCCAATATTTAATAAGTGCCTTGAGTCATCTGTATAAATCCATTCTATTGGCAGAGGATACTCTTGGCCACCTGTACTTGCGTCCTTAGAGAAAATCTGGGACGGGATCCCTGTTTTCTACATGCACATTTTCACAGTGTCTCTGTTCTAGAAACCCTTCGCAGGTCCAGGGGATCTGCACTTGGACACCTTTGGGTTATTACTGATCTAGTGTCAACATGGCTTACTGAAGCTACATAATTCATTGGGGCCTCATATTTATCTTAGTCTATCTCCTCTCTTTTGCATATTCATGAGTCAGACAATTTCATAGCTGAGGTCTTGCCCCGACCTGAAAGAAGATGGATGACACAGGGACCATGCACAGTGGAAGTCTGAGGGTCTGAGTCCTTATTCTTTTTTTTTTAAATAGATTATATCTTTATTGTTGCAATTATTACATATGTCCTATTTAATTTCTCACTTACCATTTCTAGCCTGTACCAAGCCTTCAAAATCATATTGCCTGTGTCCATGAGCTATGCATATATGCATTGAGTTTTTGGTTGATCTCTTTCCATCTACCCACCTTCCCCCGCTT
>JAAGEH010000689.1:0-25401 GCA_011751065.1 Lasiurus cinereus | reverse complement strand
GTCATTGTCCCAGAATTTATCTAAGTACGGAAGTACAGGTAGCCAAGTGTATCCTCTGCCAATAGGATGGACTTATTAAGCATTGTCCGAGCATAAATGACACAGGAGGCAGGCATGCAATGCACGGATCACGCGCAGTTTTCCCCCCCGTGTCCTGGTGGTTTGCTAACCTCAGCAGGCCATGAATGAATGGATGCTGACAGATACACACACACTGGACATTGTGCATTGCAGCTGTAGCTCTGCGTTTTGTAGATGCCTACACTTTTAGCTGACGGTTAGGACTCAGGGTCCATGGCAGAGTGCTGATCTCAGTCAGGATGCAGGAATTGGAGCCGAGAGAGGCCGTCTGTGCAGGGCTGAGAAGCGGCTCTAATATTGTTTGGAACTTGCTATGTTTTGTGTGCTTAAGCAGGCATCTTCAGTATGTGTTCATTGTGTGTTATCAGCGGGTCCCAGGTGTTCTGATGTGTGTTCTTACAAGTGGGGCCCAGCTCCTTTGTCTGTTACATGCTCATCTCTTGTAAGGGCGTTCAGTCTTCATTCCATTCTCTCCAATGTGTCACACCTAATTCTTCATTATTTTTTTTAAAATATATTCTATTGATTTTTTACAGAGAGGAAGGGAAAGGGATAGAGTTAGAAACATCAATGAGAGAGATCCATGAGCCGCCTCCTGCACGCCCCCTACAGGGGATGTGCCTGCAACTAGGATACATGCCTTTGACCGGAATCGAACCTGGGCCCTTTTAATCCACAGTCTGACGCTCTCTCCACTGAGCCAAACCGCTTTCGGCACAATTCTTGTTTTTATATTTTTATTTTATCCCTATTATTTTTAGTATCATATTCATTTTGTGTGGTGGTGCCCCCCATTTCCACCCCCCTTCCAAGAGTTGTCACAGCTATTTCTATGGGTCTGTCTTGCTGTATAAGGCCAGATAGAGCATTGTCGTGTACGCCGAAAGGTCCCAGGCTGAATTGCGATGAAGGGAATGTGCATTGTTTGTGGACACATCCACAGTCTTTGGTGTTTTGTAGGCAACGGATGGATGGTTGAATTATGAGTTTTTTGTGGCTGTGTATCCCTGTCCCTTTCCTTGTGCAAGAAATGAGTAATGAAAAGATGTGTGTCTGAGTTGTGATATATTTTTGAGGGAGATGTTATGTGTCCTGGAGGTGTTGGTGAACATGGGCATCCTTTATGATGGAGGTGTGGGGATGTGTCTGTCACGGAGCATTGTGTGTCCTCCAAGTCGTCACCGGTGTGTCTAGTGTGTGTTTTGTAACAACTGTTGCCATACTTTGGAGTCATGTAGGAAAATTTGTGCAGTATTTGTTTAATATTGGGACCTGGCATACACTTTAGGGTGAGTGTGGTTCATGAGCCCCTAGCTTAACCCCACATAGCTTAATCATAGAATTTTGTGAATGTTCTTTTAATCGCTCAGTATGGTGTTCTCCACATGTACTTCCTTGCTGACTATCTCCGTGTGTGTGTCCTAAGGGGGCTGCCAGTTTTTCTCCTGCAGTCAATTTATGCTGTTTGTTTTCTTGTTGTACGTGAAGTAGTGTCATATGTGTGGTTGTTGTCTGCAATAGCCTGATGTTATTATGAATGAAGTTGTAATTCTTAGTAGCAAATGTAGATTTGCGTTGCCCGGTGGGTGGCCGTGTATTTTCTTGCTTCCTATTAGTTGTAGGCCCCTTTATGTGAGATGATGTGCCGCATCCGTGTTTGAGGTCATCTTATGTTAGGAGATATGTCTGGAATGTCCTGTTGTGCTGTGTTGATGAAACTTTATCTTGCACCCTGTGTTCCTGTGACCGAGGGTCTCTTTTCCTCAGTTTCTGCCTCGTATGCTATTTGTATTGTATATTGTGTGTGACCTCCTAGGTCCTACGCCTGTGTGTGTGGCATTTGAAGGAGCAGTCTTGGTTGGTCATGGGATGTGTCAACGTATGTTGTCACGTCCCAGGGTTTTGATGAAGTTAGACAGGTCCATGAAGATGGGTGTGTTGGAGCGTGAAGGAAGTTGATGAGTAGTGATCGTGACCTACAGTAGCTGATGGATCTTGTGCATGGTGGCAGGTGTGCCTCTGATGGCGACCTGTTATGAGGTATCGACACACGTCTGTTCCCCACTATGTGTAGGTAAGGGCCTAGGCCATCGGTTTGGTCGTGTTCTTTTTATTTGGCTGCATCCTCCTCTCTTTCCAGAGTGAGGTTTGGTCAGAAGCTGAGCGTGTTTTGAACGCTTCTCGGGCATTTGTGAGAAGACAGAGTGGCCCTTGTGAGTAGAGGTTAACTGGAAGGGGTGTAAAGATTTCCCATTATTTGTAGCCATTCCGAAAGGTGTGATCCCGTTGCCTACAATGACAGTGTATCCCCAAGGCGGGAAAAGTAGTGTTTTTTCAATAAATTGTTAGCTTTTTTAAAGATGATATTGGTGATTTTTGATGACAGGGGAAGGGAGGTGTATAGAGAGTGAGAGACCTCCGTGAGGCAGAAACATTGATTCTTTTTTTCCTGGACGGCTCCCACTGTGGATGTGTCTATAAGTAAGGTGCGTGCCATTGACTGGAATCGAACGTAGATACTGCATCTTGCAGGCGGACTCTCAGTCCAGTGAGCTACAATGATTTTATCAGAGCGAAGCGGATTTTAGCGTGAGATCCACTTTAGATCTGATGGGAGTATGTGTTTCAAAATTTGATGTATGTGTGTCACCTTCATTGGAGTGAACTACGGATGTTCCGGATGGTGGTCTTTAGATGCTTGTGCTGTATGTTTATTTTGCGTATTGTGATTGAAATTGTGATCCAATGCCTCTCATTTCTGTATTTTTGAGGCCAAGTTTTGGTTTATGTATGGGCTTAATTAGAAATTTTAAGTGATGTGGTTTTTGATAGATTGCTGCATGTAGTTGTTCTTTTTTGCGTTGCTTGTCCAGTCTTCATTATGGTGGGTGGAGTGTTTTTTTTTTTGTGCGTGTCCTTGTCCCGTGCCCGAGTTGTGGGATCAAGATGTATGTTTGTGTCACTGTTCATAGTTTTTATAGTTATTATGTGTTGTCTTTTTTTGGTTCTGTCTCTGTGAATCGTGTGTGGAAATGCATGTCCTCCATGAGAAGGGACTGTGGTGCTATCATGTTTAGTATGTTTGTCGTTATGGCTGCATTGTAAGATGCCTGGTCGTTGAAAATGATTCCTTTTTTCATTGTGTCCTGAGTCACGAAGACGCTGAAGTGTGAATGTCCAGTTTTACGGTTTGAGATTGGTGGGAACAGATTTTGGTATTGTAGAGAGGTGTAGAAAGGTAATCTTAGAATGATGTGTTTTGACATGATTATGGTACTGTGTCATGGGCATTTGCGTGAAGTTGTCCTCGGTTCCTTCGTTTTCCTTGTTTCTCACTGTGGTGTGTTTTGGATATTGCCCATGCGATGTCTCCTGTGATGTATGTGTGATGTGTGTGGCGGTGTGAGTCACAGGCAGGAGGGCATGAAAGCATTGATTCTTTGATGGTTGCACATGTTTGTTTCTGTGCCTTGCGTAGGTTTTACTGTATGTAAAGTTGATATCTAGGCATTCCCTCCATTTTTTGTTTCGAAAGATATATGTTGCCATTGTTTTGAAATATTTTCTGAAGGGATGAGAGTAAGTATATTTGGAACTCAAATTGTTTCTTGGATTAGTACCTTTGTAGGTTATGTAGCTGTGACGAAGTGAGGCCCAGGAGGATAGATTGAATTGTTGTTGTTGTTGGTGGTGGTGGAAGTGGAATAGGGAGGAGTAGGGGAGAGGATAGGGGAGGGGAGAGGAGGATTAGGCCAGTGGATGTCCTGCATTTGTGTTTGATGATTTTGTGGATTTCCAGTGTTGTTGGCATTTAAGCACTGTAGTGTTTGGACGCTATAAGTCATCGTCATCGTTGTGCATTCCATTCCTTTGTCCCCTAATGGTTTTATTTTGTGTTGCTGTGGCACAGACAGTGTTCCTTTCATGTTGTCTGGTAGAAGAGGGCATTTGACTCCGGTTTTCACATTTGTGTGGCTGTCAGCCTTGCCAAGGGTGTTCCCGGAGACAGGAAGGGCATGAGTGCACCATGCAGCGACTCACTTTATGTGTTTGTTTTTGTAGTGGTACCAGGTCCCAGTCCAGATTGTATAGTTGTCCCTGTGTTGTTGTGTGAGTGACGGTGTTCTGATCTTCTGTGTCTTTGCAGACTGGGTTCATGCACCCCTGCAGTGCTATGGGGTTCATTCTTTGCATTTATAGCTGCTGTTATAGGTTTGTTTCTATGGGCATTTATTGTGAAAAGTTTCAGAGCCATGCAAATTTGGGGAAACCTTGTGCATGTTTGCCTTAGATCCAAAGTAATCCGCTCACCAGTGTGGGCCATCATGCCCATGCTCTGTTCTTTGCAGGGGCCCTTTCTGGTTATAATTGCTTAGACGTTTCCTTGTCTTTCTTTGTTCTGTGTTTGAATTGTGGGCTCGTGGAGGATGTTTGCGAGGGCAGTTTCCATGTGGATGTTTGTGCGTTCAGTGGTCATGGGTGGTCCCATCGTTTGCTTGTTAACTTCCCCATCCTCTGTAGTTGTAAAGCAGCAATGTTTCTCCAACTTTTCCTTTAACATAGGGAGCTGCCAAGTAGTTGTTGAAATAGTGTGGTCCATGAGCCCATAGACCCATGTCTTTTCCCATTGTGATTTCAAGGACTTTTGTGAAGGTTATTTAGTTGGTCAGTATGAGTTTTTGTTACTGATGTTCATTGCTGCCTCCTTGCCTATACTTGTGTTTTGTGTCAGAGTTGCTCCCGTGTTGAAGTGATTGTGTGCTTCCTCACTTTTGATTTCAATGAGTGTTCTTTGTGTACTTATTGACTGTGCATGCTTCACGGAATTTCAAAGGGATTTTTAGTGTTCAGTAGGAGATGCAAGCCCATTTGGCTGGTTGCGTGTCTGGCTAGGTGGTGGTGGTGTGTCGCTGATCTTCATATGAGGTGCAGGGTCTTCAAAGGTTGATGGGTGGGGAGCTAGGCGTTTAAGGTCATCTTAGGGGTCATGTCAGAAACGTCTCATTGTGTTGTTGTCATCAAGTGTTCACTTGCAACCTGTGTTGTTTTGAGTTTTTTGTATATATTTTTTTCTTGACATACAGCATATGCATGGTGTTGTGATCAAAGGAGGAAGAGTCTGGGTTTTCCATTGTATTTCACGGTGCATCCACGGATCCGTAGCAGTTCATGAAGATGGATGTGCCGAAGTTCGAAGGAGCCATCACATAACTTGCCAACAAAATGAGGTGATTGGTGTAGTGTCTGGTTACCGTACTGGAACCCTGTTAATGGGCAGTGAGAGGGACACGTGCTTTCCACCATGTTTGTGTATGTATTGGGCAGGCAATCGCCGTGGTGCTGTTATATTTTTTGGTCACATTTTAAGCACCATGGGGGTTGTTTGTTCCACAGCAGAGTTGACCTTGAGCCTTCTGTGTCATCCCTAGAGGTCAAGGTAATCATTAGGAGCTCCGTCTTGTTCCAAAGTGCTGTTTGCATTGGGAGCCATTGATGATGTGACCAAGGGGATCTTCCTATTTAGTAAGACCTCAGCAATGTGTCCCCAAGGAGTGTAACGTAGTGTCATTTTAAGGAAAAGTGACCTCGTTTAGATACTTTCTTAGGGACATAGGGCATGCCAGTGGTGTACTTTCCATAGTCTGCTCTCTTTAGAGTGTCCTGTAACTTGTTTCTGTCGCTTTGGTTGCTCATTTATGGATTTCTCAGAAGTCTAGTTATCATGCTTCTCATGTCATGGTTGCTAAGTCACTCTGTTTTTTCTTCTTCAGGTGTGTGCTCTTCCTGGAGTCTATGTGATGGTTCTAGCTGTTGATGGTGGTATTATGAAGGGGCCCGTGTATTTCAGTGTTCTGCACTTGCTGGCTGCGTTTGGAATGTGTGTTTGAACCTACAGTAGTAGCACTTCACGGTGATGTTTCCCTGAAAGCTTCATCTGTGATCTGCAAGTTTGCCTGCCAATTCCCCCTGACATGTTGCTGCTCGTGTGTGTTGGAGCTGGACCTGTGCACCTTAGTATGTGAGTACACTGCTATTTTTAATTGATTGGTATCTTTTCCGATGTCCTTGATGTTTACATGATTTCAGAGTACTTTGAGAGCCCTAAGTATCCTGCCTGTTTATCTTTTAAGAAGAGAAGACAAATAAGCTGTGTATGAGTTTGTCTTGGGTCCCTGTGCTTGCGTGTTTCTGCCATTCCTCTGCCCTCCTTCTGTCTGTGTGTTCTTTCTGGAGGAGTTGGTATTTGTTGCATTTTGGTGTGCAATCTGCAAGTTTATTGCAATTTCTACTGTTGTCACCTGTACTGTGTCCGTTTTTCTGTTTCTGAGTATAGACGTGTGGCATTGCCCTTAGTCACCTTTAGGAAAATTCATGTTGAAGATGTTTTGTGTGAGGTGTCAGTCTTGCTGGGAGCAAGGGGAATGAATACTCAGTGGGCTGTAGATGCCATCCATGTAGTACCACCAGTTTCTGTTTGTCATTTCTGATGGCATTCTATGGAATAGATGCGATGTTCTCATTTCTGTGTGTGCCCGTTCACTGAAGTTGTGGTTTCTGTTGCCGTGGTAGTGCTGTGCCTTCTCATCCCATTGTTCTCCTTCTATCACAGGGACCCGGCGTTCTCCTTCTATCACAGGAACCCGGCCGGGTCCATGCCTTTCTGGCGTGCCATTGTCATGATGGTCTGTCGTGTCTCCATTTACATGTGTATATGCCAAAGTTTCGCCTCCCCATGTCCATTGCAGCACAGTTTGTTTAATGTATGGCGGTTGCTGTTAAGCAATGCTTGCTGTTTCAAAGTGTGTAGGCCAAATGTTATGTTGAGGGGCTGTGATTTGCCTCTAAGGTCTTATCGTTCCTGTGTGTTGGGGCTTGGCCTGTGTATCATCCTGTGAGGATAGTGTTATTTTATTGAATAGTGTGTTTTCCCTTGTTCCTGATGTTCACATGATCTTAAACCATTTTGTGTGTTCCTTAGATGCCCACCCTGGTTTTACGTTAAGAAGATAGATATCTGTTGTATAGTAGTTTATCCTGGGCCCCTGTGGTTGTTTGCTTCTGACATTCCTGTCCGTGTCCTGTTTTTTCTTTTTGGAGGAGATGGGGTTGCCCGTTCTTCGTGTCTAATGTGTAGTGGTACAGCAATCTCTACTGTTGCGAATCGCACTGTGTCCGTGTTACTGTTTCTCAATTCAGAGGTGTTTCGTTGTTTTGAACAATTGGTAGGAAAATTCATTTTGAGCCTCTTATGTGAGGTGACAGTCTCCTGTTGCTGGGAGCGAGGGAACACTCCGTCTGCTGTAGCTGCCGTTTTTGTGGGCCCGCCAGTTCTTGTTTGTGACTTGAAATGGCTTTCTGCAGAATAGATGGGAAGTTGACATTTCCACGTCTGCCCGCCCCCTGAGGTTGTGCTGGTGCTGTGCCTTCCTTGCCTGTTGTTCTCCTTGTATCACAGGAATCTGTTCTAAATGCCTTTGTGGTGTCTCATTGCATTGATGGTTTCCCCTAGTTTCTAAGTACCTGAATGTATCAAACATGGTTCCCCTCCCCTTGTTGATTTTGGAGCAACTCGCTATGTCTTTGGTTATGTGATGTGTCCTAAGGAATCCCAAATATCATATATGATGGTTGCTATAAAGTAATGCTTGCCAGTTTAGTTTGTAGCCTGTTACGTTGTGGGGGTGTGATTAGCCTCCAAGTTCTTCCAATTCCCCTGCACCAGGATTGTGTGTGTGAATGTTGGTGTTTCTGCAAGGTTTCCCTTGGATCCTATCTCCCCTTACTCAATGTTTTCTCGCTAGTAGTTATCTGTTCTTCAATTAAGACATTTGTCATGCTGAATGTGTTTTTGGTTTAACGTTTCAACTTTGCTTAGTAGCGTGTTCATTTCTCATGAGTGAATGCCCTTTAAGGGAGTGATATACTTGCAAGTGTTGCAGACTTATAGATTTATTGGAATTCCAGGAACTGTGTAGAATTTGCTGTGAGATTTTTTTGTTGAGCATCACACAGGCTGCTGCCCACGTGGAAGTATATGTTATTTTGCAGATGCATAGTGATGCCCTGTGCTATGCCATCAGCATTTGTCTATTGCCCTTAAAAACCTATTTTAGCCTACTATGACTCCTTTGTGAGTTGTTGTGCTGTAATGATGTTGTATGGGTGGCTTATCATTCTTACAATGTAATGGATTTCTTTGTCCTGCCTGCTTTTGGTAGCGGTGTCTTTAAACCAGTACAGGTTGACAGTTGTTTAAGAGGGATTTACTTGAGAAGTGATCTGCATATGCATATGCACAGATACATAGCGTCAATTCCTCAAATGGTAACTGAATTGTCATATAAATACATGGCATCATGGGTAGCATTCGATTTTAATTGATGACAGCTCTGTCAAGGGATAGTCACAAACTGAAAAAAGATCACAATTTTCCAATTTCACGTTAGTGGTTGCCTACTGAATATCCAATGCACACCGCTGAATTCCCCATGTGCTATTTATCAGTCATACTGCATGTGTATTATGATGGTGAATTTGCCCATCCTTTCTCCCAGCCCACTCTCCCTACATTCTCCCCAATGATGTTGGCCACATCGACAGGTGTGCTCAGCACATGTTAAGTCCAGTTTTGCAGACCTTCCTTATCATATCAAGAAAATGAAGTTCCTGGAGTCTTTGACATTACAGTATTTTGTCATTTTTTGGCAGTTTTATAAAGCCATTATCCTTGCATGTTTTAGCAGTATCTCAGAGAGAGAGAGCATGATAGACCGTTCCTTAGTACCTTGTTCCTGTTGTTTAAATGAGCAGCCAACAGCTCTTTTGGCTGCTTAGTACACACAGGTGTTCATTGTCATGTAGGTGTTGGGAAGTGTGCGAGTGAAATATCCAGCAGTTTTCTTTTTCCTGAGGCACAATGATTACTTGTCAGTGTGTGCATTCCATGACATGGATGTTTGTTGCGATTGTTGTTATCACGTACCTTACCAATGTTCTATGGACCACTGTCATTTCAGAGGTATTGAGCTGAAGGTACTGGTAACAAGGGGTCTGGGTCAGTTCCCAGACGTAGCAGCACATAGTTGTGTTGATGGGGATGTTCTTTCAATTGACAACACCCTCTGTCCAAAGTTTTGGTTACCCTTAGAGCCTGCTGTAGCTGCAGGTTCTTTTTATTCAGATGATGTTCATTTTCTATTGATGTGGGTGGTCTGACCCTGTAGCTTAGACATGTAGGGATCATGGAGCCAATTTTTGTTGTGACTTTCCCTTACCTTGGTGCCAACTGCAATCTCCCTGCATCCTTAAAGCTAGCTGATGGATCATGTATGTTCCGCAAAAGACCACCGTGAGTTGTAGTTGTGTAGTGCTTCTTTATCCTCAATGTCCATCCAGTCCATGCCTGCAAAGTTTACCATTTCCTTGCTCATGAAGTGCCATTGTGTTGTTTGGCCTTTCTGTTAGTGTTTGAGTGTGGCTCCCTTTCAATTTTCCCCTGTAGTGTGCATCAGTGTCTGCTTTTTGCCAGTAGAGCATATTGGGGAATGGAAAGTGTTGCCGTGATTTAGTGTTTGGTGTCTAGCTGCATGTGTTATCAATGCTTGGTTGGTGCATTTGTGCCGTCCATTTTGGACTGTGGTGTTCATGTCAGAAGTGTGTCCTAGCGTATTGAATAAAGGCTGTACCTTCAGGTTTTCTACTGGTTAGGTCCTTTTGACTCCTCCAGTATCTGATTTGAATTTGCGGATTTGATTTTCTGTGATGACATGGCAGTCACGGGTGTTTGATGTTGCAGGCTGCTTTTTGCTCTGGATGTGTCTGCTGAGGTGAGATGCCAATGACTGCAAGTCACATGTGCATAGTCAAGCATATTCTGACTGTGCTGCCCTACCCCTGTGGTATGCTTAAGTGTGTAGGTGTAGACACTATATGGAATTAGCATCACCACATGGGTTGAAATGTGTATCTTTGGCAGTAGTGACAGAAGTGTGAATGTTCTCCTGATCACCTTTCCTCTAAAGTTCCCTGCCAGCAGCTGTTTGCTACATTCCAATGGTCTTTCGTGTCATTGAAATGGTGCCCCTACAACATGGGCGCAAAATGCCTGCACGTGATGTTTCAATGGCTGTTGTCCCTCGACCTCTCAGCTGTCCACCCCTCAGTGTCCCTGATCTGAAATTATTAGTGTTATCTTGTGAAAAGATTTGTCTTCCATAGAGCACTCAGTTCTAGTGTCATGGTCTAGCACATTTCCAGCCCAATGCTGTATGCAGTGTTTTGTGCCAAGTTCTTTGCAGTTCTCGTTTGCAGTAATAATTAATTTGCTCCCTCATCTGAGTTGTGCTATTTTCTTCTCTTTAACATTCTCCTGCCATGTGCTCTTTTATTGTGCCTCACCTATTTCTTATATCCCAATGGAACACAGTGGAGTGTGGCAGTGATGGATTGTTGTGGTTTTAACATCTGCTTGATGCAGCTCCTGTGCCATCCTGGCTATGTGTGATTTTGAGCTAGTCTCCCAGTTCCCTGTTACTCCCTCATCCTAAAGTTATGCATACTGTTAGTGCCAAGCATGCCTAGCTACTGGCTTCTCTTTTGGTGCCCATGGGCACAGCATTAGTTTCCCTGTTGCTATGCAGCTCCCATCACACTTCATGCATGCATGCAAGGTGTCATGTGATTTTCTAGTTTTCCCAATGAGGCTGCTATCCCAGGTCCTCACTATGGCAAGTTTGTCCTTTTTGTAGTAATCCCCTGTGGTTTATGGTCACTGATATGCAACTTCAAATTGATGTTTGAGAGCTGATGGACACATGGATTCAGGTTTGCCACATTTTGGTCAAAGAAATCTGCATTTCTCATGGTAGCCGTCTGCACCATGTACCTGTTAATTGCTCTTGTTTTTCAATGGATGCACCCCATAGTAGGCTTAAAGTGCTGTGTTTATAACGTGGTTGGAGTGGCTGCTTTCCTTGACATTGACTGCATGCTACATATTTACATGTTCTGTCACTTTGCTGAGTGGCCTGATTGGTGAGTGTTTTCTTGCTCACACATGTGTAACCTGAACTGTTTCTTTCTTTCAATATTCCCCAAAATCTTGTTGTGTTCTGCTTGTAATGCATCCCTGTAGAGAACAGTGCAGCATGAAGTGGCAGCAGTACCGTGTTTTGCTAGCTAGGCCGTTAATGAAGATGCTTGGCAGTTTTTGCCTCAGTTATGTGACTCACATGTTGATTGTGGTTCTTTGTGCTCTGCAGCGCCTGTTGCGACCCTTTCTGTGGCAGGAATGGCTGGCTGCCTTGGCATCTAGAAGGGGCTATATATTTCCATGGGCTTACTGTTGCTGCCTAGATGTTGACAGTGTACAAGTAAATGTCACCCATAGGTCCTTTTGGTCAGGCATGCTACATTTTGTGTGATGTCCCCTCAGGCATGGTTTGAGGCACACACAGCAAATACCCTCCCTCCCCCCTTCTGCTCACATTAGGGGCTGCAGATGCTGTTCAAATGGGATGAGAATCAGCTCACTGGTTTAAAAGAATTGCAGTTTTTTTTGTTGGTATCCTACAAGTGCAGTTTTCACATTAGCTACTGGTTAGTGTTGGTTTTCAAGTAGCCTCAATCTGTTCTTTTTATTTGTGCCCACGTGGGTGTGTGTGTGTGGAACAGGCACAACATAGGGTGTCATTACCAACCGCTACGCCCACTAGCGAACTCATGCATGTTTGTGCCTCTGCTCGCTGTGGTCCTGTGAAAGGAGCAACCCTCACTACTTGTGGAGCCCTCCATTGTAACCATCACCCATTAGTGCAGGCCGCCAGTCTTATTGTCCCATGTCTCAAAAGATTCCTGTCTTCCTTGAAATTTGCTCCTAGTTAATGTGTTTATGTTCTCTAGTTATGCCTGTTTCCACTTTCTGAAAATAGGGATGTGCTGAACCGTGGTGAATGTAGCTGCAGTGCAATAGATGGGTTCCCAGGATTGTTTGTGCTTTCCTTTACTGTCCTATCTTAGCTGTGACCTGGCAATGGACTTTATCCCTGGTGCCTAAAGACTTGAAGCACTTAATTTTTTTTTTCTGGCAACTGAGTATGCCTGGCTCTTCATTTAGGACCCAGAGGGGCTGTATTATGTATGGCTTTAGTCTGAATGTTACAGTTAGTTTACAGAAGCATGTATTGTGTCCACCTATGTCCGTGTTCCTTCCAGTGGGAACATAAAGGTTTGGAATATAGCATGTGAAGTTCACATGTTCCTTCTGGTGATGTGTGCATTTGTTGCCTTTACATGGCTTGTGAATGTCTATGCCATGCTACACTCGTTTTTTCCACGGCCTTATGAACATATCTTTGAAGTCACAGCCCTTTCCAGTGTTTTGGGGAACTCATTGACTAGTTTATCATTTTGGGAGCCTTTGAAATTGAATTCTGAATTGAGGTCTGACATTTCAAAGCTGATCCTGTGCCCAACGTGTTGGCTGCCTATTTTTGTGCTGTCTTTTTTTTTTTGCTTAGCTTCTAGTGATTCCATTCCCAATACTAGGTGTTGAGCACTATCTTAAAGTGGTGGTGCATGTTGTTTTCAAGTCGTCTCCCCTGCTTCCCCGTGTTTGGCCATTTATTTTTTGTGGCCTAGATCTGTGTTGTGCGAAGGGCAGTATTATGATCCACCCTCCCCCATTGTGCCTGCCTTGAATTATTCCACCTAGTCATCTTCGCCCTGCACGTGTTACACTGCTGTATCCCAGCACTCATATAACCCTGTAAGTACCTTCCCTTCTGGTTGCCCCTTCAGGGTGGGTGGATGTGCATTTTGGGTGGAGCCTTCTTGGTGATTTCCTGTGTGCTCATGGGTTGTGTGTTGACAGGTGAGATTTCAGGGACCCCACCGCCACCAAGTGTTTTTTCCCCAAAGCATGGGAGCCAAGCCCTTCCCCGTCTCCGCTGCCGCTGTCCCGCAGCTGAATCATGGGACTCCTTTTTTCACTTTCTTGCCATCTCATTCATGTGCATGTCTTTGTGTGCTACGAATGTCTTTGGGAGCATGCTGCATGTGCTTTGGCCGGGCCTTTGTTTTCTGCATGTAATCTCTGGGAATCCTCAAGTCCTGCTTCCTACAGGCTGTTCAAAAGCCATTTTGCCCCTGGACGCACAGGTCCCCCCCCCAGCACTATTGTGTTGTGTTTGTCAACCTTCTTAACGCTGTGACCTTGTAATACAGTCCCCCATGTTGTGATCCCCAATGATAAAATTTTTGTCGCTGTTTCATGACTGCGATTAGCTACTGTGATGAAACTTATTGTAAATATCTGTGGTTTGTGATTGTCTTTGGAAAGACCCTGGAAGCCGTTTGTGGCCCACAAATTGAGAACCGCTGCTCTATTATCTCCTGTGCCACCTTTTTTTCGCATACATGCTGCCTCAGGTCTAGCACTGGTGTCTTGCTGTTGTGTGTCTCTCTGCGTACTTTGGTGTTTCCCGCATGTGTTGTCCGCTGTTGGGCAGTCATTGGTCCCCCACTTTAGTTCAAAGGAGCAGCCGTTATCTGAGTGTTGGTGTTTTCACCTTTTTCTGTGTGAGTGAGCAGGTGGGCAATTGCGCTTGCTTCATGTGCCTCATTACAGTAATGGTTGTCTTCCTCTATGAATCCCTTTGCCCATGTCTCCTTTCTAGAACTCTAGGCCCCCTTTGTTTTGTATTGAGTGTGAGATTGCTGGTGTCTGTGCTCTGGGTTTTTATTAAGTTTTTGGGGATTTTGTTTTGCCAAGGCACTGACTGCAGTGTTGGTGTGTGGTGTGCTGAAGTGCATTCTTGTGAGGGCAGTCTTTGCGCGTGGCAGTGTCAGCGGTAGCATGTGGATGGAGTGCTATGGAGGGGAGCTGTGGCATGGAGCTAGGGCCGCTTTCTCATTGGTGTCTATGTTTTGTTGTTCCATGCTGTGTCCCTTGTCAGGTTTGTGTGTTTGTGAGCAGTCATGCCCCCTTTTCATTCCCTTTCCCACAGACCTGTGTTCCTTGGAAGATTGCCAGTGGATGGCTCCCCTTCAGTGCCCTATGGCTTTCCTGCCCAGGGTGGGCAGTGCTTGCTCTCTCCCCCTCACTTTGTGTGTGGAGTTAGTCATTGGTGTTGTGCTGCATGTGCTGCCTGAGAGCCAGAGTTTCTGTGTGTGTTATCTTTGTCCAGTTTGTCTGTGTGTGCCTTATAGTGATTCCCCCTCTTTCTATGTTTTTTGCTGTTGTTGCTCGCTCCACCAGTGTTCGCCCTCAGATACCCAGACCTTCCTTCCCCCCCTTGTAAGACGGAGTTGCTCATGCACACATAGAACTCTGAGACTCACCGGGGTCGAGGGGCTAGGCCCAGGGGAATGGCAAAGCAGTTGCATCACAGGGTGGTGTGAGGTGGTCAATGGGGAGGTACATGCAGGGGAAAGAGTTGCTCGGTTGATTGATGGGTGTCGTGCCATTGTTGGAGTAGCAAGGCAGCCTGAGGGGGTGCTTTGCTGTCCTTGGTGCCTTTTCTGGTCTGGCCTGCTGGGGAATGTCCGGTGCAGGGCACTTCCTTGCTTTCAGGGTCTATTGTTGGCTTGTCACACAGTCACAGTGCATGTCCATGGCCCAGTGTGGGCGTTGGCAGCCGTCATCCATGTGGCGTTCTGGCATGGTGTCCTCACAGAGCGCGTTTTCCAAGCATGTGGCTCCAGCAGCAGCAGCAGCAGCATGATCTCCTGTGCTTCTTTCCCCTGAGCGGTGCACAAAGGTTTGTTAAATGTCTTTGCCCCTGTGTCTTGGGCCTACTTTGTACGCATTCCCTTCTTGACTCCCAAATGGTGATTGTTTCTCGAGAAGCCTGTTTTCGAAGGCTGTGCTACATTTTTGTTATGGGTGACTAATACCTCGCAAAGCTGAGGCAGCTCAGTGCTCCGCCTCTTCCTTCCAGTGTGCAGCCCATCGCCTCCACCTCTGCCCTCTTTCCTGCCTTGGGGTTTTTGTCTCCCAACTCCCCTGGTGGTCTTTTCATGTGAGTGAGGAGAGCAAGTGTGCAGCTCTTGCCCACAATGCCTTTTAAGTGTCTGTCCTCCTCTGAGGAGCTCTGCCAGGCCCCATGCATTTCCTTGCAGGTAGTCATCTGTTTTGAGCCACTGGGACACAGGATATTTGTGTTTTCTATGGCCCTGGTTTCCCTTTCCTGTTGGCCCACCATGCAAGGTTGTGTCCCAAACTGTCCACAACCCATTCCCACCTTTTTGTCCCTTGTCCCGAGGAGAGGTTTTTTCTCTTTTCTATGGGTTAGTATCCCTGTGAGAGTCGGGCATAGGTACTCACCTCCTGGTATCTCTGGGTCGCCGATGGGTTGTGCTTTAGTGCCCTCCTTGCCAGATGGGTTTTCACGTGCATTTCTGTATCGTGGGGTGATTATCTGTTAGAGAAAGGGCAGCATCAGGCATGAGTGTTTGGAGTGGCTGCTTTGCCAGGCTCACATTTTTACATTGTAAGGTGTCCGACCTTCGCTGTGCCCTGCCCCGCCCCGAAGTTGGAAAAGTGACGCCCACGTTGCGGAACTGACCTTTCGACATTGACATTCCGAAACCGTCACACTCACGTGGAGAGTGAGTCCCTGTTTGAGAAATGGTTACAGGAAATAGACTGCAGAACAGACTCCAGGCGTTACCTGACCTGAGAAAGCCCTCAGTGCCACCGGTTCCTGCTGATGGCGGCAGCCTCTGTGAAGTATAGAAACGTACCCCTGCCACACTTTTGTCGCAGCTTCTCCTGCTCCCCTTTTCAAGCAGGTGGACCCCCCTGCATGCTCCCAATAAAGCTTGTTTAATTGTACTCACGGTTTCTCCTTGTGGCGGCGAAGCGAAAAAAATGTAAGGCAAGGGACTATATGCACTGTTCTTTGCCGGCTGTGTTGCTGTTGTGTGCGGCGTGTGGTGTTCCCAGCCCTCTTTCCCTGACAGGGGCTGCTCCCTCAGATCGGTTGGTACCGTTCTGGACTTTCTTCTTCTGTACGTTGTCTTCCCATTTCCCTTTCTATGGCTAGGAAAAGTTAGTACAGAGCAATGTGTGCAAAGTATGGTGGTAGTCGTATCAGGAGAAAGGATGTTTGTTAGAGTGGAGAATGCAGTCGGGGTTCCCAAGGCAGGGGCATGGTGTCTTTTTACTTACCAGTTTCCGAAGCCTTCCTTCTTTGGTGCACGCTCATTGTCCTTCGTGGTTTGTGCGTTTCACCGGACTCCGTGATTTTCCACTGTACACCCGTTTTCCATTTCTTTCCTGTTGGGGTTGGCTGTTTTTTTGGACCTGTAGAAGACATGGTTTTGCACCTCCCCCCAAAGAAAAAAAATATTTTTCTTTTGCAAGCTTCAGTCCTACGTGTTGTATGTTTTGTTTTATCATCCCTGCCTGCTGTGGTTGTAAGGGTGCTTTCTTTACTTTTTTAATTATCTCTTTTATGGCTGATAATTGCAGTTTCCCGAGGAGTTCCCGGGACAACTTGTGATTTCCCAAGGAATGCTGTGGGGTGCATTTCAAGGTGTGCGGTTTTAGAGTTGCGGTCCTGATGCTAGAGATTATCATCTAGGAGTTAAGCCCTCTTTCGTGTTTCGTTTAGTTGCCTAGCTGTGTGGGTAGCCCACAATGTCTGCCGGAGCTGGCCTGCTAGGCCTCCTTAGGAGCGCTCCCCTTGGCGAGGCATTCAAACTCAATTTCCTGGTGAATTTCCCTGCACGGAAGCCTGCGCCTCCTGAAGGAGGCCCTCCCCTAATTCTCAGAGAGATTCCTACTTGCCTAGGAGTGCCTCAGGTCGCCCAGAAAGGAGGGTGTGCCCCTTCCTCCATGGGACTTGGTTGGTTCCCGTTTCCCATTTGGACTCCTTTACTTTCTCTCCCCTCCAGGAAATCTGTGCCCATTGTTTATGTGAGATGAGCCGCAGCCTCCAATGCATCTCTGTTACCATGCAGCTCCCACCACGCTGCACACATGAAAGCTATGTCATGTGACTTTTTGATCATACTCTCATTTTGTAGTTTTCCCAGATACTGTCCCTACCGCTGCCATCGTAGGTCTCTCTTGGTGGAAGCAGTAGCCTCCACGTCCTACCTTTCAATAGCTCTTTGTGTCTGCTTCTGTCTTTGAATGGATGCACCCCATAGTATGTCTTTTGTGCTTGAATTCCTGTCCTTATAACGTGGAGTGCCTACTTTGACATTTTCTGTATTGGGTGCATTCGTCTTTCCACTGGTGTTGTGCAGTGCCAGCTATGGCACTCTGAAGGAGTTAAGAGGTGCAAACAATTTTAAATTTGTGATCTAGGGCGTCTGCCGGATTGCCCATCTGCAGTACAGTGCCTGTAGAGTAATCTATCCCCTTAAGTGACAATGCTAGTTTTTTCATGCTCATCCATGTGCGACTTGAATTCTCAGTTTCTTTCCTTCAATATTCACAAAATGGTGTTCCCCTCATGGTTGCGATGCCTGAGAATGTTCATGCCATCTCTCTAGAGACCATGGAGAGAGACCATGGAGTGACAGCAGTGCCGTGTTTTGCTGTTTGGGCTAGTAATGAAGGTATGCTTGGCCTTTTTTGCAATGTGTGATTTGAATGTTTGTTAGATGGTGATGGCTACTTGCTTGGTACCTAGAAGGGGCTATGCTTTCAGGAACTCACTGTTGGTTAGATGTTGACAGTGTGCAAGTGAATGTCATCCCTAGGTACTCCTGGCCAGGTACGCTGCATTGTCTGATGTCCCCAACCATCATTGCTAGCACAAGCCCCCTACTTTCTTCCTGTGGTCATCCCATCAGGCATGGTCTGAGGCCCAACAAATGCCCTCCCCCATTTCTCCAACTGCTAACATTGGGGGCTGCAGATGCTGTTTAAACGGAATGATAATCACCTCACTTGTTTAAAATAAGTGTGTAGCACTTTTGTTGATGTCATTACCTATACATCTTTCCCATCATTTACTGTTTGTTTGTTCATTGGTTTTCAAGTGGGCCCAATATATCTCCTGTATTTTGAATTCTGCAGGGTCTCATTACCAACCGCTATGTCCACCTGGTCTCTCCAAGGGTCTCCTGAGTCTAGGGGGTGCCAGCTCACAATTGTTTTGTGAAAGGAAGGAGCCATCCCCAGTGTCTACTTGTGAACCCCTCCATTCTAACCCTCAACCATAGTGCAGACTGCCCTAGTCTTATTGTGCCAGGTCTCGAAAGATTCCTGTTTTCTTTGAAATTTTGTCCTGGTTAATGCTTTTTATGTTCATTTATGCTCATTTCCACTTTTTTGAAATGGGTATTGATTCGTGGCGAATGTAGCTGAGCTGCAGTAATTGAGTTTCCAGTTTGGTTTGATTATGTGCTTTTACATGCTGTCTTATGTCAGCTGGGACCTGCCTGCAAATGCACTTTAATATTTTTTGTGTGTGTGTGCAATTGTCTACCGAGTATGCTTGCCTCTTCAATTTGGATCCACAGAAGGGCTAGCTTATACATGCCTTGTGAATGCTTCCATTGTTCTAGGCTTCCACTGTGTTATCAACATAGATGCCTATGCTTAAAGTCCCAGTCCTTCCCAATATTTTGTGCAACTCATTGAGTAGTTTGATTGTGTGTCTTACTCTTGGAAGTCCATGGAATTAAATTCTGGATTGAGGACTGAAATATCTAAATTAGGTGATCCTGTGACCAATGTGTTGCTTATTTTCATACTGTTATATTTTTTCTGCTCAACTTGTGTTTCCACTTTGACGCAAGCTTCTCCTAAACAATTTTTGGTGGACCAGCCAATGCTGGCTGGTCATGATCCGTTTCAACGTGTCCCTTATGCATTTGGGCATTTTTTCCCCCCGTGGCTTAGATCTGTGTTCCGCCAAGGGCAGCGTTGCAACTCACCCTCCCTTTCTCTCATTTTGTCTGTTTTTAATTATTCCGCCCAGTTACTTTACCGCCTGCCCGTGTTACACACTGCTCCACCCCAGCACTGACATGAGCCTGCAGTAGGGGCAGCTAGAAGGGAACCTATTTTGTGTGAAGAAACTTTGGAAGTCCTATGTATTGTTCATAGCTCAGATTGTAGGTACTCCACTGCTAATCAGTGTTCTTTCTCCTTTCCCCCAAAGCATGGGAGCCAAGTCCAGCCCCCTTTCCGCTGCTGCTGTTCCGCAACTGAATCTTGAGATTCATTTTATCAACATTTCCTCCCATCCTATTGATGTGCATGTCTTTGTGGGTTATGAAATGTGCACTGGCTGGACTTCTGTTGTCTGCACATCATCTGTGGGAGTCCTCACCTCTTGAATCTCACCGGCTTCCCAGACCCTTGGACGCACGTTTCACCCCACCCCCGACTCCCAAATACTTTTCAATCTTTCTAATGCTGCTACCTTCTAATATAGTCCCTCATGTAGTGATCCCGAATTATAAAATTACTTTTGTTGGTGCTTCACCATGGCGATTTTCTACTGTTAGGGACCTTAATGATGGTCTTTGGAAGCCCTGCTAAGCTGTTTGCGACCCACAGGTCCAGAGCCGTTGTTGTAACGTCTTCTGAATAACATCCCTTTCCCATTTACGATGTCTCAGGTCCAGCATTGGTATCTTGCTGTTATGTGTGTCTGTGTGTGCGGTGCCCTAAGCCGCGTCTTCTGGTGTTTCCCCCACGTGTGTTGCCTGCTGTTGGGAAGTCTTTGGTTCCCCTGCTTTGTGCAAAAGAGCAGCCCTTTTCTGAGTATTGGTGTTTTGTACGAATAATGTAAGGTCCCCGGACAAGTGTGTTTCTAGTTTTCCCTGTGTGACTGAGCAGGTTGGTTCTTCTTACTTCTTGTGGCTATCCCCATTACCAAAGGTTTTCCTCACCATCCTCCCTGCATCCCACTCGGTCCACGTCTGCTTTTACTCTAGGCCACCTAAATTCTGTATTGTGTGTGAGATTGATGGTGTTTGTGCTCTGTGCTCTGGGCTTGTTTCAATATTTGGGGATTTTGTTTTGCTAAGGCACGGTTGCAGTGTAGCTGTGTGGTGTGCTGAAGTGCATTCATGTCTCTGCCCTCCACTATTGCTATTTCATGTGTGTCCTGTGTTGTTGGGCAGCCTTGTTGCCAGGGCAGTTGCGATATTTGCAGGGGCTTGGTGTCTGTCTGTTCTGTTGTGTCTTTGTGAGCACTCAAGCCCCCCTTTTTCCTTCCCTTGCCTACAGACTTGTGCTCATCGGCAGGATCGCCAGTGGGTGGCTCCCCTTCAGTGCCCCTCTTTTCTTGCTCTTGGCTTTCCCTCCCCTCACTTTCTGTGTGGAGTTAGTCAGTAATGTTGTGCTGCCTGAGAGCCACGGCTTCTGTGTATGCCTTATAGTGATCCCCCCTCTTTTCATGTTGTTTGCTCTTCTTGCTCGCTCCACCCAGACCTTCCCGCGCTTATAAGACGGAGTCGCTCACGCACGGACACAACTGAAACTCACCGGGGTGGAGGGGCCAGGGCCAGGGGAGCAGTAAAGCAGATGCATCACAAGGTGGTGTGAGGTGTGAGTTGGTTAATGGTAGGTACCAGTAGGGGAAAGAAAGGCTTGGTTGATTGATGCATGTCTTGCGATTCTTGGAGCAGCCAGGCAGAGTCACCAGGCTGTTTGCTGTCTGTGGTGCCTTTTCTGGCCTGGTGAATAATGTCCAGTGTGCAGCACTTACTTGTTTTCAGGGCCTGTTGCTGGGGGCTTATGTCACACAGTCACTATCCATGTCCATGGCTTGGTGCTGGGGTTGCCAGTCGTCATCCATGTGGTCTTTCCGGCAAGGTGTCCTCACAGAGCACATTTTACAAGCATCTGGCTACAGCAGCAGCATCTCCTGTGCTCCTTTTCCCTGTGTGGTGCATTAAGGTTTGTTAAATGTCTTTGCCCCTGTGTCTTGGACCTAGTTTGTACGCATTCCCTTCTTGACTTCCACAGTGATTGTTTCTCGAGAAGCCTCTTTTCGAAGGTTGTGCCAAATTTATGCTATAGCTGAGTTCCACTGTTGGCACTTCCTTCCAGTGCCCACCTCATCGTCTCCTTTGCTGTCCTCTTTCCTGCCTTGGTAGGTTTGTTTCTCAAATCCCCTGGTAGTGTTTTAATTTGAGTGAGGAACGCAAGACTGCACCCCCAATGCCTTCCTTCTAAGTGTCCCTCTGAGCAGGTCCGCCAGCCCCCATGCATTTATTTCTGATTTTGTCTGCTTTCTATGGTCCCACTTTCCTTTCCTTGTGCTTTGCAGGTGGCATCCTGCCATGCAAGGTTGTGTCCCAAACTGTCGCCAACCCATTCTCACATTTTTTCCAGTTGTCCTTATGAGAGGGGATTTTATCCCTGTGGGAGTCGGGCATTGGCACTCACCTCCTGGCATCTCTGGCTCGCCGATGGGTTGTGCTTTTGTGCCTTCCTTAGCAGATGCGTTTTCACGTGCAAATCTTTATTGTCGCTTGATCATCTGTTAACGAAAGGACAGCAGTATACATGGGTGTTTGGAATAGTTGCTTTGCCAGGCTCACATTTTTACATTGCATGGTGTGCAGCCGGCATTCGCTGCACCCTGCCCTGAAGGTGGAAAAGTAGCAGCCCCAACCTGTGGAACTGACCTTTGGACATCGTCATTCCGAAACCATCACACCCAGGTGGAGAGTCCCTGTCTCACCTGACTCCAGAAAGCCCTGAGTGCCACCGGTTTCCGCTGATAGCGGCAGCCTGTGAAAAGTATAGAAGCGTACTCTGGCTACAGTTTTGGCGCAGCTTCTCCTGCTCTCCTTTCCAAGCAGGTCAACCCGCCTGCATGCTGCTAATAAAGCCTGTTTAATTGTACTCACGGTTTCTCCTTGTTGCGGCTAAAAAAATCTAAGACTTGGGATTATATGCAATGTTCTTTGTCGGCCATGTTGCTGTTGTGTGTGGCGTTCCCATCCCCCAAGACAGGTGCTGCTCCCTTAGATCGGTTCGTGCCGTCGTGGACTTACTTTCTCGGCTCGTTGTCTTCCCATTTCCCTTTCTATCTGTAGGAAATGTTAGTACAGAGCAATGTGTGCAAAGTATGGTGGTAGTTGTGTCGGGAGAAAGGATGTTTGTTACAGTGGAGAATGCAGTCGGGGTTCCCAAGGCAGGGGCATGGTCTTTTCACTTACCGGTTTCCGAAGCCTTCCTTCCTTGGTGAACGCTCATTGCCATTCATGGCTTGTGTGTTTCACCGGACTCCGTGATTTTCTGCTGCGAACGCTGTTTTCCGTTTCTTTCCTGTTGGGGTTGGCTGTTTTTTTTTCGCCCTGTACAAGACATGTTTTTGCATCCCCCACCCAAAAAAATTATTTTTCTTTTGCAAGCTTCGGTCCTGCGTGTTGTATGTTTTGTTTTAGCAGCCATGCCTGCTGCGGTTGCAAGGGTGCTTTCTTTACTTTTTTATTTAGCTCTTTCATGGCTGATAATTCTAGTTTCCCAAGGAGTTCCCGGGACACTCTTGTGATTTCCCAGGGATGCTGTGGTGTGGGGTGCATTTCAGGTTGTGCTGTCTCAGTGTTGCGGTCCTGATGCTAGAGATTATCATGTAGGAGTTCAGCCCCCTTACGTGTCTTGTTTAGTTGCCTAGCTGTGTGGGTAGCCCACAGTGTCTGCCGGAGTTGGCCTGCTAGGCCTCCTTAGGAGCGCTCCCTTTGGCGAGGCATTCAAACTCAATTTCATGGTGAATTTCCCTGCATGGAAGCCTGTGCCTCCTGGAGGAGGCCCTCCCCTAATTCTCAGAGAGATTCCTACTTGCCTAGGAGTGCCTCAGGTCTCCCAGAAAGGAAGGTGGGAAGGACTTGCTTGGTTCCCGTTTCCCATTTGGACTCCTTCTATACTTTCTGTCCCCTCCCGGAAATCTGTGCCCATTGCTCATGTGAGATGAGCCGCAGCCTCCCATGCATCTCTCTGCATTAACTTTGCTTTCCATTATTACCTTTGTGGTGCCTGTGCTCTGCCTTTCCGATCATCTCCTGGTGAGCCGGAATGACCTGAGGTCCGACATTGTGCCGAAACGGGCAACTCGCCTACGTGCGTCGTCGGCCACGTGGTGGTGGTGCCCTGGCCTCTTCTTGGATCCGAGGTCATGTAGTCCCAGTAACAGTCCTCATGGTGCATCTGTCGGCGAAACTGCTTTGTCAAATTCGTCTCGGTCGCTGCTGTGGTGGTGTGAGTGTGAGGTTCCGCATGCTGTTCTTGGACTTAAGTCCCGAGTTTCCGGCAGGTTTTTGCTCGTCTTCAGGGAAGCTCATTGCTGCAGCTGTGTCCCAGGAGAGAAAGGGTGTTTCTGGCCTTGCTCTGCTCTTTTAAGCTCTCCTCCTAGGCACAGTGCGTCACTGGATCCCTGAGAACTCATTGGATGCCGAAGTTGGGGCTTGGGTTGTCTGTTACGTGTGGAAGGGCAGCGATTGGTTCAGGGGTGAGATGATGGGCATTTGCTTGTGTGGCGGGGAGGGGTTCTGCCCCCTGGGCATGGTTGATGTTGGGCCATTAACTCGATGGCAGCTGAATGGCCTTGACAAAGACCGAGCTTCGACCTCTTTGTTGTGTCCTCCGGGTTCCGGAAGGAGGGTAGTCCCAGCTTGCCAGTAGCTGGCTTCAGCTCCCAGAGCACAATTGCTGAGATTCGCTTTGGGCTCTCTGTTGCACTGCAATGGGGGTGGCCATTGTGTTTGCAGAAGTGTTTGCCCTGCCCCTGAGTTTGGTGACGTTGAGACAGAAGCGGGCTCATTGTTCTCAGCTGGATTGATCGCCTTAGGCTGGGTCTTCCTGTTGCCCATTGATTGCGGGGGAATCTCTGTGCTGAGCCCAATGGCTCGCCTTAGCCTTTGGCTTTGTGTTTTCAAGTGAGGATGGGGCCCATTGTGTTGAGTGTTGGCACGTGTTTTACTCTATTGGCTCCCGCTGTGGCTGGTTTTAAGGTTTGCTTACGGTGGTGATGCGTTGTCTGCCTGTTGTGTGGCTGGCTTTTGGGGTCAGCGTGAGGGGCAGAGGAGCCTTCGTTCGCCTTTCCCAAGCTTGTGGAAGCGCACTCAGAGTCTGACCACAGCCCCGGCGGTTCTCGGTGAGGAGGTGAGTGTGGCGCGGGCTGTGTAGGGGAGGGCAGCGGAGTGGAGGCTGCGATTGGTCCTGTGCGTTCCCCACTTTACTGGCTTTGCCAAAGGGAGAGGCATGTCTGAGTGTCACTCGTTTTCCCGCTTTTCGTTGCGCTCCGCAAGTTTCCCAGAGGCCATTTGGAGGTATGCGCGGCCTGGGCTCCTGGGTTGATGGGGTGGTGTGTTGCTTTGAAGTTTCCCGCCTTTGCAGGGCGCGCCTTCTCTGACGCTCTCGTCTCCCCTTGCGGCGCCTTCATTCCATTTCTTAACCTTTGCTGCCATCCTGTGGTTTCTTTTGAGGTTGCTGTCTTTTTGCTCTTTCGGCTCATTCGTTTCTTTTGTTATCCTGTGCTTCCATCTTGTGGCCAGTGTTGGTACGGCAGCCTATTTCATTGATGCTTTTTCGCGGTAGTGCATGTGTGTGCTTCTATATTGTACTTTCCTGTCTGTGTGTGTTCCATGTCTTCCACGGGATCCGTGTTTTCCAGCCCTTGACTTTTGCCTTCTAGTATTTGGTTGTCTGTGCCCTGAAAGGCAGGCGGATTCTTTCCACATTCCTACCTATTGATTAGGTGTGATCTGGTTCTCGGGGTGCTCTTTCGGTCCTAGGGGTCTCTGCTGCATTTTGCTGGTTTTCTTGCCATTACAGTTCGTTGTGTGAGCGCTGGAAGGGGTGATGTTTGGTTTTTCGCCGCAATGTGGAATGGAATTTGAAAGTGCTGTCTCCTCACCCCTCCTTCTCTTTGCGGTTTGTTGCCCCGCATGTTCGTTGTTCCTTGCAGTGACAGGTTGTGGGGTGGCACGGAGTGCGGCATTTACTTGGGCAGGCTGTACGTGTGTAGTTTCTGTGACAGCCGCAATTGTGTGTTATTGTGTTGTTGTGTCCCAGTTTACTCACCTCCCAGTACCCCTGAACTCTTCAATGGAGTGACCCTTTCTGTGCAGTTGTAATTAGTGGCAAGCATGCCTGGCTCCTTAGTGTGTGGCTAGCATGTGACTTTGGGGCAAGTTTTCCAAATTTTCTTGTTCCTGGCTAGCTGCCGGCATATAGTGTTCAAGTTAGTGCGGTTTTTGTTTTTTGTTTGTCAAAGGATGGTTCACTTTTTTTTGTTTTTTTCCCATGACCGGCAACCCACAGTGTTGTGAGTCTTAGGAAGACGTTCTTCCTCCTAGTCGGCGTCCAGGTAGTTTTGCGCTTTCCTGGCTCGCTGT
>JAAGEH010000688.1:0-52370 GCA_011751065.1 Lasiurus cinereus | reverse complement strand
CTCATTGGGAAGCATGCTCTGCCGCAAGCCCTGTCTGTGCTCCCCTGAGGTGGTGGCTTTGCTGAGACCTTTCTGTTTTCCGGCTGTGAAAAATGCGCTTTCTCTGATGCCCCTGTGTTATTCCCCTTGCGGCGAGGTCTTTTCATTTGTTATCCTCTGCTGCCATCTTGCGGTCGTTTTTGGGATTGTTCTTTTTTCTTTCTGAGCGCGTTGGTATGATTTGTGATCCTCTGCTGCCCTCCTGTGGCCATTTTAGGAACGGCGCTGTATTTCCGAAAGGTTTCTGGCAGCGGTGTTTAGGGGAGCTTAGTGTTTTCAGTTAATTCTCTGTATCTTTCTGGCTTTCCGTCGGGTCATTCTTTTCCTTTCTTTCTGTATCTGTTTGCAGAGATCTCTTGCTCTGTGGTGTGAAAGACAGTTCTTTGGAAGTGGGTTCCTGCTGAGTGTATGTGAGCTGGTGGTTGTGAAGAGGCTGTTTCTTCGCCATGGATTTGTGCTGCCGCCTGCTGTTTGTTATTGGGATAGCAGTGGTTTTTGTGACTGTTGGAAGTATTGTTGTTCCATTTCCCAGGCAATCAATGCGGGGTGAGGTTTGCTATTGCTGTGTCCGCTGTTTGTTCCTCTTTGTCTTTGCCTTTTAGTTGATCCGCATGGTCTTTGCTGTTTGCGGTGTTCTTTTCTTCCTTCAGATATTGTGGCATGTATGTGGGCGCAGCATTTCCCTTTTTGTTTTTAAGAATGAATTGTTTGCAGGGAGGAAGGGAGAGGGGGAGAGGCCCAGAAATAAGTATGGTGGGCATGAATTCAACACCTGGCTGTTGTCCTAATCACATCATGGGGATGTGCAGGGTATGCCGTGGCCCATGTCCTTGAACGGATTCGGAGCTACCTGGCCCCCTTGATTCCCCAAGCCGGCGCTGTGTTCAATGTCTTAGGGCTGATGTAGGACATCTTAAAGTGCAAGCTGTCATTTGTGTTTTGTTGTGTGATGACTGACATTGTCTTCTTTGCCCTTATTATTTCTATGATTCTGAGCGCTTCACATACATGATTCCAGTCGGCTGTATTTGCCCTGATTCCCTTTTTATCACCTGGTGTCCTTGTTTGGCCCGTCGGTGCTGCCTTCAGGTTCTGCACATGCCTGCCTGCATGTAATGATCGTGTTTGCCGTGTGCTCTGCTTTTGTGTGTTGTCCATCGGTGCAGGGCATCCAGTATCGGCGTGTTGTTTGGCCTGTGTTTGTGATACAATTCAGCAACGTGCCTGTGACTTGTTAATGTTACCTTTCAAAATTTTTTGTCTTTCCTTTCTGTTTTTGTTTCGAATAGATGGTCATGTGTTTACCGATTCAGTCATTGTCATACATCCAGCGGATGGTCTCCCTTATTTTGAGAAGGTGTGCTGGCGATACACGTTTTCTGGGTTTTTGTTGATGTGAATTTTGTCTTATGTGTACGAAGACCTTTCCTGTCTGCATTGTGCTCTTTGTAATTTTGTTGTTGTTGTAATGTGTTATGTATCTGTACTTTTATTTTTTGTGCTCTTTTTTTTTATGCTTGCTTTGCCATTTTTTTTTCCTGTGGCATCGCTGAGTTTGCTTTTAACAGGCTATTTGCCTTTTTAGTTGTTTTCTGGGTCTCACCAGTGTTTTCCTACTTGAGGTCATTTGCTTGCTCGCTTCTTCTGTGCATTGGTCAGTTTAGTTTAATTTCCACTCCTGTTGATTGGTGTTTGGCTTTTGAGTTGTTTATTCGTATTTTTCTGAGGAGTTGGGAATCACGTAGTCTCTGTTCAGTTAAGTAGGTGTGAGGCTGAATGCTGATGATCCGTCTGTGTGAGCGTATGTACATTCGTAAAGTCAAGGTCGGTGTGTTGTGGTGCAGAGAAGCAGCTGTGTTGGGTATGGTTTGTCGATGTGTTGTTTGGGTAATTCCGATTGAGTCATTGCCCTAGAACAAATCTAAGGACGCAAGCACAGGTGTCCAAGAGTATTGTCTGCCAATAGAATGGACTTATACACCATGACTCAAGGCACTTCTTAAATATTGGCCACGAGCATAAATGATACAGGAGACAGATATGTGATGCACGAATCATGCGCAGTTTTTTCCCCAGCGTCCTGGTGGTTTGTGGACTTCGGCAGGCCATCCGGAGAAGCTTGCTGACAGACACACACACTGGGCATTGGACATTGCAGCTGCATCTCGGCGTTTTGTAGATGCCTCGTCTTGTACTTCACGGTTTGGGCTCAAGGTCCATGGCAGAGCGCAGAGCTCAGGCAGGTTTCAGGAACTGGAGCAGAGAGTGGCCATCTGTGCAGGGCTGTCAAGAGGTTCTAATTTCCTTTGGAACTTGCTCTCTTTTATGTGCTGAAGCAGGCATCTTCAGTGTGTCTTCAGTGTGTGTTACCAGCGGGTCCCAGTTGTTTTGATGTCTGGTCTTACAAGTGGGGCTCCAATTCCTTTGTCTCTTACATGCACATCTCTTGTAAGGGCATTCAGTCTTCATTCCACTCTCCAATGTGTTGCACCTAATTCTTAATTTTTTAAAAAATATATTTTATTGATTTATTACTGAGAGGAAGGGATAGAGAGTTAGAAACATAGATGAGAAAGACATCGATCAGCCGCCTCCTGCACACCCCCTACAGGGGATGTGCCTGCAACTAGGATACATGCCCTTGAGCATAATCAAATCTGCAACCTTTCAATCCGCAGTCTGACGCTGTCCTCTCCACTGAGCCAAACTGCTTTCGGCCCAATTCTTATTTTTATATTTTTATTTTATCCCTATTATTTTTAGTATCACATATATTTTGTGTGTTGGTGCCTCCCCATTTTAAACCCGCTCCCAAGAGTTGTCACAGCTGTTTCTACGGGTTCATCTGGCTGGATAGGGCCAGATAGAGTGTTGTGTGTGCTGAAAGGTCCCGGGCTGCCTTTCTATGAAGGGAATGTGCATTGTTTGCAGACACATCCACAGTCTTGGGTGTATTGTAGGCAAGTGATGGATGGTTGTGTTATGAATTGTTTGTGGCTGTGTAGCCCTGTCCCTTCCCTTGTGCAAGAAATGATTAATTAAAAGATGTACATCTGAGTTGTGATATGTTTTTGAGGGAGCTTTTATGTGTCCTGGAAGTGTTGGTGAACATGGGCATCATTTTTTGGGGTTAGTCCTGGGAAAGGGGTATGAGGATTTTTGTGGACAGTCTGTTGTATGCTTTGCTTTCCCTCCCTGTCAATTTGAAGTGTTTAGGCATGTATATTGTTCTTATTTTTCTTTTTTTTTGTTTTTTATGAATTTTTTTTATTCCTTTTTTAGAGAGAAGAAGGGAGAGAGAGATAGGGGTTCAGAAACAAAAGAGAAAGACACGTCTGTTAGCCGCCTCCTGCATGCTCCCTACTGGGGATGTGCCTGCCAACAAGGTACATAGTCTTGATCAGATTCCAGCCTGGTGCCTTTCACTGTGTTCAGGCTGCTGTTGTACTCACTGAGCCTGACCAATTCTGCGTGTTCCATTTCTTGTTGGCAAGTCGGTGAGGCTGAAAGAGCCATGTGGGCTATGTATTTTCGTTCTGTCTTCCTTGGTTGTCAGTTATGTGTTCAGTGAGTGTGGGTGTTGTAGTTATGGTGATAATACCAAGGATAAATTATAAAGATAAGAATTGCCCGAGACCGGTTTTGCACAGTGGATAGAATGTTGGCTTGTGGACTGAAAGGTCCCAGGTTAGATTCTGGTCGGGGGCATGTACCTTGATTGTGGGGATATCCCCAGTAGGGGGTGTGCAGGAGTTAGCTGATTGATTTTTTTCTCTTATCGATGTTTGTAACTCTGTCCCTCTTCCTTCTTCTCTGTAAAAATCAATAAAATTTATTAAAGAAAAAAAAGATTTTGGTGTGGCATACTGGAGAGCGGAAGGAAGTGTGATGCACCTAAAAGAGATGTGCTTATGGGACATAAAGAAGTTTGTGCCCCATGTGTAAGGGCAGATTTTAGAACACCGGGGACATGCTGATAATGCACACTGAAGACACACTGAATACGCGTGCTTGTGCTTGATCACATAGAAACAGAGCAAGCTTTGTAGGAGATTATACCCGCTTATCTGCTTGTCCACAGACCTTTGCTCTCTGCTCCCCTTCCTGTATCGTCCCTCAGTTCTGCTCTCTGCCGTGTACCGTGGTTTCAAACCTTTAGCCACAAGCTGAGGCTTCCATAAGACTCCAACCTGCAGCTACAGTGTCTAATGTCCATTGTGTGTGTCTGTCATTTCGCATATCTGGGTGGACTTACAAGGTCTGGAAAACAGCAGGGCTCTTGTAAACAAACCGTGTGTGATTTGTGCATTGCCTGTCTGTCTTCTGTGCCATTTATGTTCCTCCAATATTTAAGAAGTGGCTTGAGTCATCCGAATGAGTCCATTTTATTGGCAGAGTATATTTTTGGCCACCTGTGCTTTCTGTACGTAGTGGAATTTTGTGCCAGTCGGTGATTGTGCGTGCCCATGTTGTGTACAGGTGTGTCGAATGATGGTAATTGTTTGGAAAAGCGCTAACAGGTGCAGGAAGCACAAGACTGTACTAGGATGCCAGTTTTGTGTTGTACGGGTGAGTGTGTTGTGCAGTGCCATGCTCTGAAGGATTGTAGAAAATGAGGAAGGTTAAACAATGCCCTTTGATGCCATGATGATGTGTTGTGTGTGTCTATGTGTCCATTTAAGTGGAATATGGTCAGCATAGGGTGTGTTCTGATTTCCGTCTTTCGGATTTCGGCACGGCCAGTCATCGCCCATTTTTTAGATGAGAATGAAGAGCTCAAGTGTCGTTTCCAGGCCACCCCCAGCAGGGAATGTTTTCGCCTTTTTTGGTTTTCTGTACAGCTTGTTTTGTGGCCTTTGTGTCGTTAAGTGAATCACGCTGTGCGTGTAGCGCGTGATATGGATCGAAAGGGTGTGTTGGTTCATCGGTTTGTTTTTAAATTTGCAGTGAAACTCTGAGCAAGCGGTTCAAGCCGATTTTAAATTTTTTTTGAAGTGGAAAGGTAGGTTTTTTCTAAGTGCTGTGTATTTTCTGAGTTTCCTGTCATATTCAATGAAACGTTTCAGTTGCTTTGTCAAGGATATGTTTTGTGTTGTCTTGCTCCCCAGTCACCATGTTCGTGTGGCCGGAGGCCGAGGGAAGAAGATTGTGTCCACGTGTGTATGGGATAAGTGTTGTGTAGTACGTGGTGAAGGTGGTAGGTCCAAGTGTCGTGTCTAGGGAGTGATTTCCAAAGTTTGTCGTGTGTGGTTTTGTGATTGTTGTTGTTGGTATTTGAATTTCTTTTTTATTTGGGGCCTGAAGGGTGCAGTGTGTCGGTGGGTGCACTGAGGTGCATAGGCCAGAATCACTGTGTTGTTGTAGTGAGATGTAAGTTATGTTGTAGAGTTGTGAGATTTTTTTTTTAGGGTGTGCTCTGTTCATGCGACGTGGGAACTGAAGGGTTGACAAGGTTTTCTAGGTATATTTTGTATTGTTTTTGTGTTCATGTGTAGAGATGTAGGTTATTTTGAGCAATGTGTCACTTACCTGAAAGTAAGGAGAGGTGTCTGTTGTTGTGCCCCAAATGGAAATGAGTGAAGTTTCATCTTTTGTTAGATATTGTATGGCCAGTGTCTGTAAAGGTCTTTTTTTGCTTTTCATGACTGTGTTCATGCAGGCAATTATTTCTTGTTAGTTAAATAGGGTAGGTGTCGGCGGGAATCTTGCAAGGAAGGTCTTTCTTGCCCCTCCTCCCCGGAATCGTTGGTTTGTTTTTAGTATTTCTTTTTGTTTGATTGCTGGCAGGCTAGAGGTGTCAGAGTGAGAAGAGGTGAAGGCAAGTGTGCTGTGTGATATCTTTAAGAGTGTGGTTGGCTTGTGCAGCGAAATGCTTTATATTCGCAATGTATTATGTATCTTAAAACTTTGTGGGTTTTTTTTTTTGCCTTTTCTTGATTGTTACACAGCATGGATATTCTCAGTGGGGGTGTCGAGATTTTTTCCTTTTTTTAGGTTATTTTACTTATTAAAGGTTTTACTCCAATGTTGTTTTTCCATGAAGTGGCTTGTTTGTTTTTTAAGAGGCTCTGTTATATTCTGTGAGTTCTATTTGTGTTGATTCTTGCATTTTGTACTTTTGTGTGATTTGTCAGGCCCACGTCATGGTGGGTGGTGTGCCCAATTACCTGTTTGTCTGTGTGCTTTGTAGAAGGATCGTTGAATCGGGATACCTTCTCATGGCACCGGTTTTTAAGTGTTGTGGTTGTCCTTTTTTTGCTTTTGTCACTATGAATCGGCTGTCGAAGTGTGCATCCTTGGCCAGAAGGCACAGTGTCCATTGGTTGTGGCAGTGTATGTCCATCATGAGAAGGGATTGTGGGAAATGGCTCCCGTTGATGTTATCTATGATGGTTGCATTTTATGATATTTGGTCACTGATACTGAATCCTATTTGTATTTTGTGGTGAAGCATGAGCAGGGCCAATTATTCTTGCAGATTTTTAAAGTGTGAGTGGTATAGGAACAGAGTGAAGTATTTCAGAGAGGTAGCTAAAGTGAATAGGAGAATGACAGCTCCAGATGTGATTACTGTGTCATCCCATGGATTCTGGTGTCAGGATGTGTTTTCCTGTCCCTTCTGTGTGATTTCTTCCGTTGTGTTGAGATTTGAATGCTTTGAGTGTTGTCCCATGGTGTAGGTTTGCAGTGTGTTATATTGTGTCATCAATGTTTGATGTTATGCAAAGATGGTTTTTTGCTTGAAGCATGTGTTTTTGTGCCTTGCGTTCCTTTGTGTTCGTGAATGAGAAAGTCGATTTGAGAGCATGTTGTTTATTTATAATGCAGTTGCGTGTTTGTGTTGGATTTGTATGTGTGGATGGTTTTGGTAAATTTTCTAAAAAAAGTCAGTATTTTTTGCATGTCATAGTGGCGATTGAGTGAGTGCCTGGAAGGTTTTATTTGTGACGGCATGTGGCTTAGGTGGCCATTTTGGAGTGGAGGGGGAGGAAGTGTGGGGAGGATTAGCATGAGGAGGATGATGATGAGGAGGAGAGGGTTAAGCATGTGAATGTTTTGCATGTGTGTGTGTTTGCATGTCCACTCCTGTTCCCATTGTTACTAGGGTGGCCCTTGGTACTTTTATGCCTGTTGAGTCATGTGTTTTCTGTATTCTTCCCAGTAGAATAGAGGGTTGTGTTCCTCATTGTGGAAGTGAGCCGTGTAAAGGGTGTTTCTGGATCTACGAACTGTGCACCCATAGTGTTTTAGTGTGTATGTCTGTGATTTGTGAGAGGCGATCCCCTGCAGGCTTCGTGTTTGTCATGGTTAATTTGCCACGAGGTAAGGGCTGAGCGTAGACGTATGGCTCGTGTTGTCGTCTCCAAAATGGATTTACGCGAAATTCATGTGTGTTTTTAATGGGTGTATGTGCCCCTTTAGCCGTGTGACATGCAGGTTTTGTGCCTAAAGCCAGTATGAGAGAGGTTATTTTCTGTGCAGTATGTTTTGTCTGAAAGTTTTATGCAATGCAAGGTCTTAGAAATGACATGGTTGATGTCCATAGATGGAAAGGCATCCGTGTGCCCTGTTTTGGTGCTATAGCTGTGGATGGTTGCTTGTAGGGACTTTGTAGGCCTAGAAGTGCCTGAATGTTGCCATGTGTATATGTGTTTATGATGGAGGCATGGGATCGTGTCTCAGGAAGCATTGTTGCGGTCACCGGTGTGTCTGGTGTGTGTTTTGTAATAACTGGTGTCATACTTTGGAGTCATGTAGGAGCATTTGTCCATCGTTTCCTTAATATTGGGAGCTGCCATATACTGGTTTTGACAGTGTGGTTCATGAGCCCATTGTTTATCCCCACATAATTTCATGAGAGAATTTTGTGAACGTTTTTAAGCAGTCATTATGGGGTTCTCCACTTGTACTTCTTTGCTGACTGTCTCCGTTTGTGTGTCCTAAGGGGGCTGCCAGTTTTGCTCCTGTGGTCCATTTATGCTGTCGTTCGTCCCCCTGTTGTATGCGAAGGAGTGTTGTGTGTGTGGTTGTTGTCTGCAAGTGCCTTATGTTTTTATGAATGAAGTTGTAGTGCTTAGCAGTGCATGTAGATCTGTTTTTCCTGGTGGGTGGCTGTGTGTTTCTCTGCTTGCTGTTAGGTGTAGAGCCTTTCAAGTGAGATGATTTGTCGTCTCCGTGTTTGAAGCTTTCTTAGCTTAGGGTACATGTCTGGAATGTCCTGTTGTGCTGTGTTGATTAAACTCTGTCTTGCACCCTGTGGTCCTGTGACCGAGGGTCTCTTTTCCTCAGTTCCTGCCTCATATGCTATTTGTATTGTATATTGTTTGTGACCGCCTAGGTCCTATGCTTGTGATTGTGTCATGTGAAGGAGCAGGCTTGGGTTGGCATGGCATCTGTTAGCCTATGCTGTCGTCTCCCAGAATTTTGATGAAGTTAGACAGGTCCATGAAGATGGGTGTGTTGGGACGTGAAGGAATTTGATGAGTAGTGATTGTGACCAACATTAGCTGATGGAGCTTGTGTATGCTGGCATGTGTGTCTGTGATGGAGACCTGTTATGATGTATCGACAGACGTCTGTTCCCACTGTGTAGGTAGGGCCTAGGCCATCCGTTTGGTCATGTTCTTTTTATTTGGTTGCATCTTCCTGATCTTTACAGACTGAGGTTTGATTCGAAGTTGAGCGTGTTTTGAACGCTTTTCGGGCATTCGTGAGAAGCCAGAGTAGCCCTTGGGAGTAGAGGTTAACTCCAAAGGGTGTAAAGATTTCCCATTATTTGTAGCCATTCCGAAAGGTGTGATCCTGTTGCCTACAATGACAGTGTATCCCCAAGGCGAGAAAAGTAGTCCATTTCCAATAAATTGTTAGCTTTTTTTAAAGAAGATATAGGTGATTTTTGAGGACAGGGGAAGGAAGGTGTATAGAGAGTGAGAGACCTCCATGAGGCAGAAACATGGAGTCTTTTTTTCCTGGACGGCCCCCACTGTGGATGTGTCCATAAGTAAGGTGTGTGCCATTGACTGGAATTGAACCAGCATATTGCAGCTTGCAGGCGGATTCTCAGTTCACTGAGCTACAATGGTTTTATCAGAGCCAAGTGGATTTTAGCGTGAGATCCGCTTTAGATCCGATGTGAGTATGTGTTTCAAAATTTGATGTATGTGTGTTATCTTCATTGGCGTGAACCACGGATGTTCCAGATGGTGGTCTTTAGATGTTTGGGCTGTATGTTTATTTTGCATATTGTGATTGAAATTGTGATCCAATGCCCCTTATTTCTGTATCTTTGAGGCCAAGTTTTGGTTTATGTATGGGCTTGATTACTAATTTTATGTGGTGTGTTTTTTGATAGATTGCCGCATGTAATTGTTCTTGCGTGTCCAGTCTGCATTATGGTGGTTGGAGTGTTCTGTTTATTGTGCATCTGCTTGTCCTGTGCCTGAGTTGTGGGATCAAGATGTTTGTTTGTGTCACTGTGCATAGTTTTTATAGTTATTATGCGTTGTCCTTTATTGGTTTCGTCTCTGTGAATCGTTTGTGGAAATGCACGTCCTCCATGAGAAGGGATTGTGGTGCTTGGCCGTTTAGTATATTTGTAGTTATGGCTGCATTGTAAGGTGCCTGTTCGTTTTAACTGATTCCTCTTTTAATTGCGTTCTGAGTCACGAAGACGCCGAAATGTGAGTGTCCAGTTTTACGGTTTGAGAGTCATGGGAACAGATTTTGGTATTGTAGACGGGTGGAAAAAGCGAATCTCGGAACGATGGGTTTTGACATGATTACGGTACTGTGTCATGGGTGTTTGTGTGAAGTTGTTGTGCTCGGTTTCTTCGTTTTCCTTGTTTGTCACTGTGGTGTCATTTCAATGTTGTCCATGTGATGTCTCCTGTGATGTATGTGTGATGTGTGAGTCACATGCAGGAGGGCATGGAAGCATTGTTTTTTTTGATAGTTTGCACATGTTAGTTTCTGTCCATTGCCTAGGCTTCACTGTATATGAAAGTTGATATCTAGGCATTCCCTCCATTTTTTTTTTAGAAAGATAATTGTTGCCAATGTTTTCAAATACTTCCTTAAGGAATGAGAGTAATAATTTTTGGAAGTCAAATTGTTTTTTTGACGGCTGCCTTTGTAGGTATGTTGCTGGGATGAAGTGAGGCCCACGAGGATAGATTGAATTGTTGTTGGTGGTGGTGGAAGTGGAATGGGGAGGAGGGTGTGAAGAGGAGGATTAGGCCAGTGGATGTCCTACATCTGTTTTTGATGATTTTGTGGATTTCCAGTGTCATTTAAGCACTGTGTTTCACAAGTTGTGTTTGTCTGGTATCAGTCCCTGTCAGCATCCTGCATTCCATTTTCCATGAGTATTTGCCATCTGTTTTTCCCCCTCATGGTTTTATTTTTGCTTGCTGTGGCACAGAAAGTGTTCTTTGTATGTCCTTTGGTAGAAGAGGGCATTTCACTTTGTTGTTCATACAAGTGTGAGTGTCAGCTTTGTCCAGGGTGTCCCTGGAGCCACAAAGGGCACGAGTGCACCGCACAGTGGCTTAGTCCTTTTTTTTGTGTGTGTGTAGGTGCCATGTCACAATGGCAGATTGTAGATGTGTGCAAAGTGCTGTTGTGTTCCAGAGGGTTCTATGATCTTGTATGTCTTTTTGGACTGGCTGCATGCACCCCTGCCATGCTGTGGGGTTTAATTTTTACTAGCTATAGCTATTGTTACAGCTCTGTCCCTATGGGGCATTGATCGGTAAAAGTTTCATAGCCATGCTATTTTGGGGAAACTTCATGGATGTTGACCTTAGATAGAAAGTGAACCGCTCACTCATGTCTGTCAGTACACCCATGCAGTGCTCTTTCCAGCGTCCTTTTAAGGCTTAGAATTGTCTAGATGTTTCCTTGTCTTTCTTCCGTGTTGGAATTGTTGGCTTGTGTAGGGTGTGTGGGAGGGCATATTCCATGTGGATGTTTGTCAGTTCATCGGTCCTTGGCGGTCCCATTGTGTGCTTTTGAATACACAGTTCCTTTGTAGTTGTACTGTTTTTAGTGTTTCTCCAACTTTTTCTTTCATGTAGGTTGCTGCTAAGTAGTTGTTAGAATACTGTGGTCCATGAGCCCATAGACGCCTGTGTCCACCCCTTGGGATTTTAAGGACTTTTGTGAATGTTTTTCAGTTGATCAGTAGGAGGTTCTATTACTGAAGTTAATTGCTGCCTGCTTGCTTATACTTGTGTTTCCTGTCAGAGCTGTCCCTGTGTTGAAGTGATGGTGTGCTTCCTCACCTTGGATTTCACGGAGTGTCCTATGTGTACCGGTGGGCTATGAAGAATTTTTGGAATTGCTAGGGAATTTTTAGTGTTCAGTAGGAGATGCACGCCCATTTGGCTGGGTGGGTGCCTGGTAGGGTGGTAGTGTGTCATCCATCTTCTTATGAAGTGCAGGCAGGGTCTTCAAAGGTTCATTGGTGGGAGCTAGGTGTTTGAGCCCATCTTAGGGACCATGGCAGAAATCTCTCATTGTGTTGTTGTCATTAAGTTATAGCTTCCAAGGTGTGGTGTCTTTATTATTTTGTACATTTTTTTAGGGACATGCTGCATGTATATGGTGTTGTTGCGTAAGAAGGAAGAGTCTTTGGTGGCCATTTCATTTCATGTAGCTTACACGGATCCATAGCTGTTGATGAAGATGGTTTTGTTGAAGTTAGAAGGAGCCATCACATAAATTGCAATAAGAAATTTGTTGATTTTAGCGGTGGCTGTTTACTGTGGTGGAACCCCGTTATTGGGCAGTGACGGGCACCTGCTTCCCTCCGTGTCTGTGTATGTATGGGTCAGCCCATAAGTGTGGTCCTGTTAAATTTTTTTGTTACATTGTAAGAACCATGGGTTTCTTGGGTCTGTAGCAGAGTTGCCCCTGAGCCCTTTGTGTTGTCCTTAGAGGTGAAGCTAACCATCAGGAGTCCCGGTGTATTCCAAAGTGCTGTTAGCATTCTTAGCCCTTGATGTTGTCCCCAAGGGGATCCTCGTGTTTTGTAACATCTCAGTGCTGTATCCCCGAGGAGTGCAAGGTAGTATAATTTCAAGGAAAAGTGGCTCTGTGTAGATGCCTTCTAGGGCTATAGGGCATGCCAGAGGTGTATGTTCCACAGTTTGTTCTCCTTAGAGTGTCCTGTAACTTGTTTCTGTAGATTTGGTTGTTTATTTTTGGCTTTCCCCGAAGTGTAGTTATCCTGCTTCTCATGTCATGGTTGTTAAGTGACTGTGTTTCTTTTTCAGGTGCCTGCTCTTCCTGGAGTCTATGTGATGGTCAAAGCTTATGACGCCGGTGTGAAGGGGTCTATGTATTCTAGTGTTCTGTACATGCTGGCAGTGTTTGGAACGTGTGTTCGAGGCCACCGTAGCACGTCACGGTGATGTTTTATGGAAAGCTTCATCTGTGTTAGTTGCAACTTTGTCTGCCGATGCCCCCTGACATCATGTTTTTCGTGTGTGTTGGAGCTGGACCCGTACACCTTAGCATGTGAGTACATTTTTACTTTTTATTGATCGGCATGTTTTCATATGTCCATGATGTTCACATAATATCAGGCTACTTTGTGAGAGACCTAAGTATCCTTCCTGGTGTTTCTTTTAAGAAGAGAAGACAGAAATGTGTTGCATGATAGTTTTTCTTGGGTCCCTGTGCTTGTCGCTCCTGCTTTTCTTCTGCCCTCCTCCCGTGTGTTCTTTGTGCAGGAGATGGGGTTGGCTGTTTTTTGTGAGTGTGTAATCTGCATCCTTATTTCCATTTCTACTGTTGTCAATTGCACTGTGTTTGTTTTATTGTTGTTGGCTCCAGAGGTGTGCCATTTTGCCCTGAGCCATTTTCAGGAAAAGTGATTGTGAGGATGCTTTGTGTGAGGTGTCACCCTCCTGTCTCTGGGAGCAAGGGAAATACTTCGTGGGCTGTAGTTGTTGTCCATGTGGTACCACCAGTTCCTGTTTGTGATTTCTCATGGCCTTCAGTGGAATAGGTGGGATGTTCCCAGTTCTGTGTGTGTCTGCTCACTGAAGTTATAGTTTCTGTTGCTGTGGTAGTGTTGTGCCTTCTAAGCCCATTGTTTTCCTTCTATTATATGAACGTGGTGTGAATGCCTTTATAGTGTCCCATTGTCATGATGGTCTGTCACATCTCCATTTACATGTTCATATGCTGATGTTTCGCCTCCCCATCTCCATTGTGGCGCAGCTTGGTATATGTGTCCCTGTTATGTGAGGTGTCGTAAGGAATCCCAAGCATGATGTGTGATGGTTGATGTGAAGCAATGATTGTTATTTCAAAGTGTGTAGTCTGATTGTTTCTTTGAGGGGTGATTTGCCTCTAAGTTCTTTTCGTTCGTGTGTGTTGCGGCTTGAGTTGTGTCTGTTATCCAGTGAGCATAGTGTAGTTTTTTTATGGAATACTGTGTTTTTAGATGTTGCTGATGTTCACGTGATCTCAGATCATTTTGTGTGTGTCTTAGGTACCCAGGCTGGTTTTCTTTTAAGAAGATAGGCATGTGTTGTATAGCTGTCAGTCTATCCTGGTTCCTGTGCCTGTTTGCTTACGCCATTCCTCTGCCCTTTTTTTGTTTGTTCTTTTTTGAGATTGGGCTGCCTGTTCTTTGTGTGTAATGTTTAGCCTTATAGCACTCTACTGTTGTGAATTGTGCCATGTCAGTTTTACTGTTCTTTAGTTCAGAGGTGTTTTTTAACCCTGAACCATCTTCAGGAAAAGTCATTGTGAGCCTCTCATGTGTGAGGTGGCAGTCTTCTCTTGCTGGGAGGGAGGGGACACTCTGTGTGACGTAGCTGCCGTGTTTTTGAGCCTGCCAGTTTCTGTTTGTCACTTGTAATGGTATGCTTTGGAACAGATGTTCCAATTTCCGTGTGTGTCCGCTCCCTGAGGTTGTGCTTTTTGTTGTTGTGGTAGTGCTGTACGTTCCTAGTCCCTTGTTTTCCTTGTTCCACAGGAACCTGTTCCAAATGCCTTTCTGGGGTCCCATTGTCTTGATGGTTTCCCCTAGTTTCTAAGTATCTGTATATATCAAACATGGTTCCCCTCCCCATGTTGATTTTGGAGCAAGTTGCTATGTGTTTGGTTATGTGCTGTGTGCTTAAGGAATCCCAAATATCATGTATAATTGTTATAAAGGAATGCTTTCCATTTCAGCCTGTAGCCTGTTATGTTGTGGGGGTGTGATTTGCCTTCAAGTTTTCCCAATTCTCCTGCATCAGGGGTGTGTGAATGTTGGTGTGTCTGCAAGCTTTTTGTTTCAACGTTTCAGCTTTGCTTAGTAGTCTGTTCATTTCTCATGAGTGAATGACCTTTAAGGAGAGCGATATACTTGGAAGTGTTGTTAGTTGGCAACTTATGACCTATAGATTTAATGGAATTCCAGGAACTGTGTAGAATTTTGTGTGAAGTTTCTTGTTGAGCATCAAATCTTCTGTTGCCCATGTGGAACATGTTTTTTTGCAGGTGCATAGTGATACCCTGTGCTATGCCATCAACAGTTGTCTATTGCCCCCTAGTATGACTCCTTTGTGACTTGCTTGTAAATCAGTATGTATTGTTTTGCTGTAATGTTTCATGGGTGGCTTATCATTCTTGTAATGCAATGGATATCTTTGTCGTGGCTACTTTTGGCATTGCTGTCCCTAAAGCAGTACAGGTTGACAGGTGTCCAATAGGGATGGCTTGAGAAGTGAACTGCATATGCACACAGATAGATACAGCGTAAATTTCTGAAATGTGAACTTAATTGTTATATAAATACATGGCATCATGGGTAGCATTCGAATTGATTTTTGTTTGGGGAGATCGATTAATGAGTCTGATGACAGCTCTGTCAAGGAATAGTCACAAACTGAAAAATCAAAATTTTCACAGATTTGACCTTGATTGCTTATTGAACATTGAATGCACAGCCGCCCATTCCCCATGTGTTGTTTATCATTCAGACTGCATGTGCATTGTTATGTTGAATCTGCCCATCATTTTTCCTAGCCTCCTTTCCTCATATTCTCCCTATTGCTGTTGACCACATATCTATGTGCGTTCAGTGCATGTTTTTAGTCCAGTTTTCCAGCCCTGATCATATCAAGAAAATGAAGTCCCTGGAGTGTTCGATATTCCAATACTTTGCCATTTTTTGGTAGTAGTTTTTTCATAAAACTATAATCCTTGCATGTTTCAGCAGTACTTCAGCAGACCAATTGACAGCCTGTTCCCCTGTACTGTGTTTCTGTTGTTTAAATGAGTAGCGAACAGGTCTTTTGGTTGCTTACTTACTGCACATAGGATTGTCCTATAAGTGTTGTGAAGTGTGTAAGTGAAATGTTGTTAATGTCAGTCGAGGTCATGGAGCACACTCTTGTTTTCCCTCAGTCACAATGCCCACTTGACTTGTTACTTACTGCCTGCATTCCATGTCATGGAAGTTTGTTGTGATTGCTGTTGTCATCAAGTATCTTGCCTTCCCAATGCTCTATGGTCCACCCTTGCAAAGGTAATGGTACAATGGGATCTGGGTCAGCTCGTAGATGGAGAAACACGTAGTTCTTGTGCTAAGAATGATGGTGTTTGCAGTCCTTATCTCCTTGCTGTAGCTATAGGTTCTTATGCATTGTTCACATCATGTCTATGTACTCCTGATGTGGGTGCTCTGACCCTGCAGCCCATATATGTAGGGACCATGCAGCCCGTTTGTGTTGTCACTTTCCGTTATTGTAGTGAAAGCTGCTGTCTCCCTGCATCCCCAGTGGATGGATCATGTGTATTCCAAATCATCTTGTGCAGGCAGGAGAGCATTGCAAAAGACCACTGTGAGTTGTAGTTTGTGCCGTGCTTCTGTATTCTTAATGTCCATCGAGTGTCACCCCCATGACTGCAAAGTACTTTCTACCTCCTTTTTCATCTTACCTTCATTAGTCTTTGAGTGTGGTTGTCTTTCAATTTTCCCCTGCAGTCTGAATTGGTGTCTGCTTTTTGCCAGTAGAGCATGTCCGGGAATGGGAAGTGTTGCTGTGATTCAGTGTATTGTTATCGTCACCAGTATGCCTTAGTGTATTAAAGGCCCCATCTTCAAGCTTTCTACTGGTTAGGTCCCTTTTCCTTCTCTAGTATTTGAGTTTGCGGATTGGATCTTGCTTGATGGCATGGCAGTCAAGGATGCTTCATGTTGCAGGCTGCTTTTTTGCTGTGCATGTCTGTTCATATGAGATACATGTGCACAGTCCAGCTTTTTCTGTGACTGTTATCCCTCACTCTATCCCTGTGTTACGCTTAAGTGGCTAGCTATAGACTCCGACTACATGGAATTAGCATCACCACATGGAATGAGATGTTTCTTTGGCAGTGGTGACAGAAGTCTGAATGAACTCTCCCGATCACCTTTCCTACGAAGTTCCCTGCCAGTAGCTGTTTGCTGCATCCCAATGGTCTTTCGTGTGCTTGAAATGGTGTCCCTACAACATGGGAGCAAAACACCTGCACGTGATATGTTTCAATGGCTGTTGTCCCTCGACCTCTGAGCTGTCTCCCCCTCAGTGTCCCTGATCTGAGATTATTAGTGTCTGGAGTGTGCATGTAGTGTTGTCTTGTGAAAAGATTTGCCTTCCATAGAGCACTGAGTTCTAGTGTGATGGTGCAGCCGAATGCTGTATGCAGTGTTTTGTGCCAAGTCCTTTGCAGTTGTTTGTTCGTGCAGTGATCAGTAATTTGCTGCCTCATCTGATTCGTGCCATTTTCTTTCGTTTAACATTCTCCTGCCATGTGCTCTTTTCTTATTGTGCCTCGCCTACTATAACTTCTGTCCCAACGGAACATATTTGAGTGTGGCAGTGATGGATTGTTGTGGTGTGAAGATCTACTTGATGCAGTTCTTGTGCTGTCCTTGCTATGTGTGATAGTCTCCCAGTTCCCTGTTACTCCCTCATCCTAAAGTTATCAGATGCTGTTATGCATACTGTTAGTGCCAAGCATGCCTACCTACTGGCTTCTCTTTTGGTGCCCATGGGCACACCATTATAGTTTCCCGGTTGCTATGCAGCTCCCATCACACTTCATGCATGCATGCATGCATGCAAGGTGTCATGTGATTTTCTAGTTTTCCCAGCTACTGCCTATGAGGCTGCTATCCCAGGTCCTCACTATGGCAAGTTCGTCCTTTTTCTAGTAATCCCCTGTGGTTTATGGTCACTGATATGCAACTTCAAATTGATGTTTGAGAGCTGATGCTGGACAAATGGAATCAGGTTTGCCACATTTTGGTCAAAGAAATCTGCATTTCTCTTGCTGGTAGCCGTCTGCACCATGTATCTGTTAATTGCTCTTGTTTTTCAATAGATGCACCCCACAGTAGGCTTAAAGTGCTGTGTTTATTACGTGGTTGGAGTGGCTGCTTTCATTGACATTTTCTGCATTGACTGCATGCTACATATTTACATGGTCTGTCACTTTGCTGAGTGGCCTTACCGCTGAGTGTTTTCTTGCTCACAGTTGTGTAACCTGAAGTGTTTCTTTCCTTCAATATATCCCAAAATCTTGCTGTGTTCTGCTTGTAATGCATCCCTGTAGAGAACAGTGCAGCATGAAGTCACAGCAGTACCGTGTTTTGCTAGCTAGGCCAGTAATGAAGATGCTTGGCAGTTTTTGCCTCAGTCATGTGACTCACATGTTGATTGTGGTTTTTTGTGCTCTGCAGCGCCTGTTGAGACTCTTTGTGTGGCAGGAATGGCCGGCTGCCTTGGCATCTAGAAGGGGCTATATTTCCATGGGCTTACTGTTGCTGCCTAGATGTTGACAGTGTGCAAGTAAATGTCATCTCTAGGTCCTTTTGGTCAGGCATGCTGCATTTTGTGTGATGTCCCCAAGTATCATCGCAACAGGTCCTCACCCAATTTTCTTCCTGTGGTCATCCCCTCAGGCATGGTTTGAGGCACACCCAGCAAATATTCCCTCTCCCTCCCCGCTTCTGCTCACATTAGGTGCTGCAGATGCTGTTCAAATGGGATGAGAATGAGCTCACTGGTTTAAAAGAATTGCGCAGTTTTGTTGGTGCCCTACAATTGCACATCTTTCACATTAGCTACTGCTTAGTGTTGGTTTTCAAGTGGCCGCAATCTGTTCTTTTTATTTGTGCCCATGTGGGTGTTTGTGGAACAGACACAACATAGGGTGTCATTACCAACCGCTACGCCCGCTAGCGAACTCCTGCATGTTTGTGCCTCTGCTCGCTCTGGTCCTGTGAAAGGAGCAATCCTCACTGTCTACTTGTGAAGCCTTCCATTGTAACCATCACCCATAGTGCAGGCCGCCAGTCTTATTGTCCCATGTCTCAAAAGATTCCTGTCTTCCTTGAAATTTGCTGCTAGTTAATGTTGTGTTTGTTTTCTACTTACACCTGTTTCCACTTTCTGAAAATAGGCATGTGTTGAACCGTGTTGAATGTAGCTGCAGTGCAATAGATGGGTTCCCAGGACAAGGATTGTTTGTGCTTTCCTTTACTGTCCTATCTTAGCTGTGACCTGCCAATGCACTTTATCCCAATTTCTTCCTTCATTCGTCCATGCCTAAAGACTTCAAGCACGTTTTTTTTTTCCTGTTAACTGAGTATGCCTGGCTCTTCATTTAGGACCCAGAGGGGCTGTATTATGTCTGGCTTTAGTCTTAATGTTAGTTTACAGAAGCATGTATTGTGTCCAATTATGCCCGTGTTTCTTCCAGTGGGAACATAAAGGTTTGGAATATAGCATGTGAAGTTCACATGTTCCTTCTGGTGATGTGTGCATTTTTTGTTACCTTTACATGGCTTGTGAATATCTATGCCATGCTCCACTCGTTTTTTCCACTGCCTTATGAACATATCTTTGAAGTCACAGCCCTTTCCAGTGTTTTGGGGAACTCATTGACTAGTTTATCATTTTGGGAGCCTATGAAATTGAATTCTGAATTGAGGGCTGACATTTCAAAGCTGATCCTGTGCCCACCGTGTTGGCTGCCTATTTTTGTGCTGTCATATATATATATTTTTTGCTTAGCTTCTAGTGATTCCATTCCCAATACTAGGTGTTGAGCACTATCTTAAAGTGGCGGTGCATGTTGTTTTCAAGTCGTCTTTCCTGCTTCCCCGTGTTTGGTCATTTATTTTTTGTGGCCTAGATCTGTGTTGTGCGAAGGGCAGCATTATGACCCACCCTCCCCCATTGTGCCTGCCTTGAATTATTCCGCCTAGTCGTCTTCACCCTGCACGTGTTACACTGCTGTATCCCAGCACTCACATAACTCTGTAAGTACCTTCCCTTCTGGTTGCCCCTTCAGGGTGGGTGGATGTGCATTTTGGGTGGAGCCTTCTTGGTGATTTCCTGTGTGCTCATGGGTTGTTTGTCACAGGTGAGATTTCAGGGACCCCACCGCCACCAAGTTTTTTTTTTTCCCCTTTTCCCCAAAGCATGGGAGCCAAGCCCTTCCCCGTATCCGCTGCCGCTGTCCCGCAGCTGAATCATGGGATTCCTTTTTTCACTTTCTTCCCATCTCATTCGTGTGCATGTCTTTGTGAGCATGCTGCATGTGCTTTGGCTGGGCCTTTGTTTTCTGCATGTAATCTCTGGGAACCCTCAAGTCCTGCTTCGTACAGGCTGTTCAAAAGCCATTTTGCCCCTGGATGCACAGGTTCTCCCCCCCCCCCCCAACACTGTTGTGTTGTGGTTGTCAACCTTTTTAATGCTGTGACCTTTTAATGCAGTCCCTGATGTTGTGATCCCCAATGATATAAAAGCGATTAGCTACTGTGATGAAACTTATTGTAAATATCTGTGGTTTGTGATTGTCTTTGGAGAGACCCTGGGAGCCGTTTGTGGCCCACAAATTGAGAACCGCTGCTCTATTATCTCCTGAGTTCTTTGTGTCTAATGTGTAGCGTTACAGCAATCTGTACTGTTGTGAATTGCACCGTGTCCGTTTTAGTGTTCCTCAGTCCAGAGGTGTTGTGTCATCTTGAACCATCATAAGGAAAAGTCATTGTGAGCGTCTTATTTGTGAGGTGCCAGTCTCCTTTCGCTGGGAGAGAGGGACACTGTGTGTGTGCTGTAGCTGCTATTTTTGTGGCCCCTCCAGTTTCTGTTAGTGACTTGTACCATTGTGTGGAATAGATGGGAGGTTTCCATTTCCGTGTATGCCAGCCCCGAGGTTGTGGTTCCCGTTGCTGTGGTAGTTCTGTACCTTCCTAGCCTATTGTTTTCCTTGTACCACAGGGACCTGTTCTAAGTGCCTTCCTGGTGGCCCATTGTCTTGATGGTTTCCCCTAGTTTGTAAGTACCTGTATATATCAAACATGGTCCCACTCTCCATGTTGATTTTGGAGCAACTCGCTATGTCTTTGGTCATGTGCTGTGCACTAAGGAATCCCAAATATCATGTATGATGGTTGTTATAAAGCAATGCTTAGCATTTTCGTCTGTAGCTTGTTATGTTGTGGGGGTGTGACTGTCTCCAAGTTCTCCCAATTCTGCATCAGGTGTGTGTGAATGTTGGTGGTGTGTGTGTAAGCTTTCCCTTGGATCCCACATCTCTCCTTACTCAATGTTTTCTTGCTAGTAGTAATCTGTTCTTCAAGTAAGACAATTGATTGATATGGCGATTGTCCCTTTTGTCTTTCAACTTTGCTTAGCAGCGTGTTCATTTCTCATGAGTGAATGGCCTTTAAAGAGTTATATACTTGCAAGTGTCGTTAGTTGGCGAGTTATGACCTATAGATTTAGTGGAATTCCAGGAAGTGTGTAGAATTTTGTGTGAAGTTTATTCTTAAGCATCATATAGTCTGCTGCCCATGTGGAAGCATGTTATTTTGTAGATGCATAGCGATGCCCTGTGCTATGCCATCAACATTTGTCTATTGCCCTTAAAAAAACTCTTTTCCCCCACTGTGACTGCTTTGTTACTTGTTTGTAAATGAGTATTTTTTGTTGGGCCATAATGATGTTTTATGGGTGGGTGCCTTATCATTCTTATAGTGTAATGGATATCTTTGTCCTGCCTACTTTTGGTATTGCTGTCCCTAAACCAGTACAGGTTGACAGGTGTCCAAGAGGGATGGCTTGAGAAGTGAGCTGCACATGCACACAGACATAGCTTAAATTTGTCAAATGGGAACTTAATTGTTATATAAATACATGGCATCATGGTTAGCATTCGATTTTATTTTTGTTTGGGTGATGGATTAATGAGTGTGATGACAGCTCTGTCAAGGGAGAGTCTCAAACTGAAAAATCACAATTTTAACAGATTTGACCTTGCTTGCTTATTGAACATCCAATGCACAGCCGCCCATGGGTTGTTATCATTCAGATTGCATGTGCATTGTTATGGTCACTCTGCCCATCATTTTTTCCTATGCCTCATTTCTCCATGTTCTCCCTATTGGTCTTGACCTGACCACATTGATATTAGTGTTCAGTGCATGTTTTCAGTCCAGTTTTCCAGCACTTGTCATGTCAAGAAAATGAAGTCCCTGGAGTCTTTGACATTGCAATAAATAGTTTTATGAAAAAACTATTATCCTTGCATGTTTCAGCAGTGTCCCAGCAGAGTAATTCCTGTTTGCCTATGTCCCAATTGACAGCCTGTTCCCCCGTACCGTGTTTCTGTTGTCTGGTTGCTTAGTGCATACAGGTGTGCATTGTCCTGTAGGTGTTGTGAAATGTGCAAGTGAAATGTTGTTAATGTCTCTCGTGGTCATGGAGCACACTCTTGTTTTCCGTCAGTCACAATGCCTAATTGACTTTTCACTGGCTGCATTCCATGTCATGGAAGTTTTTTGTGATTGTTGTCATCAACTATCTTGCCTTCCCAATATTCTATGGTCCAGCTTTGCAGAGGTGTCGATCTGAAGGTCATGGTAACATGGGATCTGGGTCAGTTCATAGACAGAGCAAGATGTACGAATGATGGGGATATGTAAGAATGGCAGTACTCTTAAGAGCTTGGTGTCCTTATCCCCTTTCTGTATGCATCGAACCTTATGCATTATTCACATTAAGTCCATCTACTCCTGATGTGGGTGCTCTGGCCTTGTAGCCCATTACATGTATCATGCAGCCAGTCTGTGTTGTCACTTCCCGTTACCTCAATGAAAGCCACTGTCTCGATGGATGTCTATTCAAAATCATCTTTTGCAGTCATGAGAGCACTGCAAGACTACTCTGAGCTTTAGTTGTGCAGTGCTTCCCATGCCTGCAAAGTAGTTTTCCATTTCCTTGGTCATGAAGCGCAATTGTGTTGTTTGGACTTTTTGTGCCTGCTACGTCCTTTTTAGTATTCCTTTTAGTAGCCGTTCATTAGTCTTCCAGTGTGGGTCTCTTTCAATCTGAATCGGTGCCTGCTTTTTGCCAGTAGAGCATATTTGTGCATGGAAAGCGTTGCCATGGTTTAGTGTTTTGTTGTCTAGTTCCATGCGTTATAAATGTTTGCCTGGTGTGTCTGTGCCATCCATTCTGTACTATGGCGTTCATGTCAGCAGTGTGTTGTAGCGTGTTCAATGAAGGCTGTACCTTCAGGTTTCCTACTGGTTAGGTCCCTCTTATTCCTCCAGTATCTGATTTGAATTTGCGGATTGGATTTTCCTTGATGACATGGCAGGGTGTTTGATGTTGCAGGCTGCTATTTGCTGTGCATGTGTCTGGTGAGATGAGATGCCAATGAGTATGTATATGAGCGAGCATGTCAAGCATATTCTGTGACTGTGCCCCTCCCTCTACCCCTGTGTATGTGTCTTCAAGTGGTAGCTGCAGACACTGGCTATGTGGAATCAGCATCACCATGTGTAATGAAATTTGTCTTTAGCACTGGCGAGAGAAGTCTGAATGTTCTCCTGATCACCTTTCCCCCAAAGTTCCCTGCCAGCAGCTGTTTGCTGCATCCCAATGCTTCTCTTGTGTCACTTAGATGGTGTCTCTACAGCATGGGAGCAAACCAGCTAGCTGCAGGTGATATTTGTTTCAATGTCTGTTGTCACCCCTCAGTGTCTCAGATCTGAGTATTAGTGTTTGGAGTGTGTATTCACTCATCACATTTCCAGCCCAATGCTCCATGGAGTGTCTTGTGCCAACTCCTTTGCAGTCCTTGTTTGTCCTTGCAGCGATTATTAATTTGCTGTCCCCTCTGAGTCTTGCTATTTTCTTCCCTTTAATATACTATGATTTCTTGCTTTTGTATTGTGGCTCGCCTACTATTACTTGCATCCAACTAGAGCATAGTGGAGTGTGGCAGTGATAGATTTTGGCTGGTAATCGTGGTGTGAAGATCTGCTTGATGCAGTAGTCTCTGTGCCATCCTGGTTATGCGTGATTTGAGCTGCTGTCTCCCATTTTCCTGCTCCTCCCTCATCTTGAAGTTATCACGTGTTTTGTGTTATGCCGAGCATGCCTGGTTACCAGCTGCTCTTTTTGCGCTCTGCTCCCAGTACACTGTGTACATGCAAGCTATGTGATGTCAGTTGCTGAGTATGTTCTCACTTCCTAGTTTTCACAGCTACTGCCTCTACTGCTGCCATCCTGGGTCCTCACTCTGGGAAGTTTGTCATTTCTCGGATAATCCCCCATGGCTTATTGTCGCTGAAGGGCAGCTTCAAATTGATGTCTGAGAGCTGATGATGCCGACGAATTTGAATCAGGGCTGTGCCACATTGTTGCTGAAAGGAATCTGAATCTATCTTGGTGGTAGCAGCAGTCTCCACCTGCTACCTTTCAATTGCTCCTAGTGTTTGCTGCTCTTTTGTCCTGTTTATAACGGTGTTTGAGTGCTTGCTTTGCTTGACATTCTCTGCATTGACTGCATGCTATACATTACATGGTCTGTCACTAGCTGAGTGGCCTCATTGAATCTGTGTGTCCACTGCTGGTGCGCAGTGTCAACTATGGCCCTCTGAAGGAGTTAAGATGTGCAAACCTTTTAAAATTTTGTGATGTAGGACGTGTGCATCGTTGCACATGTGTACTAGTCTCAGCCCCTGTATAGAGCGATCCATCCCCTTAATTGACAATGCTAGAAGTGTTTTCTTGCTCACCCATGTGCAACCTGAATTCTTCGCTTCTTTCCTTCAATATTTCCCAAAATCGTGCTGTTTTGCTTGTGATGCCTGGGAGTGTTCATGTCACCCCCGTAGAGAGCAGTGCCGTGTTGCGCTTGTTAGTTAGGCCAGTAATGAAGCTTTTGCTCTCCATTTTTTGCCTCAGTAGCGTGATTCACATGTTGATTGTGGTTCTTTGCCCTCTGCAGCACCTGCTGTGAACCTTTGTATGGCACCTAGAAGAGCTATATTTTTCATGGGCTCACTGTTGTTGCCTAGATGTTGACAATGCACAAGTAAATGTCATCCCTAGGTTCTCTTGGGTGACGCATGCTACTCCATTTTGTGGGATTTCCCCAACCATCATCACTAGCCCCCTCCTTCTCCTCTTGCTGCAGATGCTGTTCAAATGGGATGAGAATCACCTCGCTGGTGTAAAAGTGCGTAGCTCTTTTGCTGGTATCCTACAACTGCACATCTTTCCCATTAGCTACTGTTTTAGTTTTGGTTTTCAAGTGGCCCCAATTTTTTTTTTATTTTTACCCACGTGGGTGTGGAACGGGCACAGCATATGGTGTCATTACCAACTGCTACGGCCGCTTGCTTTCCCCACACCAGCAAAGAACTGACCCTATGCTTGTGCCTCTGCTCGTTCTGCTCCTGTGACAAGAGCCAGCCTCTGTCTACTTGTGAAGCCCTCCATTGTAACCATTACCCATAGTGCAGACTGCCAGTCTTATTGTCCCATGTCTCAAAAGATTCCTTAATGCCTTCCTTTAAATTTTCTCCTAGTTAACGTTGTATTTATGTTCTCCACTTATGTCCATTTTAACTTTCTCAAAATGTGGATGTAATGAACTGTGCAAGGATTGTTTATGGTTTCACTTGCTGCCCTACCTTAGCTGTGGCGTGTTTTTTGCCAATGCACTTTTTTATTCCCAATTTCTTCCTTTAGGTGTGCATGTGTAAATACTTGCAAGCACTTTTTGATTTTTTTTCCCTGTAAACCGAGTATCCCTGGCCCTTCATTTAGGGCCCACAGACTGTACTATGGCCCCAGTGTTGATGTTGCAGTTAGCTTACAGAGGCATGTGTTGTGTCCAGCTATGCCCATGTTCCTTCCAGTGGATATATAAAGGTTTGGAATAGCATGTGAAGTCCACATGTTCCTTCTTGTGATGTGTGTATTTTTTAAGTTACCTTTACATGCCTTGTGAACATCTATGGTATGTTCCACTTGTTCTATCTTTCCACTGCCTTATGAGCATAGGAGCCTATATTTGAAGTCATAACCTTTTCCAGTATTTTGGGCAACTCATTGACCAGTTTATGTTCTTGGGAGCCCATGAAATTGAGTTCTGACTTGAGGACAAACATATATCTAAGGTTATCCTGTGCCCAATGTGTTGCCTGCCTGCCTGTCTATTTTTTTTTGCTTAGCTTCTTTCTAGTGATTACATTCCAACGAAAGCTTCTCATAACAGTTTTTGGTGGCCCAGCCAATACTAGGTGTTGAGCAATATCTCAAAGTGGCGGTGTATGTTCTCTCAAGTCAGTCATCTTTCCTGCTTCCCTGTGTCCCTTATGTATTTGGTCATTTCTGTGGTGCAGATCTGTGTTGTGCTAAGGCCAACTTTCTGTCATTGTGCCTGTTTTGAATTATTCTGCCTAGTTATGTTCCTCCTCCCCAGCACTCATATGAACCTGTAGGCTGCCCCTTTAGGGTGGGATGGTCCTTTTGGGTGGAGAAACCTTTTCGGTGATTTCCTGTGTGCTCATGGGCTGTTTACAGGTGAAAGATTGTAGTGACCCCACTGCGACTAAGTGTGTTTTCTTCCTTTTCCTCAAAGCACGGGAGCCAAGCTCTCCCTCGTCTCCGCTGCCACTGTCCCTCAGTTGAATCATGGGATTCCTTTTCTCATTCTTTCCTCCCATCCCATTGATGTGCATGTCTTTCTGGGCTATCAATCTCTTTGGTAGTACTGCATGTGGTTTGGCTGGGCCTTGTTTTCAGCATGTAATCTCTGGGAACCCTCAACTCCTGCTTCCCAGAGGCTTCCCAAAAGCCATTTTGCCCCGGGACATACAGGTTTCACACCCCCCGCCCCCCTAACACTGTAGGGAAGTGATTGTCAACCTTCCTAATGCTGTGATATAGCCCCTCATGTTGCAATCCCCAATAACATTTTTTTCGCTACTTCATAACTGCCATTTGCTACTGTGTGATGAGACTTATTGTAAATATCTGTGTTTCTTGATGGTCTTTGGAGACCCTGGTAGCCGTTTGTGACGCTCAAATTGAGAACCGTTGCTCTATCATCTCCTGTGCCACATTCCTTTCCCATACATGCTGCCTCAGGTCTAGCACTGGTGTCTCGGTGTTGTGTCTCTGCGTGCTTTGGTGTTTCCCCCATGTGTGTTGGTTGGTTGCTGTTGGGCAGTCAGTGTTCTCCTTTTGTTCAAAGGAGCAGCCGTTATCTGAGTGTTGGGTGTTTTCTAGGCATCATGTAAGTAAGGTTCTTGCAGTTGTGCACCCCTGGCGCTAAGTGTTTTTCCATCTTTTTCTGTGTGACTGAGCAGGTGTGAAATTGCGCTTGCTTTATGTGTCTCATTATAGTAATGGTTGTAGTTATGTCACACCCAAGCTTTCCCCAACCTTCCTCCATGAATTCCTTTGCCCTTTTCTCCTTTCCCTTTAGGCCACCCCTGTTATGTATTGTGTGTGAGATTGCTGGTGTCTGTGCTCTGGGTTTTTATTAAGGTTTCAGGGATTTTGTTTTGCCAAGGCACTGACTGCAGTGTTGCTGTGTAGTGAGTATGAAGTGCATTCATGTCTCTGCCCTCTACCATTGCTAAGTGAGGGCAGTCTTCCTCTGTGTCAGTGGCAGAGGCAGCATGTGGATGGAGGGCTATGTACTTTGGAGGGGAGCTGTGGAATGGAGTCAGGGTGGTTTTCTCATTGGTGTCTGTTTTTTTCCCATGCTGTGGCCCTTGTGAGGTTTGTGTCTTTGTGAGCAGTCATGCCCCGTTTTCCTTCCCTTGCCCAGACCTGTGCTCATTGGCAGGACTGCCAGTGGATGCTTCCCCTTCAGTGCCCTTTCCTTTCCTCCACAGGGTGGGCGGTGTTTCCTCCTCCTCAATTTCTGTGTGGAGTTAGTCAGTCGTGTGCTGCCTGAGAGCCAGGGTTTCTGTGTGACATCTTTGTCCACTTTGTCTCTGTGTGACATCTTTGTCCACTTTGTCTCTGTGTGCCTTATAGCGATCCCCCCTCTTTCCATGTTGTTTGCTGTTGTTGCTCGCTCCACCCAGTGTTCTCCCTCAGACACCCGGACATTCCCGCCCTTATAAGATGGAGTCGCTTATGCACACGCGCAACTCTGAGACTCACCGGGGTGGAGGGCCCAGGGTCGGGGGCACACCAAGGCAGTTGCATCACAAGGTGGTGTGAGATGGTAAGTGGGAGGTACATGCAGGGCAGACTTGCTCGGTTGATTGATGCAGCAAGGCAGACTGATGGGGTGGTTTGCTGTCCGTGGTGCCTTTTCTGGTCTGGCCTGCTGGGGGAATGTCCGGTGCAGGGCACTTCCTTGCTTTCAGGGCCTATTGATGGCTTGTCACACAGTCAGTCCATGTTTATGTCCCAGTGTTACCGTTGGCAGTCGTCATCCATGTGGCGTTCTGGCAAGGTGTCCTCACAGAGCTAATTTTGCAAGCATCTGGCTCCAGCAGCAGCAGCAGCACGATCTCCTCTGCTTACTTTTCCTGAGCGGTGCATAAAGGTTTGTTAAATGTCTTTGACCTACTTTGTACACATTCCCTTCTTGACTCCCAAATAGTGATTGTCTCTCGAGAAGCTTCTTTTCGAAGGTTGTGCTGCATTTGTGTTATGTGTGACTAAGACTGTTGGGTTTGCGGGCCATCTCAGTGCTCTGCCGCTTCCTTCCAGTGTGCAGCCTATCGCCTCCGCCCTCTTTCCTGACTTGGGGTTTTTGTCTCCCAACTCCCCTGGTGGTCTCTTCATGTGATTGAGGACAGACAGCAAGTCTGCAGCTCCTGCCCACAATGCCTTTTAAGTGTCCTCTGAGGAGCTCTGCTAGGCCCCATGCATTTCCCTGCAGATAGTCGTCTGTTTTGAGTCAATGGGAGACAGGATATTTGTTTTCTTTCGCCCTGGTTTTCTTTTCCTGCGCTTTGCAGGTATTGATTGGCACACCATGCAAGGTTGTGTCCCAAACTGTCCAGAGCCCATTCCCACCTTTTTGTCCCTTGTCCTGAGGACAGGTTTTTTTTTCTTTCTATGGGTTCTTATTCCTGTGAGAGTCGGGCATAGGTACTCACCTGGTATCTCTGGCTCGCCGATGGGTTGTGCTTCAGTGCCTTCCTTGGCAGATGGGTTTTCACGTGCATTTCTTTATCGTGGGGTAATTACCTGTTAGAGAAAGGACAGCATTAAGCATGGGTGTTTGGAATGGAATGGCTTCTTAGCCAGGCTCACATTTTTGCATTGCAAGGTGTGTGGCCTTCTCTGCGCCCTGCCCCGAAGGTGAAGCAGTAACGCCCGCCTTGCGGAACTCACCTTTCAACATCGATGTTCCCAAACCGTCACACTCACGTGGAGAGTCCCTGTCTGAGAAACGGTTGCAGGAAATAGACTGCAGAACAGACTACAGGCGTTACCTCACCCGAGAAAGCCTTCACTGCCACCGGTTCCTGCTAGTGACGGCAGAGTCTGAAAAGTATTGAAGCGTAACCCTGCCACAGTTTGGGCGCGGCTTCTCCTGCTTCTCTTTCCGAGCAGGGGAACCCTCCTGTATGCTCCCAATAAAGCCAGCTACTTCGTTGTGTTTGGACTCACGTTTTTTCCTCACAGCGGCGATAAGAACCGGACAGAAGGGAGTATCTGCGCTGCTTTTTCTCATTCTCGTCTGTGTTGCTTTTGAGTCCCAGCCTTCTTTCCTTGACAGGGGCTGCTCCCTTAGATCGACTGGTGCCCTTCTGGACTTACATTTTCTCCACGTTGTATTCCCATTTCCCTTTCTGTCGCTAGGGAAACTGAGTACAGGGCATGTGTGCAGAGTATGGTGGGGCATGGTGACTTTTTACTTACCGGTTTCTGCAGCCTTCCTTCCTTAGTGCACGCTCATTGCCATCCATGTTCTGTGCGTTTTACCGGATTCGTTGATTTTGCACTGTGCACCCCTTTTCCGTTTCTTTCCTGTTGGGGTTTGTTGGCTTTGTTTCTTTCGCCGTGCAAAAGACATTATTTTGCATTTGTTAAGAAAAGCCAGCTCATTAAATTGCAGGCTTAGGTCATGCGTTCTGTTTTCTCAGCACTGCCTGCTGCGGTTTTAACAGTGTCTTCTTTGATTCTTCAGCCTCCGGAATCATGGCCTACCTGGGGATCACAGATATTTTTCAGGTTTCTTTAATGCTTAGTTTTTGCATTTCTCCTTTTATGATTGCTATTGCTCATTTTGCGAGGGCTTCTAGGGAAACAGGTGTGAATTTCAGAGTGTGCTGCGTCCGGGTTGAGGTCCCGAATCTAGCGAGTATCATCTAGGACTCCAGCCCTCTTATGTGTCTCCTTTACTTTCACAGATGTGAGAGTCGCCCGCAATGTCTGCCAGAGCTAGCCTATTAGGCCTCCTTAGGAGCGCTCTCCTTGGCAAGACATTCAATTCCATTTCCTGGTGTGTTTCGCTGCATGGAAGTATGTGCTTCATTAAGGATGCCCTCCAGCAATTCTCAGACAGATTCCTACTTGCCTAGGAGTCCCTCAAGTCACCCAGGAAAGAGGGTGTGCCCCTTCCTCCCTGGAACTTGCTTGTTTCCCCTTTCCCATTTGGACTCCTTCCTTACTTGCTATCTCTCTCTCCCTGAAATCTGTGCCCGTTGCTCATGTGAAATAAGCCGCAGCCTCCCATGCATGTCTCCAGATTAACCTTGCTTTCTTTCTGTTAGTCCCTTTGTGGTGCATGTGCTCTGCCCTGCCAATCAGTTCCTGGCGAGCCGGAATGACCTGAGGTCCGACATTGTGCCGAAACGGGCAACTCACCCAGGTACGTCGTTGGCCACGTGGTGGTGGTGGTGCCCTGGACTGTTCTTGGATCCGAGGTCATGTAGTCCCAGTAACAGTACTCATGGTGCATCTGTCAGCGAAGCTGCTTTGTCTAATTCGTCTCGGTTGCTGCTGTGGTGACGCGAGTGTGAGGTTCCGCATGATATTCTTGAACTTAAGTTCCGAGATTCCGGCAGGTTTTTGCTCGTCTTCAGGGAAGCGTTTTGCTGCAGCTGTGTCCCAGGAGAGAAAGGGGGTTTCTGGCCTTGCTCCGCTCTTTTAAGCTCTCCTCCGAGGCAGAGTGCGTCACTGGATCCCTGAGAACTCATTGGATGCCGAAGTTGGGGCTTGGGTTGTCTGTTACGTGTGGAAGGGCAGTGATTGGTTCAGGGGTGAGATGATGGGCATTTGCTTGTGTGGCGGGAGGGGTTCTGCCCCCTGCGCATGATTGATGTTGGGCCATTAACTCGATGGCAAGTCAATGGCCCTGACAAAGACCTAGCTTCGAGCTCTTTGTTGTGTCCTCCGGGTTCCGGAAGGATGGTAGTCCCAGCTTGCCGGTAGCTGGCGTCTGATCCTAGAGTACAATTGCTGAGATCTGCCTTTTGCTCTCTGTTGCGCTGTGATGGGGGTCGTTGCCATTGTGTGTGCACAAGTGTTTGCCCTGCCCCTGAGCTTGGTGACGTTGAGCCAGAAGGGGGCTCATTGTTCTCAGCCGGATTGATCGCCTTAGGCTAGGTCTTCCCGTTGCCCATTGATTGAGGGGGCATCTCTGTGCTGAGCCCAATGGCTCGCCTTAGCCTTTGTGTTTTCAAGTGAGGATGGGGCCCATTGTGTTGAGTGTTGGCATGTGTTTTGCTCTATTGGATCCCACTGTGGTTGGTTGCAAGGTTTGCTGAGGTTGGTGATGTGTTGTCTGCCTTTTGTGTGGCTGGCTTTTGGGGTCAGCGTGAGAGGCAGAGGATCCTTCGTTCGCCTTTCCCAAGCTTGCGGAAGCGCACTCAGAGTCTGAGCACAGCCCCGGCGGTTCTCGGTGAGGAGGTGAGTGTGGCACGAGTTGTGCAGGGGAGGGAAGCGGAGTGGAGGCTGCGATGGATCCTGTGCGTTTCCCACTTTACTGGCTTTACCAAAGGGAGAGGCATGTCTGAGTGTGGCTCGTTTTCCCGCTTTTCGTTGCGCTCCGCCAGTTTCCCAGAGGCCATTTGGAGGTGTGCGCGGCCCGGCCTGGGCTGTCCTGGGCTGATGAGGTGGTGTGTTGCTTCCTTGAAGTTTCCCGCCTTTGCAAGGAGCGCCTTCTCTGATGCTCTCGTCTTCCCTTGCGGCGCCTTCATTCCATTTCTTACCCTTTGCTGCCATCTTGTGGCTTCTTTTGAGATTGCTGTCTTTTTGCTCTTTCGGCGCATTCGTTTCTTTTATTATCCTCTGCTGCCATCCTGTGGCCAGTGTTGGTATGGCAGCGTATTCCATTGATGCTTTTTGGCGGCAGTGCATGTGTGTGCTTCTCTACTGCAGTTTCCTGTCTTTGTGTGTTCCATGTGTTCCATGGGATCCGTGTTTTCCAGCCCTTGACTTTCGCCTTGTAGTATTTGGTTGTCTGTGCCCTGAAAGGCAGAGCGATTCTTTCCACATTCCTTCCTATTGATTAGGTGTGATCTGGTTCTCGGGGTGCTCTTTCGGTGCTAGAGGTCTCTGCTGCATTTTGCTGGTTTTCTTGCCATTATAGTTCATTGTGTGAGCGCTGGAAGGGGTGCTGTTGGGTTTGTCGCCGCAATGTGGAATGGATTTTGAAAGTGCTGTCTCCTCACCCCGCCTTTTCTTTGCCGTGTGTTGCCCCGCATGTTCTTTGTTCCTTGCAGTGATAGGTTTTGGGTTGGCACGGAGTGTGGCATTTCGTTGGGCAGGCCGTACGTGTGTAGTTTCTGTGACAGTCGCAATTATGTGTTATTGTGCTTTTGTGTCCCAGTTTACTCACCTACCAGTACCCCTGAACTCTTCAATGGTGTGACCCTTTCTGTGCAGTTGCAATGACTGGCAAGCATACCTGGCTCCTGAGTGCGTGGCTAGCATGTGCCTTTGGTGCAAGTTTTCCAAATTTTCCTTTTCCTGGCTAGCTGCCGGCATATAGTGTTTAAGTTAGTGCAGTTTTTGTTTTGTGTTTATCAAAGGATGGTTCCCTTTTTTTGTTTTTTTCCCAGGGCCGGCAACCTACAGTGTTCTGAGTCATTGGAATACGTTCTTCCTGCTAGTCGGCATCCAGGTAGTTGTGCGCTTTTCTGGCTCGCTGTTGAGGAGGCATTAATGATGGATGGCTTATAGTATGCCTAGGCTGCCCGAAAAGTGCACTTTCCTTACTGTGTGTCAGCACCTTCTGTGCTCCACCAAAAGCCCTGTAAGAACGTGGTGGTGCAGTTTGTGGCCAGTGCTGGCCTCTTGTATCCATGGGGTCTCCTGTGGTGGGCGTGTCTTTGACTTGCAACAATGGTGCGGGTCTACAGTGCACGTTTTTCTCCATGGGGAGCTTTGGTGTTCCCATGCTCTTCCATTTCTCAATCTTGTGGAAACAACCCCTGATGCTGTCCCTGGGTTTCCTCTGTCAGTGGTAGTTGTGTGGCCTTTGGCATAGATGTATTGAACGGATGAGAGAATTGTAAGTGTGGTTGTTCACATTGGCAAGGTATATGGCTATTTTGTGTCCTTTGTCTTCCTAGGTCCTTTGTGTTGTCTTCCTTCTGCCACCGCCCCCCCTCCCGCCCTCATGCACTTGGGAGCCATCTTGTAGTTTTTTGATGTCTCACCTAACAGCTTAATTAGTCTCTTCTCTCCCTTTCGTATTCTAACTGTGTCTCTGTGTCTTCACAGCTCAGTCCAGGCTTATTGTTTCCTTTCTTTCATCCTAGCTGAATGTAGGGTCATGGTGACAGCTCAGTCCAGTTTTATTGTTTCCTTTCTTTCATCCTAGCTGGATGTAGGGTCATGGTGACGGCTCAGTCCAGGTTTATTGTTTCCTTTCTTTCATCCTAGGTGGATGTAGGGTCATGGTGACAGTGTGATGAAGATCCAGTAGATAGTTGGCCCGTCAGCTGCAGGTTTTTCAGGTAGTTGTTGCTGGTGTTGTGCATTGTTAGCTGTGTCATGCCTGATGGTGTGCCGCTATATCCCTCCCCAGATCCCTGTTCCCCGCAACCAAGGCAGTGCACTGCTCTGCCCCTTCCCTGCAACTGAGATGAGTGGCCGATAGGCCTTTTTCCTGCCTTTAGAAGCAAACATGCTGGATCTTCTCGGGCGTCCGCTCCCTGTCCTGCCGCAAGCAAAGTTTTGTATGGTAATTGCATATCATGCTCTTCAACTTTTGCACCTCAATGCTCCCAACACACACTTCCCATGTCTTGAGTTCCCACTGCTGCCTCTGATTTGTGAGTCCTCTACATGTGGTCTGTCTATGGTGTGTCTTTCCTTGGGCATTCCATCCTGACGTGGTATTTATTTTGTGTGTGAAGCTGCTGGTAGTGTGTTTTCTGAAGTGCAATGTCTGGTCATGGATGCAACAATGCCATATTGCTGTAATGCTTGTGCTGGCAGTAGGCTGTGAAAACCTGAGTTGGCTGCTGGAAGCATTTTCCACTCACCGTTTTTCCAGTGAGGAAGTGTCGCGTGTCTTACAGTGATCACGTGAAAGTCCACAGAAGCCTGTTGTGGAGTTTGGTAGGTTTGGGTCCATGCTTCCATTCCATCTTTATCCATTGCTTATGAGCACAGGGGCCCATGGTGGAAGTCATCATGGTTCCTTTGGTGATGTCTGCTAGCCTTCAGGCACTGCAACTGTCTCTGAGTTTAGGGAGGTCTTGTGGTGTTGCGGTAAGGAAGTGTGGCAGGCATGAAAGTTCTGTCATGTCCGAGTCCTTTGTGTGCTGACTCTGGAAATTTTTCTCCTGGTTTCTGGGTCAGCCCTAATGCATTCCATCACATTCCTTCCTGTTTTGAGATATAGTTCCTGTTGAGCTGGGAAGCAGCAACCTGTTGCTGAGCACTCGCTCTCTCAAACTGGTGCATGTTCTTTCCACTGGTTGTCTTTCTCTGTTCCCATTCCATGAGGGACCTTTTTTTTCGTGGCAGCCTCATTGTTATGTGTCTGCAGCAATGCCGTGGGCCCTTCTGGATCGTTGTGGTGCCTCTTTCACCCACAGTTCTCACTTGCCTTCCTGTGAGGCGTGTTTTTCCTCATAGAATCTGTTGTCTTTTTCGGCTTTTCTGCTCGTGATTTCCTTTTGTTATCCTTTGCTGTCATCTTGTGGCCATTGTCGGAATTGCTGTCGCTGGGCTTTCTGGGCAAGTATTGTTCCTTTGGGATTCTCTGCTGCCATCGTGCGGAAATTGTTGGAATAGCAGTCAGTTACATGAAAAGTTTTTGTGAGCGGTGTGATGCCGTGATTTCTGTTTGTGGTGTTCTGTGTCTGCTTTCTGCCTTTTATCGGGTCATTCCTTTTTGTGATCTCTCATCCTGATCGCCGGGATTGATTCCTGAAAGACGATTTCTTCGCGGTGCTGTAATTTGCATGCTATGTGAACTGGTGTTTTACGTGAGGGTGATTCGCAGCCCTGATCTCTTGGATGCTGGCGCTGTCCAGCAGCTGAATCATGGCATTGCTTGACTTCCTCTCATGATGCTTTTCAAATTCACCCTTTCAAAACCAGTTACCTCCCGCCCCGTAGCTTCCTTGTTTCTTTGTTACCATGACCAAGATCGCTAAAATATATTTCATAGCACTTTCATGTTTGCAGTCTGCGAATTATTATTATCATCATCACCGTTAGTAGTGCTTTTTTGAGGAGCATGTGGGAGGCTGTCCTTTGAAGGGGATGGTGTGGCATGCTTTTCGTCATGTGATGGTTCCAGTTGAGGTCCCTGAGGCTGTAGCCCCTCATGTGGGACCACATTCATGTGATACATATCCTTCTGTCACTCCGGTGTGTTAAACAGTCATGATGTGTTCTGGAGCTGGCATGGTAGGTCTTATGGGTGCTCTGCTTGGCAGGCCATTCACTTACATTGTGTGGCAGGTTTCCCTCTCAGGAAGCCGGTGCGCTTATTGCTATCACAGATCATTCTTTTGTGGTGCCTTCCACTGCCCGTTCGTGGTGCTTGCGCCCTGCATGCCCGACCATTTCACACTCCTCCTGAGTGACGTGAGGGGGGTTCGGTTCTCTCCCAAGAGAAAGGAGCTGTTGTGCCAGCAATGGGCAACTCATCCAGGTTCACTGGATGCTGCGTAGGCACAATGCAAACTGCCATGAGTCCTTTACTAAACCCCAGTTCCGAGTCCCAGCCCACAGGGTGCTCCAGGGGGTGCTGTCATGTTTACCCCCTTTCTCTGCTTCGCTGAGATGACTGTGGAGTCTTATCTGCTGTTTCTTCAGGTCCCAGTGTGGATTCCAACTGGTGTTTGTGCATGTGCATGGCAGCTCCTTAGAGAGGATAGGTCGCATGCATACAGGGTAGTTTGCGCCAACCTCCCTTCTTTGAGGTTGTCTTTCCAGGGAAAATGTTTCCCTTGCTTAGGTGGAATTAATAGGAAGTCTTTTTCAGTGCGTGGGGTGTGTCTGTGGTTGTTCGGGCCCACCATTGGCTGAAGAGTGAGTGTGACTATGTGCATTCACTTCCTTTGCAGGCAGTGGTGCTGTATGCTTGACCTGTTTCATGTTTGCCTATGGGCTCCATAGGCATGACATTTAGCGAGTGTCTGCACAATCTTTGTGGTGCTGTCAGAGTTATTGAGGAAGGACACTCCACACTTGTCACGATAGGTTGTACAGTGCTCATCTTTGTCTTGGGATTTGTTTTCCCAGGTGTCAAGGGAGACCCTGGTGCTGAGCCTCGGAATGTGCCCTGGGTGATCGCATGCCTCCGTGGGTTGCTTCATGGTTTCCTGCGGTCAGGGATGTGGGGTCCACCTGCCCTTCGCCTGATTTCGGGGATCTGCGTCCGAAGAAGAGCATAGCTGTTGGTGGCATTTTTCCTGGACTCCTGAGAGCATGCGCTGCACCTGAGCACAGACTCAGCGTTTCTCGGGGTGTAGGTGAGTGGCACGGGGGTTGCGGGGAGGGTAGTGCTGTGCGGGCTGTGACTTCCTATGCAGGTTCCCACATTCACGGCGGTGAACATTGAGTGAGTGTCTTGTTGTCCTTCGTTTTCTTGTTGTGAGTGATGTGTGTGTTGCGTTCTGCAGTAGCCCCAGAGCTCATTGTCAGGCGTTTTCGGCCATCGTCCCTCCTTTGTGGATTCCTCTGCATTGCTGGGTTTGTCAATTGCTTTAGGTTTCTCGCCTGTAAAGTGCATCTTCCCTAGAAGATGCTTCACTATAATTTTGCCTCTGCTCCTGATTGTCATTGCTTGTCTTCTGCTAGCATCTTGTGGCCGCTTTAGGAGTTGCTGTCTCTGTTCTTTTTTTGACGCGTTGATTTCATTTGTGATCTTATGCTGCCATCTGGTGGCCGTTGTCGGAATTGCTTTTCTTTGGCTTTTTTGTCAGGTATGGTTCCTTTTTGATTCTCTGCTGCCATCTTGTGGTCATTGTTGGTATAGTGGCCGATTTCAGAAAAACTTTTGGGAGCGGTGTTTAGATGTGTTTTCCGCTTCTTGTTTTGCTCTGTTTATGTTTACTGCCTTCCATCTGGTCTTTGTTTTGTCACCTCTGCTTGTGATCGCCGTGATTGATTCCTCTGTGTCCTGAAAGACGATTTCTTCGCGGTTCGGTAATTTGGATGCTATGTGCACTAGTGTTTTCGGAGAGGCTGATTTGATGCTCGATTAATCTGTGCTGTGTCTTTATCTTTTGTTTGAGGGTGGTAATGCATTGTCTGCCTTTTCGCTTTGATGCCTCAATGTGCACTGAGGTGTGAGAGTGCTGTTCTCCCTGTTTCCCTTTCTCTGTTCCTTTTCCTTGTGTTGCGTGCTCTTTGATCCCGCTGGTGCTCCTTTCACCTTTCAGATGTTCAAGGGTGTATGCATGGCTGCATGCATGCAGCATTTTCTTTCTCTTTTTGCTGGCATGTTTTCTCTTTACTTCTTCACAGGCAGGAAGGAGCAGGGAGAGAGGTGGGAAATGGATGGTAGCGGTGCACTTCATGCCTGCCTCGTAAACGACTCTCCACGCGGGGATGTGCTTTTCTTCCCCCAAGGCACATGCAGTACACATGAGTCGGACTTACCTGTCATACTTGTGTCTTTAGGCTGTGGCTGTCTCCACTGAGGTTGGCCTGTTAAGGTGGCACGCAGGGCATTTCCCATTCTAGTTGGTCTGTGTCCTCAATCCTTGTTTTCCTTCCCTTGTGTGACTGCTTCCACTCTGTCTTTGGTGTCCTCGTGTTTTCATGGTCTTGAGTGGCCCCAACACATTATTGCGGTTCACTGTTTTTGCCTTTCTGAACATTTTCCCCCTGATGCTTTCATGCCCTTGAGCATGCCTCCACATTTCCTGTGGCCTAGCCTTTCCTGTCAGTGTTTCCAGCTCCGCTCTTATGTGTTTTCGATTGCTATTTGCTGGGAATTGTCTGGTTCCCTGTAGGTGTGTGTTTGCGGCAGAATTCGTTCCTGTGTGTGTTTTCCCTTGATGTCCCCCTGTCACATGTTCTCGGCTTCTATTCCTGCGCTGTATTGCGGTCACTTGCAATGAGTGCTCCATGACGGTGGGTGTTAGCTACCCCGTGGACAGTGTGGCTTTTTGAGAACAGGTGTGCTGTTGCTTGGCAGAGAATTGCTGAGGGTCCTATTTGACGTGTATGCAGGCCTTTCCGTTCTGGCAGGTGCTCTTTATTTTAGGTGCATTGTCTGCCAGTGTTTTAGCATTTGTTCTCGCTGACTTTTTCCCTGTTGGGTTAGGCTTCTCACTTCCCCAGGTCTTTACTGAGGTCCGCAAAGCATTGCTCGTGCCTTTGTTAAGGTTGATTTGTTGCGGTGTGCATGTGAAGGGCTGTCGTTGTGCTCTTTTTGTTGTGGCATGGATTTTTCTGCATGTGGTGTACGTTGCATCGCACCTTCCCTCTTCAGAGGGTGTTGCCATTGCTTGAGCGCTGTCTTCCTGCCAAATTATGTGTCAGCGTCAATGATGTCCTCCCGTTTATGTCAGGGCATTGTATCTTTGCTTGCTGTTGTGTGGTGGTGCACCTGAGAGGTTTCTCCTTTGCGGCAGGTAAGGTTGAGAAAGCTGAAGATGCACTTTTTTTTGCAGTGACAGGTGGGTTCTGTTTCCCTTTATGGACTTTTATGCACTTTGTATTTGTCTCCTCTTGAGAGATTTGCCTCTCTATGGTCAGTTGCTGCAAGGTGTTCGTGTTTGCTTGCCATTGCGGTAGCTGTTGCTAGGCACAAGCGATTGTATTACACTTTACCTCTGCCAATCCTTTTCCCGTAATGTGGCATGGCAGCCTTGGTTCTTGATTTTTTTTCCTAGGCATTGGTGCTGCTCTTCATATCGCCCTATTTGATTGCATTGCTTCTTTTACTTGATTTTTACTTACTTCCATTTATCTTTGCTCGTGAATGCTGTGCAGTGTTCATGTGGTTAGCATGAATGGTTTGATGCTTTAGTTTCTCATGCTGGCTGGGCAACTTCCTTGGCGTTCAGAAGTCACACATGCAAGGTGTCACTGATGCTTTCGGTGTTCCTGTGATGACTGAATTTGTTTTTTCACTATTGTTTGTTCTCTTACCTGTGTGTAGGATCAGGGTTATCTGAGCCCATTGTGTGGCCACACTGCCAGTCTGTCCCGTGATGTCTGGCTCAGCCATCTTTACCTCTGTCCCAACCCTGTCTGTTATTGAAAACATTCTTTGTTGTGAGCTGTAAAGTTGCAAGCAAGTTGTGAGCACTTTCTCCTACGGTTGTATGTCCTTTGATGCTGTTTCTCAGCTCCCATTTCATGCTTGCATATTGCTTTTCTATGGGCCACTGGACTGTTACGTGCATGCGGCAGTGCCACAATGACTTGCATCCCAACTTTCTTTCTCCCATGCATGCTGTTGCCATTGGTCTCTTGTCGTGTTACCTCTAAGCGAGTGCATTGCAGTGCATTAGCCCCCTCCTCTCTGCCCTGTGAATTTTATATGCAGAGCATTGTGGGTGCTGTAGCCTCCTCCCCTCTTTCGTGCTGTTTCCAATCGTATCCATGGATCTGAGTAGCTGGAGCAGAATAGTCAGTAACAACACCGTGTGCTTTCCTGTGCAGCTGGGCAGCGAACCTCTCTGCTTCCTTGGTACTGATAACTGGGATGCTTTCGCTGTCCAGCAGGTGATTTAAGGCATTGCTTTGCTCTCTCCTTATGTCCTTTCTCCATTGCAGAGCGTTTGCCGGTGTGTGGACCAGAGAGGTGCTTTGTGTTCACGGCACTGCACGTAGTGCATTGGTAGTGGTCATGTTTACTGTACTTTATCTGTGAGGGTCGTGAGGCCTTTCGCATTCACCCATTCATTCAACTACACTTGTCTCATGCCCTGTTGTGTCTTGCTGAGTATGGCCAAGATCACTTAAATGGCCTTAACTACCTTTTAGTGTTTTCAGTTTTGATGTTATTATTATTATCATCATCATCGTCATCAGTATAGGCGGGTTTTTTTATGGCCATGTTGTAGCCTGTCCTTATTTCAAGGGGATGTTGTGGCGTGGTCTTCGGTATGTGCAGCTTTAGTGTTGAGGTCTCTGATGCTTTCAGTCCTCCTGTGGGACTTCATTTCTGTTCCATGCATTCTTTTGTTGCTCAGCTGTCTGATACAACTGTAATGCCTCCGAGAGGAGCTGGCATGCTAGGCCTCATGGGTCTTCTGCTTAGCGAGGCATTCACTTCCATTGCGTGGTGGATTTCCCTCTCGGGAAGCCTGTGCGTCCCTGGGGATGCGCTTTTACTGCTTGTAAAGATATTATTACTCCACTAGAGGGAGCTCGTCAGTTGCTGAGCAGGGAAAGTATGCTCCTTCCGGTTCTGGGCTTTTGTAGGTTTCAGGAGTCTGTTTCTTACCTTTGGTTCTTTCCCGTCTTAAGTTTGTAGAAGTCAAAAATTGTTACTCATCTTGATTAGGCTGCGGACACCTGATTTTTCCCCTCCAGAGTAGCTTTGATGTGCCCTCCAGTGCCCCTTTGTGGTGCTTGTGCCCTGTGTTCCCCAACATTTCCCAGTCTGACTTATTGAGTGGAGGTGAGTGGCATGGGGGATGCAGGGAGGGCAGCGATGTCTGGATTGTGCCTTCTGGTGTGGGTCCCCTCCTTCACTGTGGTGACCACTGAGTGAGTGAGTGAGTGAGTGAGTGATTGTCTCCTTCTCCCAAGAGAAGGTGCTGTCTTGGCAAGTCACCCACGTGCAATGGATGCAGCGCAGGCCATGGTGCACAGTGCAATGGGCCGTTTACAGGGCCTAAGTATTGAGTCCCAGTCCACATGCCAGTCCACATGGTGCTTTCGGGGGAGCTGCTATGTTTCCCCTCCTTTCTCTGATGAATTAAGATGGCTGTGGAGTCTTGCCTGATGTTCCTTCAGATACCAGTCTTGATTCCAAATGCTGTTTGTGCATGTGTATGGCAGCTCCTTACAGAGGAGTGCTATAATGCAGAGAGGGCAGTTAGCGCTGTGTTCCTCTCTTCTTGTCTGTTCTTCCAGGAAAAATGCGTCGCTGGCCTAGGTGGAATTTATAGGAAGTTTTGTGTGGTGTGTGGGGTGTGTGTTCGGTTGTACAGGTCAGTAATTGGCTCAAGAGTGAGTGAGACTGTGTGATTTCACTTCTTTTGCAGGGAGGGGTGCTTCAGGCTTGACATGCCTCTTGTTTGCCTAGGGGCTCCATATGCATGACTTTTAGCGATTCCCCGCACGGCCTTTGTGGTGCTCTCGGAGTTCTTGAGGAAGGGCACTCTGCAATTGACACGATTGGTTGTAAATTGTTCACCTTTGTCTTGTTCTTTGTTTTGCCAGGTGTCGACGGAGATCCTTGTGCTGAGCCTCGGAATGTGACCCCTGTCATTGGATGCCTCCGTGTGTTGCTTCATGGTTTTTTGCGGTCAGTGAGGTGGGGTCCACCTGTCGTTCACCTGATGTTGGGAACCACCGTCTGAAGAAGAGCGCCCTTGTTCCTTGCATTTGTCCTGCACTCCTGAAAACACACATTGCGCCTGAGCGCGAGCTGGCGTCTTCCGTTGTGGGGGTAAGTGGAACATTGGATGCGGGGAGCACAGCGCTGTGCGCACTGTGACTTCCTGCGTCGCTTCCTACCTTCACTGCGGTGAGCAGTGAGTGAGTGAATGTCTGCTTCTCCTTCACTTTCTCGTAGCGAGTTGTGTGTGTTGTGTTCCACAGACATCCCAGAGGTCATTGTCTGGCGTTAGCGGTCGTTGGCCCTTTCCGGACTCCTACACATTGATGGCTTTGTGCATCCCTTTCGGTTTCCCACCTGTAAAGCACACCTTCCCTCTCAGATTCTTCAGTCAAATTTTGCATCTGCTCCTGAATGTCATTGTTTACTAAGTGCTGCCATCTTGTGGCCACGCTAAGAGTTGCTGTCTCTGCATTTTTGGACGCGTGAATTTCATTTGTGACCGTCTGCTGCCATCTTGTGGCCATTGTTGGGATGGCTCCTGATTTTGGAAAAGCTTTCAGGTTGCGGTGTTTAGGTGCGGTGCCTGTTTGCAGTTATGCTTTGCCTGTGTTTTTGGTCTTCTGTTGGGTCGTTCTTTTTGCTCATTTGTGTTTCTGGTTGCTGCGATTGATTCCTCTGTGTCCTGAAAGATGATTCCTTCGCAGTGCGCTCCTTCTGATGCTATGTGCACTGTTTTTTTGGGAGAAGATGATTCGGAGCGCCATGGATCTGTATTGCCGCCTGCTCTTTCGTTTGGGGGTCGCAGGGCATTGTCTGTCGCTTCTTTTTGATGGCGCAATGTGCAATGAGGTGCTAGGCTGCTGTTCCCGCTGATTCCCTTTCTGTATGTCTTTTCTTTGCCTTGCGTGCTCTTCGATCCTGCCACTGTTCCTTTTTGCTTTCAGATGCTGTAGGGCAGTGGTTCTCAACCTGTGGGTCGCGGCACCTTTGAGGGGTCGGGTCGAACAACGCTTTCACAGGGGTAGCCTAAGAACATTCGAAAGTGCACATGTGATTCATAGCATTTGCAAAGTTACAGTGATGAGGTAGCAATGGAGAAATGCGGTTGTGGGTCTCCACAGCATGAGGAAGTGTGTTAAAGGCTCGCGGCCTTAGAAAGGTTGAGAGTCACTGCTGTGCGGTGCATGCATGCATGTATGCTCGCATTTCATTTTCTTTTGGGTCGACATGTTTTCCGTTTAAGTATTTACAGATAGGAAGGGGCAAGGAGATAGGCTGGAAAATGGATGGCAGGGATGTATTTCATACCTGCCTCCTGCATGGCTCTTCCCAAGGGTCTGTGCTCTCCCTCCTCAAAGGCACCTGAACTAAAATTGATTACCATCTATCTACCTGCCCGCCACCCTCACGTCCTCAGCTTGCTGCTGTGTCCATAGAGGTGAGCCTCTTTGTGCTGCACGGTGGGCATTTCCCATTGGAGTGGGTCTGTGTCCTTGCCTCTCCTTTTCCTTGTGTGGTCAGACTGTTGCCATTCTGCCTTGCCCGCCCTTATGTTTGCAATGCAGTGTGTGTGGCAGAGGAATGATTGCGGTTCGTTGTATTTTCATTTTGTGCCTTTTCTTCCCTGATGCCTTCATGCCGCTGTTGCTGCGTACATATTGCCTTTGTGCCTGCATTTCCAGCTACTGTTTTCTGTGTGTTCCATTTCTATGCTCTGTGTACTGCTGTGTGCTGTGCAGTGTCATTTTTCTGGTTGGCGTGTGCTTATGGTGGGATGCCTTGATGTCTGTGTCATTTTCTTAAGGTTCACTGACATGCCATTGACCAGGTTCCTATGTTACGTGTATGCAGACCTTTCCTTTGTAGATGTTGCTCTATTTCCTGGGCCTTTGCCCTGGCATCCAGTGTCTGATCCTGTGGTGTCAATGACCTTTTCCTTGTTTGGATAGGGTTAGCATTTCTGCAGGTCTTTACTGAGGTCTTCATTGTTCTGATTGTACCACTGTTGACGTCGGTTCATTGCAGTGTGCATGTGTGGAGCAGTGGGTGTCGGAGACCCGCTCTGACATGGGCAGGGTTACCTGAAAGTAAGAGATGATGACTGGAAAAAGAAGAGACAGAAATCGGTGATCGGGAGGAACAACAACAGGGATGCTGGTGAAGGCAAGTTTATTAAGAAGCACTAATGTATTTATAGGTTACTGTTTCGGAGATCACTGCCTGACATGAACCTGGGCACATAGCTAAGCATTCAGCATTCTTTGCAAAAGTTTGCTTTTTATCCTGTGCTTGACACGCCTTTCTTGTATGTACGGTTATTCCTCAAGGACATGTACTCTGTTTCATAGCTTTTTAACCACGTAAGCTTGCCTGACCCCTGAGGTTTGGACACTGTCTTCACAAGTGGCCCACCTTACAGGGAGAATATTAGTGAAGGGCCCTTTTCAAGGCCCTTCTTTAGGCCTCCCTGCAGGGGAGGCCCTGCAAGCTTCCCCCAATTCCCCCTTCTTTATTATAAATGGTCAAATATTTGACTTATTTGTTGGTGCAGGTGCACCTGTTTCACATTAATCATAATTTCAGTGACCTGTACCACAAGTAATTGGCAGGCAGGCAGGCAACAGGACAGGAATTACAATCAAAATGCATATGGCCATGATTCCAAGATATGAAACATGTCGTCCTATATCTTCCATGGAAGGGAACTGATCTCTTAAGCCAGAAATAAATTGCTCAGCTTCTTTAGCAATATCTAAAATGACTCTAGGATTCTCTATCATATCTTGAATTTCCCTATGAAATTTTCGTTGATTAAGAGATGTATTGGTATTGTGCCCTATGCCATTTAAAAGATTTTGTATTGGTGACCAATTATATATACTATTGTTATATCTGTAAGGAGTGACACAGATATGATGATATTTACTATGACATTGCAAACTACTCTTTGTTTCCAGGCTAGAAAGTTCCTCTCCAATAACTCTCACTACATCATATAGGGTATTAAGTCAATGTTCTATCTTTCGATCCCAATCTTCCCGTGTTTCCAATGTACAACTGACATTATACGATGATGAATTAATAAAATCTGCAGTTTGTATGGTGGTTGATAAAGAAACAGCAGCTGTAGCTGCAGTAGCTATCATAGTTATTACAGCTACTATGCCAGCTATTACCATGCCAACACACCTCTTACTCCAGCTACGGTGATTTTTAACATCTTGTATAAGGGCCATGGCAACATTATCATACCAACTCTCAGTTACCTTAACAGGTACAAACACAAAAGCAGGCTGTACTAATATTGATACATCCATCATTCTGTGTATTGTTAATACAATTAGTGAGAATGCAATTATGGCAGCATGCATTAAAACCTGTGGTCTTATTATTCTTGTTGATATTTATAGATCCTACGAGTAAACCATAGGCTCAGGGGCACACGAAGCAACACTAACATTCCAACTATTTCCGCTTGCACTTATAATGCTAGTAGGAGGAGAGGTGATATTCGCTCTATTAATTGTAGCATAGCTTAAACTACTTGCCAGTTTCCATAAGTCTGTTTGCCAAGGCTTATTATTTCCAGTCCATATCCCAGCGACTGAGTTCTGTGGTGTTCACTGGTCTGAGAAATCTGACCAGTCACAAAGGAATTTATTGCCTACCAGTCCCAAAGGAATTTATTGTGTACAGTCTTGTTGATGTGACAAGTACGCCAGGTCAGTCTCCAAGCATTCCGTGATATCTGGGGTTTACAAGGTGGTATTTGTTGAGGAGGTTGGCCACACCCAGTCATCGAACACTAAAAAGATGGTTATAGCATGTCTATCTCCCCGTGTATTCCCTTTGCCGAATTCTTATCATCGTCATCCACTCTCTGTAGCTGCGTACAGTGCTCTGTATTGTTCTGAGTGAAACAAATGGGATAATGCATGCTGAGGCCAGTATAATTAAAGTTGTCCACTTGTCCAGGCCAAATATGATGTGATGGCTGTAAGACCATAACCTTAGTATCATTAGTGTACAAAGGCACTCTGGCATCATCCCAAGTCACTGGATGTAGTATTGGAGGATGTGGAACATAAGTCCAATATTCATGTCCTTCTACAGGAATAAAAGGAAAAAAGACAATCCATATCACTGAAAGCAACTTTGCAACTGTAGGTATGGATACCGATGGATTATATCCTCCACGTCTGCGTGTTAGTAGTGTCATCCACTCTACTGTCCTTCGTAACTTGCCACCTCGGCTTTTGAGCATGTCTTACAGAGCGTTCAGATCACCAACGTGCAGATGGTGCATCTGTGGGATATACACAAACACAACCTCTTCCCCAAATCAAAACTGGGTCAGGGCAATGACATTCATTAGTTAAAGGATCTCTCCAGTATGCCATTGGTTGTTCCTCGCCTGTACGATTTCAAAAGCGATCTGCGGCAGAATGTCCGTTGTTATCTACCATTAAAAAAATTTAGGCAAAAAGTGTATGAAGCAGTAATGCGGCTGGAGATTTATATTCCATCTCCCCCTTTTTTTATTTACACAATTGATTCCTCAAGGTTAAGTGAGCCCTTTCCACTATTCCTTGTCCTTGGTGATTATATGGAATACCTGTCTTGAGAGAAATATTAAGCATAGAGCAAAAGTGCTGCAATGATTTACTAGTATATGTAGGACCATTACATGTCTTTATATATTTACTAATGCCCAGGCCTGAACGGCAAGCGAGTAAATGTGTCTGCATAGTACGAGTAGTTTCATAGGCTGTTCACGTACGCCATCAAAAATCCAGAAACAGTGTCAGTAGTTACACGCACATATTTCATTTTCCCAAACGAGGAAACATGTGTTATATCCATTTGCCATAAATCATTAGGCCTCAAACCTCGGGGATTGACCCCAAAATGAGGAACGGGCAAAAGTCGTGCCCATTGACTGCAACTTTTCACTATGTCATGTGCAGCATCATGAGAAATTTTAACCGGCATTCTCGGGGCTCTAGAAGATTGCTGTGTAGCTGGTCATGAGTTTGTGCCTGTTATATACAAGTAAGAGCAGCATAAATTGTTTTAATGAGAAAATCGCCATGAGAATTCCCCAAAGATAAAGGTTCAGGTACATTCTTATGACCTCGAAAGTGTCCAAAAAATCAAGGGTTTTTACGGTTGTGTATCAATTCCTGTAGCTGTAAAAGCAATGCATGAAGAGTTTTGTTAACAGCACGAATTAATGGTGCACGCTCCAAATGATGTAAGGCAGTAACTACATGTTGCCTATCGAAATAAGTGTTTAAAGGTTCATTACATAACATAGCATTGCAGAACTGCAAATACTTCTGTATGTTGGGCAGGTTTATATGTTACTTGCCAAACGTGATCAGTATCCTCTGTAGATACTGTAGCTTTTCCATTGGAAGGTCCATCAGGAAAGAAAGTTCGTGCAGTATGAATAGGCTGATTAGCAATGTTCATAGGAAACGTGAATGCAGTAGTACTTGAAAATTGAAGTTGCCTATTGTTAGGTAAATGATAGCTTAATGTGCACATAGAATTAGCAAGGTCCAAAGGAAACTCATTACTGCAATTCAGTAACCATTCAGTTTGTTCTGGTGTGTAAGGAAATAAAATTTCATCAGGATCCTTCCTTACATGTGACACACTTAATTTCCTACCACTCTGAGTTCTTTGAGCAAGTAAAGTATAATAAGGGTCTAAGTTACCGAAAGGAGGCATGTGACCATGGATCCAATACAAATTTCCTTCTTGATATAATGCTCAAGTAGGAGTATGTGCAGTGGGTAAGGTAGTTAACCTCCAAGGTTGAGAGTAATCACAATGACAAAGCTGAGCTTGTCAAAGAGCTTCATTAACTATTTTAAGAGCTTCAAAAGTTTCATGTGTCAGCTTTCGAGGTGAAGCAGGATCGGCATCACCTTGTAAAATTTCAAAAAGAGGATGCAATGTACATTCTTATGACCTCGAAAGTGTCCAAAAAATCAAGGGTTTTTACGGTTGTGGTAGTACGTCAGGAAGGACATAGCCAAGTAATATCTCCAAGCAATTTTTGAAAATCATTGACAGTTTTCAATTTTTCGGTTCGGATTGCCATCTTTGGAGGTTTAAATTCTTTAGGGTATAAGGAGGAGCCTAGATAATTAAAAGGTTCGTGGGTTTGTGCTTTATCATCTGCTATCACTAATTCAAATTGTTTAACAGATTTTTGTAAAGCCCCATAAGCATTCGTAAGAGTATGCTGGCTAGAATGGGGTAGCAAAATATCATCCACGTACTGTATACTATAAAAATCAGGATACTGAGCTCTGACTGGAGCGACGGGTAGAGCTTCACATTTTTGACAGAAAGTAGGGCTGTGGCTAGTTGTGGGTTCTCTGGAGGAGGGGGCGGCATGAAGTCTACTGGCTCCTGTGGAGCAGTAGCATTCAAGTCTTTCTCCTCCTCCAACCTTTTTTCCTGTACCAGACCCTGAGAGCATCGATGTTCCTCATGTCTTAGATGTAAGCAATCTCCAGTAAATTCCACAGGGAGAAGGTGTCCACCGTGACCTTCTCTGGCCTGTGGCCAGAATAGTAAACCCATAGCTTTTGTCCCACTCTTCCATGTTTCAGGATGTGCTTTCCCTTCTTCTTGCTTAGCTGCCAATATCCTCCCTCCAGTTCCGCAGTCCAGTTGCTTGTCTCCCTTTCTTAGTGTGAGTCAGAGGAAGACAATTGCTACAGAAGGGGAAAACAGAAATAGTGGTAGTTTCAAAGGAATCTACAGATGACTGCTATAGTAGTGCCCAATTTCGAAGCATGAGATCCAGCCTGTGGAGAAGAATGACTCTTACTCAGCCTGGAAAGATAAGGGTGTGTAGGGAGATTTCTTGTGAACTGCAAGCCTTCATGTCCACCTGAAAGAAAAGATCTTTTAATCCAGTTACAGATGATAAAATAAGACAACATATTAATAGTAACTCCAGCCCCAGTTCAGCCTTAGATGGCTCACGTTGAAATATGATGTCACAGGCAGGGACAGGGTCAGTAAATCTCTCTGCCCTGCGGAGCTGTAAGTCCTGACCCTGGAAGTTTCCAAGCACCAACAGAGATAAGAAAGCCATAAAGTAAAGTTCTTTGTTCTTTGAAGTATTACAAATTTATGCCTAGGACTTTAGAATTTAATATAGCAAATTCATAAAGGTGAAGGCGTCCACAGAGACCCCATATGTCTTACCCCTCCTTTTAAAAATTCAGAAAAATTTTTAAGCATGCATTCAAAAGGACTGAGATGACCTTCCTTAGAGTTTTCCTGTCCCATTTTTCTTGTCCTAATTCTAAAACCTGTTACACAGATAATTCCAGAGCTAGTCCAGAACATCAGAAAACACACTTCTCCTACTAATCAGCATCCAGTCAGCCGCGGGTTCTCATGCATGCCTTTCTCATGCACTCACACAGCCGGAAGTTCTTGTTGGTCAGAGGATACATATGAACAGGGAAACTACTGAACCAAAACACAGAAAATATACAAAAATACTAATCAGAGCAGAGCAGGCCAAACTGGGAACCCGGATGCCGTCATGTTGGAGCCTGGACCGGGAGATTTTGCGGCGTCCCACTATCTTCAGGTCCTTTAGATTGTGCAGTTGGCTGATCAGATTTCACGCCAGCAAATACTCCTTCCTCACCATCGCGATAATGAACAGCTTGCTCCTCAAGGTCTTCCCAATCATTACGGGAAAGCTCATTTCCCTTTCTGAACTTTGTCAGTGATGGATATAACATAGGTTTACTTTCTGGTACCTCCTCAAGAGCTTTTAAAAACTCTTTATAAGTCTGTGTTTGACAGACCTCAGTGACAGCATTATCTGTCTGACCTCCCTGTTCCATGTAAACCCTCTCAGGGGCAGAGAGCACTGTGGGCTCTTCATACTTTGGAGGGATACAAGTTCTTAATGTGGGAACAGGCGGTAAGGGGCAATTGGGCAGAGATAAATTTGTTGCCGGTCGGGTCTGAGTAAGTGTCCCATAAGCAGCTACTTTTCTCCACTTATCTGCCTCACTATCAGTTACTATGCAGTCTTCAATAAGAGGCCACAAAGCAGAAGCGTCAACAGACACGGCCTCTGGTCCATGAGCTTAAAAAGAACCATGAATCCCTTAACCTACTTTCCTCCATGTTTCAATATTAATATTGCCTCACTCTGGAAAGCAAGGGCACACCTGTCTTACAAATACAGGAAAATTAGAAAATTGCTTAGAATCAACATTAATACCACGCATTGACAAAGAGCTACGCAACACTTGAACGAGGAGTTCAGAACTATTAGTTTGCAGCATGTTTCTTACTCCCGGTTGACTCAATATCAATGCCGGCAACCACAAAGACTCACGTACTCACATGATCACTTCATGTGCGCAATCTTGTGCCGGTCGGCCCTCTAGTGTTTTCGGGTCCCTGTTCTGGGTGCCGCCTGTTGGAGACCCGCTCCTACATGGACAGGGTTACCTGAAAGTGAGAGGCGACGACTGCAGAAAGAAGAGGCAGAAAGCGGGGGTCAGGAGTACCAACAACAGGGATGCTGCTGAAGGCAAGTTTATTAAGAAGCACCAATGTATTTATAGGTTACTGTTTCTGAGATGGCTGCCAGACATGAACCTGGACGCATAGCCAAGCATTCATCATTCTTGGCAAAAATTTACTTTTAATCCCGTGCTTGACGTGCCTTTCAAGTATGTTCAGTTGTTCCTCAAGGACATCGAATATGTTTCATAGCTTCTTAACCACGTAAGCTTGCCTGACCCCTAAACTTAGGACACTCTGTTCACAAGTGACCCAGCTTACAGGGAAACAATTAGTGAAAGACCCTTTTCAAGGCCCTTCTTCAAGCCTCCCTGCAGGAGAGGCCTTGCAAGCTTCCCAAAAGTGGGTGTGTCATGTATGCTGTGGCCTGGATTTCCCTGCTTGTGGTGTGCGTTTCAGCATGTGTTTTCAGTTCAGAGGATGGTACCGGCAAGTGGTTGTGGGCTGCCTGCTTGGCTAGTGATGTCGCATTGTATTCGCTTGCCTTCCATCTCAGTGATAGCCTGGTATGCTTGTGTGCAGTTGCTTGCAGGTGGATGTGAGTGGTTTTTCCTCTTTTCCCGGTGTAGTTGAGAAAGCAGAAGGTGCACCTCAGTGCTTTGCAGGATGCTCTTTCTTTCCCTTTGTGGATTGTGATTCATTGTCTGTTTGCCTCCTTGCAGGGCGTTTGCTGCTGTCAACCAAAGGCCTGTTCATGACGCATTTGTTTGTGTGCGATGTTGCTCTGGCAATCATTTGCCTTTTTTCTGCTATGGCCTCAGAATAATTGCCTTTTCTTTGGTTGGTGCTGCTCTGCAGAACACCTTGTGTCAATGCGTCTCTCCACTCTTTTTTTTTCAACTTCCCTGCATTTTTGCCTGGCCACCATTGGTGTGCCGTGTTCCTTCGTTTTCTGTGTTTGCTTGTGTGCTTAGGTTTCTCAGGCTGGATGACACATTTCCTTGATATGTGAAAGGTCACATGTGCAAGGATCCCGCGATACTATTGGTGCTCGGTCTTTGATTTCTTTGCTTTCGCCCTATGGTTCGTTCTCTTTGATGTCTGCAGGACCAGGGGTCCTGTGTTTCTGTGTTTGTTGCTTTGCTGGTGTTTGGTGTTTTGCTTTTTGCTAACGCTTTTTGCCCCCTTCAGGTTAGATATTTTTTACTTAGAGGGGAGGGGATGTGAGATGGGAAGTCAGGAAGCCAGACTGGAGAAAAGGAGAAAGGGAGGGAGGCAGGGGGGAAGGAGAGGGAGAGGAGAAGGAGAGAACATAGGAAAATCGAGAATGGATGGTAGGAAGAGGAGGAGGGGGAGGAGAGAGGGTATGTGGAGGCTATTATGGTGTGGGTTGTTGTGTGGACTTTATCCTCTGACTGTCGTTCTGGCTTTGTTGCTTATCACTTAGCCAGTGTGCAGATATTTGTTCCACGACAGCCTGGCAGCGATTATCTCTGAGGCTAGCAATATGTAGGTGGGCCTCACTTAATGGTTAGTTGTGTAAGTAGGTGGGATCTCGGTCACTAATTGTGTGTGAATGCTTCTCATGTACATGGGTGCAGGGTCCACTGGTGACCAGTGAGCCGGTAAGGAGTTGGCCACTAGCTACTCTGCTATTAGCCCGGAGGTGGGTGAGTGGATATCTGTGACTACTCAGGTGTTTGGTGGCTGCCTCAGAAATGTTTTGATGGTAGGTGCTTACCTGGTGGCTAGTTACCTGCTGGGCAGCTACTTGCTGGTAACTTCCAGATTGGCGAAATAACTGATGATCATTTAGGTTTTCAGCATTTAGCTGATGACTATTATATTGTGAGTGGTCACCTGTTAATTGCTGCCTGCAAAGCTTATGACTGGGTGCCTGGTAATTAGTGCAGTGGTGAATGTACAGTTGGTTAGCAGTTAGTTGGTGATTGCTTAGGCGGTGACAGCTTAGCTGGTGAATATGTGCCTGTTGAATGGATTCTTATTTTCTGCTTGCCTTAACAGTTATCTGGTGACTGCTTAGTAGTTACATGGTTACAGTTTTATGGTTGCTTGTTGCTTGATAAGAAGGTAGGTGGTGAGTGCTTAGATGACAATTCTGTTGGTTATTGCTTGAGTGCTGTGCAGTTGCTAGGTGTCTGCTTTGTAGGTGCCTGCCGCCTGGTTACCTGGTAACCTGGCTGTTGGCTAGTTAAGTAGTGAGTAGCTGCCTGGTGACCAACTACTTGGTGCATGGGTGCCTGTAACTTAGTAAGGTGGTTACTAGTTAACTTGTTAGCACTGGGTACTTGCTTGGTTACCAGTTACTTGGATGAATGTTGCTTGGTTGCTAGGGAGCTGGTTAATGGATAATTTATTTCAGATTTGATGGTTACTGGATATTTGGTTTCCAGAAAACTAGTTACTAGTTATCTTGGCACCAGTTACTTGGTTGCGGGTTAGGGTTAGGGTTAGGGTTAGGGTTAGGGTTAGGGTTAGGGTTAGGGTTAGGGTTAGGGTTAGGGTTAGGGTTAGGGTTAGGGTTAGGGTTAGGGTTAGGGTTAGGGTTAGGGTTAGGGTTAGGGTTAGGT
>JAAGEH010000687.1:0-18284 GCA_011751065.1 Lasiurus cinereus | reverse complement strand
AGTTTTAGAGATGGAAATTTGAGCTTTATTCCTGCGCAGGGACTGCAGCCAACCTACGCAGAGGAGAACTGCAGTCCCGAGGTCTTGAAGATGGCTGGTTTTATAGCCCTATTGCAGGGATGAGCAAGCAAGTATTGTCTACAGAAGTGAATATTTGCAGTTAGCACAGCTGCCTGGAGGAGTTATCCTAAGAGCAGTGTAAAATTTTAACAGAGACATTTACTGGCTCGGGGGAATGTTCTGAATGGTCTGTTATCTTCAACAGAGACATTTATCAACTCAGGGGGATGTTCTGTTATCTTACCCTGTTCAGGGCAAGTTTGGCCCGGGGTTGGGGAGTTAAAGGTTATGCACACAGGGGCTGTTTGACCATGTTACAACATTCCCTCCTATTGTTATGGCAGAATCAAATAATTGATTCTTGATTTCCAAAATCCTCTTGGGGAAGTCTCTGGTATGGTTGAGCTAAAACCATAAGCTTCACTGTATCTATTCTCTTTTGGAGGAACGTGATAAGTCTATTAACTAAAAATGGTCCGCAAGTTAGACCTATCATAAGTAGTAAGGGGGGGCCCCCACTATAGCAGAGATTGGAGTGGTCAGCCAAGGGGACCAATTAAAGAGATTTTATACCAATTATTACTGACTTTATTTTCATTGTCTCTTTCACAAAGTCTTTTTTTAAGGACCTGTATGCTCTCTCTGATGACTCCAGAGTGATTTACGTAGAAACAGCAATTTTTACCCAGGGCGGCACACAGTCCTCCTGGATTGCAGAGGGGTCGGCTGGGCGAGCTGAGTGTGATGGACCCAGGTTGCGACGCAGTCTACTTTGAGGGCGGTGAAAGTTGTCAGCACCAAATGTAGGGACCCTTCCAACGTGGCTCAAGGGTCTCCCGGTGATGTCTCTTGACGTAGACCCAGTCCCCGGCTTATGCTGACAAGGAGTCTGGGCTGGCCGGTTTCGTAGATGATGCGGAGGCATAGCCAAATGTCCTCGTGCACCCTCTGGAGCCCTCTCAAGGAAAGAAACAGTTCTAGACTTTCAAATTCTGCAAGAAATTTGGCTTTAAGGTTAGAGATAATAGGGGGTGGCTGACGGAACATGATTTTATAAGGAATAAAACCCAGGGTGTAGGGGAAATTCCTATCCTGGTTAAGGGCATATGGAAGGAGAGCCACCCAGTCCCCGCCAGTCTCCATGGTCAATTTGGTAAGGGTCTCTTTTAGAGTTCTATTTATTCTTTCTACAAGCTCTGAACTTTGGGGCCTATCCAATTTGCCCCAATGGCCATGGCCACTGCCTGCATTACCTGTGAGACAAAGGCTGGTCCATTGTCCGACCTTATCTCAGCGGGAAAACTGTACCTGGGCAAGATGTCTTCCAGCAGCTTCTTAGCTACCATCTGAAGCTGTTTTATGCTTAGTTGGGTATGCTTTTACCCATCCAGGGCTATACTTTCCTGGTTTAATTCCAGCGAAGTCGACCTCCCATTGTGCTCCAGGCTTCATTCCTCTGAGCCGGGTTCCTTTTTCACTGGGCCTGGTTCTCGAGTTTGTGAGTTGACAGGTCTTGCAGGTGAATACAACCTGCTCTATTTTGATGTCCTGTTGGTGGATCTCAATTCAGCCGTGTCAGATTAAGTCCTTTAATTTGTATGCCCCCAGGTGAGTGGACCTGTGCATGCGTTCTAACACTGTGACCCCAAGCCAGTCCCATAGTATGAGCTCCTTGTTCGGTGTGTACCACCATCCTTTAATTTCCTGGACATGGGGAAGCCTCCTGATCCGATGCAGAGGTGGGGGCAGGGATCTTCAGGACAGTTTTCTTTTCTAGCATCTGATAACCGCCGCTGTCCACCCTCCAGGATGTATCCCAGGTAACTCACCCTCTCTTGGCATATTTGAGCTTTCTTTGCGGAGGCCCGATACCCTAAGGTCCTCAGTGTGGCCAACAGTTCTCTAGTCCCCTGCTCGCAGTCTTCGGCGGTATTGGCAGCAATCAAGATGTCATCTATGTACTGAAGGAGGGTGAGACTGGAGTGCTCTCTCCTGTACACACCGAGGTCTTCGTGCAGTGCCTCATGGAAGATGGTAGACGAATTCTTGAACCCTTGGGGCAGTCGCGTCCAAGTTAGTTGTCCACTGTATCCCTCCTCCGGGTCATGCTTCTTCTTGGTCATCTGCAAACTGGCGAAGGCAGCGGGTCCGCTCCTTAGGGGATTCTGTGGTAGTGGCTAGCAGAATCTTGGCCAGGTTTCAGGTCTGCTTGTCACTGGCAGCCACCATGGCGTGGGCTTGCCTATCTTGAGGGGACTCCCGGTTATTGTACACTTTCTCGGCCACTTCCAGCAAGTCCGAAAGACTCTTTTCTGTTAATCTATCTATTATCTGCAGCTGACTGGTTTATAAAACTCATGACTACAGCTGCCTTATTCTCAGGGGCTTCTGGGTCCATGGGGGTGCAAGTGCGGCATGCCTCCATGATCCATTCTAAGAAAGCAGCTGGAGACTCATCCCTTTCCTGCTGTATGTTCCCTACCTTGGTCAAATTGGTAGACTTTTTAGTACCATGCGGAGACCCTCCTCCCCCATTAGAGTCTGGCGGTAGACCCGGAGCCTCTCCTTACCTTCTGCCGTGTTGAAGTCCCATTTAGGTCTAGTCAGGGGAAAGGAGGTGTCTATCTGAGCCTGGTTGGTGCTAGGGTTCCCGTCCATGCCTGGGACTAGCTTCCAGGCCTCATTGAGGATCCTCTCCCTCTCCTTGGTGGTGAATAGGACCTGCAAAAGCTGCTGACAGGTAGGCTGATGGGTGAAAAGAACAGAATCTAACAAATCGATAAGCCCTCCGGCTTCTCAGAAAACTTAGGATTCTGAGCTTTCCATTATAGAGATCACTAGTGGCGAAAGGCCAGTAGTGATCAGGCTGATTCCCTTCCCCCCTGTTCTCTGACCAACCACCAGTGATGGTAGGGTATGGACCTGACACTTCAGCGCCAGCCATTTTCAGGGCTCGCAAGCAGGATACCAGACTTTCTCCATGGCATTCTTATTAGCTTCAAGTGTTCAGGGTTCAGAGAGGGATTTTTAAAACATGATACTTTGGCATAACTACCCTCTGTTTAGGGAGGCAAAATGCAAATTATTTACTCTTCCTGGCTTACTGGCCTGTATTATTTGATTTCCTTAGTACATACGCAATCCTTTATTACATTTTCACTTCCAAATTAGCCTTTAAACCTTCTTTCTATGTCCTTTAAAAATGCATAACCATGCCTCAGACCTTCTACTCAATATTCCTTATTCTTTAAAATCTCAATCCTTTAATGATTCCTAATAAGTAAATAGCCAGAATTTCTGAGCTTAAAGTTCCTTTGCTGAATATTCCACCACTGCCCAAGATGTATCCAGTAACTCCACCCTGCCATATTAGACAATGAGATTTTCTTTATGTGTATGGGAAGGGTCAAAAAGAAGAAAACGGGGCAGAAGAAGATCCACTGTGTTTTGTAGTAGCATAGTTCAGATAAGCAAGAAACCAAGGGCGCCTGCAGAGCGGGTTGTAGCCAGCAAAATCAACAAAAACCTATCTCTTCCTGCTGTCCTCACTGGTGCCCTCTCCCCCTCCTTCTTCTATATTAACCATTTACTCTGTCTTTAGCAGGGGAAATAAGGCAAGCAATCTGAGATCCTGTATAACCAGGCTTTTTACACTTAAGGAACAACTGCTCTTTCTCCTAGATTTTCCTTCTTTTACTCTAAGGCCCCAAAAGATCTCAACCTTTCACCACTTCTGATATCTCCAACCATCCCCTGTCCCCCAGCCTAGGGCTTCTCTATCTCAGCAGGCTGAGAGTTAATTCCACCACCTCTACCCTTTCTTACACTAGCTCCGGAGCAGTTTTTAGCTCTCTTCCTCCTGCAGAGACCCACTGTAAATCTATCACAAAGGGTAGGCAGGTTGCAGTTCTCGGGATCATAGCAAGGCTGAAAAAGGCAGTCTACAAAGCAGTTAATTATGACTAATGTTAACCTAACAAGCCTTTGTTTAAATTTCCCTGGATTGGCAACCTTTACATTAACTCCAGAATTCCAAAATTTTAGGCTAACACAGCAAAATTGTAAATCAAGGAAAAGCAATTAAAAGTTCTCTATTGTTTTCCCCCTAAAGTAGGCCTATTGTGAGTCAGAGGAAGACAATTTCTACAAAAGGGAGAAACAGAAACAGTTCGAGTTTCAGAGAAAACTACGGACGACTGCTGTAGTAGTGCTCCCTTTCGAAGCCTGTGGAGAAAAATGACTCTTAGTCAGCCTGGAAAGACAAGGGTGTGTAGGGAGATTTCTTGTGAACTGAAAGCCTAGATGGCCACCTGAAAGAAAATATATTTAATCCAGTTACAGATGCTAAAATAAAACAACACATTAATATAATAACTCCAGCCCCAGTTCAGCCCTAGATGGCTCACGTTGGACTATGATGTCATAGGCAGGGACAGACAGGGTCTGTAAATCTCTCTGCCCTGCAGAGCTGTAAGCCCTGACCTTGAAAGTCTCCAACCACCAAAAGAGATAAGAAAGCCATAAATAAAAGTTCTTTGTTCTTTGAAATGTCACAAATGTATGCCTAAGACTTTAAAATTTAATATAGCAAATTCACAAGGGCGAAGGCATCCACAGAGACCCCATATCTCTTACCCCTCCTTTTAAATTCAGAAAAATTTTTAATCATGCATTCAAGAGGACTGAGATGACCTTCCTTTGAGTTTCCCTGTCCTATTTTTTTTTTTGTTCCAATTCTGTAAACTGTTACACAAGCAGTAATTCCAAAACCAATCCAAAACACTACAAAGCACACTTCTCCTAGCAATCGACACCCAGTCAGCCGCGGCTTCTCATGCATACCTTTCTCATGCACTCACACAACCGAAAGTTCTTCTCGGTCAGAAATTAAATACGAACAGGGAAACTACTGAAACAAAACACAGAAAATAGACAAAAAGACTAATCAGACCAGACCAAACCAGGACCCCAGACGACGCCACATTGGGGCCTGGACCGGGAGATTCCGCGGCGTCCCACTCTCCTCAGGTCCTAAATGGAACGTTCCCCAGACCAGACCAGATTTTCTTACCTAAACTTGAGGCCCAGATGGCTTCAATCGATCGGATCACCGTTTTATGAGGAGATCACTCTGTCCCCCTTGGAACCCGGGACGGAGACTAGAGTGTCCTCTCTGGGGTGTCCAGCCCTGGCCACTCGGTCAGGGTATCTCGCTGGGGCCTCCAGATGTAGTGGGGTGACCCTCAACAGACGACCACCAAACAGTCAATTAGAAAATTTAGGAAGCCTTTATTACAGACTCGAGTCTGGGCTCACGGTTCCACTGACACAGCAGGGAAGCACGAGAGCCCCGAACTTCTGCAGCAAATGCCTTTTATCCTCAGTGCAGGAGGACTTGGAAAATTTTAATTGGCTAAGCATTACTAAATTTCATACACTGACTCTTTGTCTAAGCTTTTTGGTTATACAAGTAAGCAGTCTAGATAGCGGTTGTCCTTGCAGGAATTAGTCAAACTTTATGGCTTCTCAAGGCCAGGGGTGCCTGCAGGCACCTGGTGTTCTATGTCACAGGATGTCAGCTGGGAAACCCCCATTCCTTCTGCCTCCAGGCCTGAGATCACCCTGACCCTGATTCATTCTTTATGGGGAAACGCAGTCTGGTCCTTGCCCCTCCACATTCCCTACTGGTCTTATAGGGGAATCAAATCCTTGATTCCGACTGTTCCCACTCCCCGTTTGCTATGAGTTGGTCACAACAGTATCCTCTGTAGTGAGAGGGAATGACTCAGTACAGGATACTGAGGTGTCTGCCTCTAACCTCTAACCCCAGAGTCCCCAACCCTGGCTTCTGCTCACACAGCTCCAGTCTACTCTGCCCTTTTTCTGCCAGTGCCCAAGGTGAGTGACTGCACATCAAATTGTGTGTGTTGGCCCTTTAGGAGAGTGCCTGCATTTTCAGCTGTCTCTCCTTGGAGACATCAACCCTGCTGCTTTTCATAGCCAGATGTTATGTGGGCACCTTTTTCAGTTCCGGTGCTCTGGGTTGGGGAACCCAGCTTGGGAATTAGACCCCAGAGTTCTCAGTGGCAATCCCCTCACAGCATAAATATCTCTCCTAATATTCAGCTGCTGTCTGTGGGACCCCGAGCCTGGCCAGCCCTTTTGCACCTCTGCCTTTCCTACCGGTCTCTGTGTGGTCTCCACTTTACATCCTTGGTTATCAGGATTCTCTCCAGGAGTCTTCTGTTGGCTATTGAGGATGCTTTTTCTGTATTTTAGTTGTGATCTCAGTTTGTTCCTGGGAGCATATTTGTTCCTGTAGCTTCTACTTATTCTGCCACCATTCCCCCAAGATATATTTCTTTTGAAACTCTTAGATCCTGTTATACAGTTTGTTCCAATACCATTATTTGTAAAAGCTCTGCATTGTTCCTGTCCCTAGTGCCCACTTCTCTCTCCAGTACCCAGGCTGTGTGCTCTGTATGCTGCTCAGCTGGCAGCTGCGGGGCCTTACTCTGCTCTGTGTGGGGCACTGAGCTGCTTATTGTGAATGTGGCTGCACTCTGAGGTACTAAGTCCGGGACCACAGCCAGGTGAATGAGCAGCAGCAGGGCTGTAGGCCCTGGGGCCTGGCCTTGATCGGCTGGTTTCTGTGCAACCAGTTTGGGTATCAGGTGAATGCAGAATAAAGAGATTCTGAATTCCCTCAAGTACGTCACACCTGGTGGGTTCGAGCCCAACTGCATGCTCTCTTGAGAAGTGCGAGGTGAACCATACCGCTCCTCACTTTCCTGTGGGAGGCCCTGCCCACTCCCAGTGATGCATGACACTCCTGCGCTCATGGCCAATCCCAAGTTCACCACCTGGTCCCTTGGTGTGCCACAGTGTCATCGCCTGGAACTTCCACAACTTCCTGGTGGGTCTGTTTGGGATGCCTGCGAACAGGTACAGCCCCATCTTCCAACCAGTGACATTGAGGCCCTGCTGTTCCCTGAGCCAGCAGTGCTGAGGCCCCTCCTCACCCTGATACGTGGCAACACAGCACTGCCTTCTGAGGATTCATTTCCACTGTGTTTTCTCTAGATCTGGGTGGAGGAATGTCTGATGTCCAGGAAATGCCCCCAGACATCCTAGCCTCCCACTCCCACACGATAGCTTCTCACAATACTATCCAGTGTCAGTAAAACATTGAAAAATAAGTAAAAGCTCTCAGATAATTTAGAACACTGGCTGGAGGAATGCTCAGTCCACTCTGAGTGCTGCAGGTGTGGGTGTCCTGACCCAGCTTGTCTATGTGAAGCGGCACCTAGAGCCCTTATACTAGCTTCCTGCTGCCTGCCTGGAAGCTTTGAAAAGCAGATTTGGAGTGGAGCCAAGAGTCTGTATTTTTAACACATGATTCTAAAACTGGTGGAGTCTTCAAAATTGTGATTTAAAAGATAACTTCAAATCATAACATTGTTATGACTTTATTTTTAAATTAAAGAAAACTCTGCTTGCTCTAGCTGGTTTGGCTCAGTGGATAGAGCATCAGCCTGTGAACTGAAGGGTCCTGGATTTGATTCCCATCAAGGGCATGTGCCAGGGTTGTGGGTTTAATCCCCAGTGGGGCGGGGGGGAGGGGGTAGGCCAAACTGATTTTTTCTCATCATTGATGTTTTTCCCCTCCTCTTCTTTCCTCTCTGAAATCAATAAAAATATATTTAAAAACAAAACTCTCTGCTTTCTATTATCCTTTATAAAATATATATTCTATGACACCAGTTAAGAAGAAAAATCAATCCACAGATGTTGGGAAGCTCCAGTTGTGTTTAATTTGAAATCTTCTGTTGAACTCTCTCTCTCATGTCTCCAGTAGGCAGCAGTTCATCTGCGAGAGGTTGTGGGGAAGAGCTTGGCAGATGAGACACCCCTGGGAACCCAGAGCTGTGTAATGAGAACAGTCTCTAGAGTCAGAGTTGCCTGCCTATCCCAAGCCCGGAAGTCCCACGGGTGGTTGTGTCAGTTGGAGTGCTCCTAAAAGGCATGTGAAAAACACAACAAGGCACCAGGAACAGCAAGTCCTGTGTCCACCCAGGTGCAAGGCTTGGAGTGGAGCTGAGCCTGCACCATCGTTTTAACAGCCCACATTTCCCTCCCTTCCACTCTCCCCAATAACATAGGCTATAAGAGGATGTTGTACACATGGGACACATTTACTTTTAGGCATGTATTGCTAAGGAGAAATCTGGTGAGTCTTAACAATTTAGATATTGGGTAACAAAGTGAGAACAGATGACAACCTGCTTCTTGATAGGGTGAACTTAAACTATTCTCTGCAGGTTGGAAACACATATTAAATGCCCAGATATTGTTAAGTGAAATTTTTCTACCTGAGGATCATCTATTGGAATAACAAAATAGGGCAAAGTTTTTTAGTTCCTTACGGGGCATTACATTTAGTTCTTCAAAGTAGAAATCTATTTTTTGTTTCTGATTATAAGTTTATGACTTAATCTGGGTATTTAAGGTCAAATTGTGTGGCTCCTGGGCTTGAGTGGTAGAAGTCCCTGTGGAGCCCAGACAGTGCTGGCAGTGAGAGTTCTACTTCCAGAGATGCAGGGACGCTCTGAAGCTTCTCACGCTTGCTCTCAAGGGCAGTGGGAGTAAGTGTGAATGGTAGATACTGATTTTAAGAAACCCTGAAGCTTACTAGGGGGTCATTTCACAGTAAAGAATGTGTAAAGATTGAGACCCTCCTGAAATAAACTAGAGGCAGCCATGCCGAGAGGCAGTTGGTACAGGATGGGAGTCATGTGCAATGACTCTAGCAGAAGAGTAACCCTGGCTCCCCATGGTGACCTTGAATGCTGACCTGTTTATGTCTGAGCAGAGACGCTCTGGGTGAGCATCCCAGCCCTGTTTTTCCTATGGGTGGCTGTAGTATCCCTGCTGGGAGTCTCTGCTGTGAGCAGTCTTGCTTCACATCAGAAGCTCAGTGATGTTGATAACCATTATCTTCCCAGCGAATGGGAGGGCTGGGCACAGGTGGCACCTGTGCTTGTTTGAAGAAATCGTTAAATTTCCAGGCCAGAATGTTCTAACCATCAGACCTGACAGTTTTCTCTCCTCTTCTCTTTTCCTAGTGCTCAAAGCTTCTTTCGGACACAAGTGTCATTCACTTCTACCCAAGCAAGTTTGTCCTCATCACGGACATACTTGATACCTTTGGTAAGTACTAGTCATATTCATCTTAGATCTAGGAAATGCGTTTTTTTGGTTTGTTGGTTTTTGCCAAAAGTTTGATAGTGGAGTTGCTTCAAATTAGGTTCTGCTGTGGTTTAAGTAATGAGGCAAATCACCGGGGAGACCTCCTCCCACCCCTGCTCATAAACCAGGTGTTATTTTTGAAAGACTCTTAGACTGTGTGCTTCCTAACCTTCTAAGAGGCACATACAGTGAGAGGAGCAGGGCAAGCTATCCCAGCTCCATCAACCACCATTTGAGGTCTTTGGCCTTCATTCTGTCAGAACTGCACTCGCACCTCTTCCAGCCCTTTCCTACCCTCAGGCTGCTTCTACATGAGGCAGTGGCAGCACCACATACCTCAGCTTATTGCCTGAGCTGGAAACCTGAGCATCTTTTCCCCTGTGCCCCACATCCAGGTCTAAGTTCTTCACTTCAGCTTCTAGATCTCCCCAGTGTGTCCCAGAGAATCCTTAGTTCCGGCCACATCCTCCCCTCAGAGATGCTGCAGCTCTTATGAGATTTCCTACATCCTTTTGCTCCTTCAGGTAGAGTGATCTGTGGGAGCCCAGCAGAGAGGTCTGGACTAAAGATGACCCAAATCCCCTTGGAGAAATGGGCATCTGTGCTGCAGGCAGTGGTTAGTGGCAGAGCATCATGCAGTTAGCAGTTTGCCCAAACCAGGCAGCCGTTCAGTCTGTGCAAGATGTGGGGCAAGGCAGTGCCCACAAGAACTAGCAAGCAGAGTAGCCCAAGAGCTGAGCACAGGCAGTCAGAGCAAAGACACCACTGTCTCACTAAGGAAGGACTGGGGGCTGTTTATTATGCATTGAGAGATTGAATGTGCAGAAAACAAATCTCAGCCAGACCCATATACCTCTGCACAGGAAACCAGGGACCTGAACGTATTAGCCTGAACAGGTGATAGAAAACCTGGCTCAGACTGGTCTTGGCGATATGGCGTATTTATTGGTCTAGTTTGAACAATCCAGAGAAGTTTCTGGCTTCAGGTACAGCTGGATTTCGGAAGTCAGATACTTGGTTTCTTCAGGACCATGATTTTTCTAACACTTTTCCTGGCATCGGCTTCATTCTCCAACTCTTTCAGGTGGTCTCAGTGACTGCTAACTGCCCACAGTGCCAGGACAGAGGAATTTTCTTCTGAGCATTCCAAACAAAGTCCCAGAATTCTCTCATTGGCCTGGCATGGATCACATGGCAGTCCCTGAGCCATGCTTGGTATCTGGGGAGTGACATGTGCAGATTCCAGACTGATGTTGTCTTTGTACCATAAGGTCATAGGTTCGATTCCCACTCAGGGCACATACCTAGATTGTGGGTTTGATCCCTAGTGGGAGTGCATACAGGAGGCAACCCATCAATGTTACTTTCACATCAGTGTTTCTCTCTGTCTCTTCTTTACCCCTCTCTCTAAAAATCAATGAACATATCCTCAGATGAGAATAAAAAAAAAAAACCTTTAAAAGAAGTTATGTTCCAACTGAAAGACAGACTTCATCAGGTACAGATGACCCAGAGAGCTGTTGTCAGGCTGCCCTAGGCACTAAGACTGTGTCAGCAAATAAGGGACAAAAATTGCTCCCTCCTGGGCTTCTGTGCTAGTGAAAGAAGGTTTACAGAACAAGTAAGTCAGCCTATTGTGTGGTAGATGGCAGTCAGTTCTGTGGAGAAAGAAAGTGAGAGCTAGATGAGGGGGATGAAGGGAATGGGCAAGGGGCAGGGAGGCTAAATTTTTCAGTAGTGTGGGCAGAGGGACCTCGCTAAGAATTGATAGGTGGGTTCGTATCTGAAGGAGGAGAGAGAGGAACCATATGTTCTGTGGGCTGGGTGTGCAGGCTGGTGCAAAGACTCTGGGTGGGAGCATGGCTGGGAGGGAGGCCAGGGTGCTGAGGTGGGATGAGCAGCAAGGAGGGGCAGGAGCTCGCAGGGCCCTAGATCCTGGCGCATCTTGGAGGACTTGGGCTTTGAATCTGAGGACATGAGGAGCCATAGGAATGTTAGGCAGGGCAAGGATACAGCCCGATTGGAGTTCTAATGACATCTCTATCGCTGCTGTGCTGAGCCTATACTGGAGAGCAAGGGTGGGTAAGGAGCCCAGCTAGGAAGCCATTGTAGCACTTGAGGTGGAAAATGGGGGTTGTGTGGGCCCTGGAAGGGGTGGAGATGGGGAGGATGACCCAGAATGGATGGATGGTTGCACTAGGCTCACAATAGGTATCAACTCCTATACTCCTTGGGCTTCCACATGTCCTGAAAACAGCTTGTCCCAGGGGGTGAGGGCACCAGTCAGGGAGACAGGTTGATGGCTGCTGGATCCTCCTGAGAGTTCTATTTCTTGAAGTGAATGAGCACTTTGGCCTCCTGGTTCCCTTCACTGGCCTCCTGCAAATTCCTTTTGCATGAGTCAGTATCCCTGGTGAGGTAGACTCCAGCCTGCCAGCTGGGCCAGATCCAGGCATTAACCTTGTGAGAAGCTTGGCTGCCATCCTGCCAGCCATGCTGCCTTCCCCCAGTCCCAGCTCAGCAAGCCGGTGGCAGAGCCGGTGCCCGCTGTCCTGGTTGGGCCAGGAGCTGACAGTGATGATTGGTGATAAACCCTTAACAATGTCCTTGGGCCTGACTCTTCTAGGTGCATTGGAAATACTAAGTCACATTGTCTTCATACAGGCCTGTGAGGTAAGGTCTGGAATAATCCATCTCACAAGTGAGAAATCTGAGAGAAGTAAAGTGGCCACAGGGTAGTGAGTCCTCTCTGCTGTCAGAGCACCTGTTTTATTTTCATGTACTTGGTGCATGAGGGAATTTGCTCTCTGTGAAAATTAAAAAGCATATGCCTTTGACCCAGTGATTTTACCTCCAGGAGTTCATCCTGTGGCAGCAGCAGGAGATTGGAACAACCCGGGAGGCCATCCCCAGGGGATGTCTGTTCCCTGAGACATAGGAGGCCCCTAGCACAAAGGTCTGCTCTGCAGAGGTGGAAGATTCTCCAGGCTGCATCACCATGGGGGAGAGTCAGGATGCAGAACAACTATAGAGCCAGTTCTGTTTTTTGCACATAATCTCTTGTATTTGCTTGGAGAAATACCAGAAAGACACCCAAGAAATGAGTAAAGGTGGGACCTTCTGAGGGTAGTGGGAGTAGTGAGATTAGGACAGGCTGAGAGAGGAGTTGTGGGCAACACTCCCGCTGCCTTTGGGAACTTTGAGCTGTGGGAATGTGCTCCTACTCACAGTTTATTCAGATGAGCACCTCCTTCCCTCTGCTCCACACCCGTCCCAGTGACTTCGGGCCTGCTCTGAATGGTGGCATTTCTGAGGCAGGTGCTCAGGAGACTTAGGCTTTGGGGCTAGCCTTGTTGGGTGGGACTTGGAATGTTGTGGGCCATCTTTGATCTCCACAGGAAGCGCCTGACCAGGCCAGGGCGGTGTTCTGTGGTGATTGCCAGGCCTTCCTGAGGCTGGAGCACCGTGCTGAGCAGGGGCAAGGGGCACAGGGCAGAGGCATGGGGCGGGGACATGAGTCGCCCATGCATCCGAGCATGAAGGCATGGGCTGGCTCTCACAGAGGTCCCGAGCTCAGAGCTAGACACAAGTCCACCCACATTCCTTGTCTCACTGCTACAGAACTTGACTTTGTTTCTTTGCCTGTAAAATGGGTGTGATAGACCCTGCCTCTGGGGATTTTTGGAGAGAATTAGAGAAGGCCTAGAAAGCTTATACACTTTTCCTCTTATAATTGCTTTCTGGCAGGTTCAGTGTAAACCAAGCATGTTAGACTCCAAGGTTAACACGGGCCAGATAAACAAGGTGTAAGTTTATGTGGGCCACAAAAAACATTAGCTTCAATTTTCATAGAAACATAGGTTTATTTCGATAGAGACATGCTGAATACAAAGGGCTGAAATAAATAATGGAACATTTTAATTAATATTTTCTCTTGAACATTAACTTACCAGACACTGAATAACTATACGAATTAATAAATGTAATGCAAATAAACCTATTTTTCTTGTTCTCCAAAAGTGAAATATTTCCTATTACACACACCAAACGGGTCAATCCAAGACTAATGATGTGGCAATTGACTGCTAAAATATTCACTGCTAGTATTAGCACAGAGAAATGGTGCACCTGTGTGTAAGGTGCATAAGAGAAATGAATGCAACATGATTATGTAATCAGTCATTAGTGAATGTAGTAGTTTGTTATTAATAATTATGTATAAAAGGATACTGTAAAAATTAAGTTATGAAATTTTTGTTAAAATGTTTCTTACAGACCATTACACTGGCTGGACTGTAAAAATATTCATTTTGGGCTACATGTGACATGCTTGGTGTAAAGTATTGGAATAGTGCCTGGCATAGTCAGTGCTTAGAAAGCATCAGCTACTGTCATCAACACTGTATGTATTTTGATGCCCTTGATTTTTAGAAAGTGGATCAGAAAAGGAAATATATCTAGGATGGGGCATTATTTCTCAAAAGTAGTTAGTTATCCACTGGCTTACTAAAGAAGAAAAAAATTCACCAAACTTGTTTGGCCAAAATGATTTTGCTATTGAAGTCCCCTTAGAATGTGGAGGTGAAATATATACCTGGTTGTGGTTTCAGAGAAGTGGCAAGCTTCACGGAGGGAGTGAAGGCATTTCGTGCTCTCCAGGCCAGTATGTGTGTCGTGGGAGGTGAGAAATGGGCAGCAGCCTAGCATGGCTCACTGTGACGACCCCCAAGTAAACTGTATGCAGGCCTGTGCCTGGCTCTGGGGCTGTCACAGAGGCAGCCACTCGCTGCACCAGATAAGGATGCACAGAGCCCGTGGCCACAGGCAACCAGGCACTTCTGTTCAGGAGGACTAAGACAGTTGGCTCTGAGAAGTGGTAGTACTTGCAGGCTTCCTGGGTTCTTCTGAACTGAAGCAGGGCTTTAGAGCCGGGGTTCTCATCCTGGCTGCACACCTGGCAGCCTCAGCTGCACTCCGACCATTATCTCAGGTCCTCTGAGCATGGGCAGAGGCTCTGCCTGTATTTGCATGCCCTCTGTGCTCTGATGTTCAGCCCTGAATGAGAACCTCTGACTCAGAGAGCAGAGAAAGACTTGCTGCTGCTGAGATTGCCATACCTAGACAAGTTTAAAATAAAGATGGTTCCTGCCCGCATCAATAGTTCTCGTATGTGAGCAAGTATAAAATTTCCCTGGCAAGGTTATCAAAATTCATACTCCTACTCCTCACTTGCCAACATACTCTTTTCTACATATTCAGTGGGTGTCTGTAGGGTTGTGGTGTAAGTAGTCCCCGCTGCAGAAGCTTCCCTCCTGTCACCCACATTTTGTCACCCAGCATTTTGTCCTTGCTTAATGATGTTATTTGATCTCACGTTGTTTGACCATAAATAGTCCTAAAAACTTTCTTGACTCTTTTTCTGTGGATGGACAGGGATGTGGTTCTTTATTGCCCTGAGTGATGGAGTTATGGAGTGAAAAAGAAACATGTGAGCACAGGGAAATATTTTTGACATAAAAAGTGATTTGGGAGGGTCCAGAAAATGAATAGAATTGTAAATTATATCCCTTGAATATTGATAGCATTTTCTAAAAAACAAGCATGGAATAAGCAAAGCTTTCTGTGCTAGATTAGAGGTTGGCCTGTAGCCCAAGGCCTTTATTTACTTTTTTTTTAAACAAAGTTTTATTGGAGCACAAGCACATCCATTTGTTTACATACTGTCTATGGCTGCTTTTGAGCTTCAACAGCAGAGTCGAGTATTTGTGCCTGTGTGCGAGGCACAGGCTGGGTACTAGGAATATATTTGCATGGAACAGACACAAACCTCTTCCCTTGGAGAACTTCCAGTTGAATCTCAAATTCTGATTCTCTGGGCCCAGGCAGGTCCCATAAAGGATGGGAGACAGAGTGGAGATGGCACACTCAGGATAGTCTGCATGCCATTGCAGGGCAGCTGCTCACCTGTCCTACTGGATTTTTATCCTAAAGGGGCACGTTGTATGCCAAGAAGGAGGCAATTTGAGTTTTCATGTGAATTCTCCTAATTATTACATGTTAGCACCTAATTCAAAAAATGTTAAAACACTTTGTTGGCCATTGTGTGGTGGGCCAAGCAAAATGGGTCAGTGCTGGGTTCTTCCTACAGGCTGCCCATTGCAGCCTCTTGTCTAGAGTATGATGATACCATTTTCTGGAGTGATTGGAGGTACCTGAGGCTGCTAGGACCCTCTGTTCCAGTTCAGACTCGAAGAGGAGCATGCTCACTCATCTGCCTGTTACATAAAGTAAAAGCCCTTCTTACATTAAAAACAAAAACAAAGAAATGTGGCTTAACATTTGTCCCCTAGGTGGCAGGATATTATTACAAGTTCAGGTTTGTCTGCAGCCATCCCTGTCCCCATAAGCCAAGGCTGATTTTTTAAAAAATATATATTTTATTGATTTTTTTTACAGAGAGGAAGGGAGAAGGATAGAGAGTTAGAAACATCGATGAGAGAGAAACATCCATCAGCTGCTTCCTGCACACCCCCTCTTGGGTATGTGCCCGCAATCAAGGTACATACCCTTGACCAGAATCGAACCTGGGACCCTTGAGTCTGCAGGTCGAGGCTCTATCCACTGAGCCAAACAAGTCAGGGCAAGCCAAGGCTGATTAACATTTACTCTGAAGAGCGTGACAATGTCTTTTCTCCCCAGGAAACCTCGTGTATGAGCGCATCTTCTCCATGTGTGTGGGCGACCACAGCGTGCTTCCAGGTAATGTCATAGCTGCTGTACGGGTTCTCTTCTTTCCTGGAGCCAGGAGTAGGCGTATATGAGGTCGGGACTTATTGAGACCTGGCACCACATGTGTTATCTTCGGTGTGTTAGAAATACCAAGACCATCTTTACAGGGTTCTCATTGTCTTCTGATGACATCAGAAGGGTTTCAAACAGCCTGGCTGGGAATTTGGTCGACTATTGGAATGTGCAAGAAAGAAAAGGTGTTTGTATTATCTGAACTTTCACATCCGCTTAAATTTCTCTACTGCTTGACATTTTTATACTTTTTCTACATATCTTTCCTAAGAAGCAAACTGTTTTAAAAAAACCAGCTTTGTATTAAAGAACAGTGTCAAGTAAATCAGTGGCAGATGCTTTGCCTTTACAGTCTTTGCCCAAGTGATATGTGTCTGAACTGTATTGCTAATTAATTTCAAATTCTCAGGAGGTTGTAATGGGAGTAGACTATAAATTTCTTTTGTCCATGGTGATAGGGCCTAAGCCAGCATATAAAAAAGACTCTTGCCCACATGCTGGGCCAGGTGTGTTCTCCCCTCACTTTAACTCCTTCTGCTCCAACCAGATGTTGGCATCAGCAACAGTGACCCAGTATCTGACCTCTTCTTTATTTATTCTTTTTTATTTCTTTCGTTCATCTGTGTATTTGTATTTGAAAAACTATTTAGTATAGTTATGTTTCATAAAGAGACAGAACCCCACAGACCTTTAGGGGCAAAGGAGCACTTACGAATGCTTTGGTCTCATTTCAGATGGGCAAGCCCATTGTGAATTAGTCAGGGACTTGTCCACAGCCGCCATCATGTGTGGTTTACTTGATCTGGCCAGTCCAACTGAGCTGTGCTATGAATATTAAAAATAAAGTGAATTTCAGAAATTTCATACAGATAACAGACCAGAAGCTACCTCACTAATAATTATTTAAATACGGATTATATGTCGAAATGGTATTTGAATGAATTGGGTTAATTAAGTATAAATTTTGCTTTTTTGATTACCTTTTTGATTTATCCTTTGGCTCACATGGATTTCTATTGGTCTCCATCGAACTGGACTGCTCTAGACCTTCCCAACTCTGTGATGTTTCTAACAGCTCCTCCATGTGCTAGTTTTCTCCAGATTGAGAGGCTGGAGGTCCCCAACTGGAGAGGCCTTCTCTGCCAGCTTCAGGAGTGGGAAAGCAGGTGCTTTATTTATGCAGCCAGCTTGTCCAGTATACGCTGTGCTGCATGCCATTTCAGGGCAGCTGCTCACCTGTCCTAGTGGACTTTATCCTAAAGTGGCACATTGTATGCAGAGAAGGAGGCAATCTGGATTTTCGTGTGAATTCTCCTAATTATTACATGTTGGCACCTAATTCAAAAAATATTAAAACACCTTGTGGGCCATTGTGTGATGGGCCGAGCAAAATGGATCAGTGCTGGGTTCTTCCTACAGGCTGCCCATTGCAGCCTCTTGTTTAGAATATGATGGGACCATTCACTGGAGTGATTGGAGGTACCTGAGGCTGCTAGGACCCTCTATTCCAGTTCAGACTTGAAGAGTAGTAGTTTGTTTAATGTTCTTTGATATAGGTTCTACTACTACATACTGTTGTCTCCCTAACTGTTTAAAAATATACTAGAGACCCAGTACACAAAATTCTTGAACTGGGGGCAGGGGGAGTGTCCTCTCAGCCTGGCCCGCACCCTCTAGTGTTCTGGGTCCCCTCAGGGGATGTCCGTGGTGATCGGGCCTAAGCCAGCAGTTGAACATTCCTCTCATGGTCCGGGACCCCTCACTCCTTACTGTCCGCCTGCTCACTGCTCCTTAGCGCTGCCACGGAGGCAGGAGAAGCTTCTGCCACTGCCACTGCGCTCACCAGTGGTGAACCCAGCTTCTCTCTGAGCAGTGCTCCCACTGTGAAAGTGCACTGACCACAAGAGGGCAGCTCCTCATTGAGCGTCTGCCCCCTGGTGGTCAGTGCACATCATGGTGACTGGTTGTTCCACCATAACAGTTGCTTAGACTTTTATTATATAGACTAGAGGCCTGGTGCACGAAATTTGTGCATAGGGAGTGTGTGTCCCTCAGCCCAGCCTGCACTCTCTCCAATCTGGGACCCCTCGAGGGATGTCTGAATGCCCATTTAGGCGTGATTCCCCGGGATTGGGCCTAAACCAATAGTTGGACATCCCTCTCACAATCCAGGA